>JAHWGI010000014.1:1727500-1930000 GCA_029379305.1 Frankliniella fusca
GAGAGAGAGAGAGAGAGAGAGAGAGAGAGAGAGAGAGAGAGAGAGAGAGAGAGAATAGAGAGACGACTGATGTCGTCTCTCGCTCGCACTGCTGATAATCCAAGTGTTCAACCCTTCAACACTTTAAAGTGTTCAAATACCATTTAAACCTATAATTGTGTTCAACAGAGCTGTTGTACACTTACAAGTGTTCAACTCAGAAGTTGTGCAGTTAAAAGTGTCCAACTCCCCAGTTACACACTTCCTTAGCTTGGACGCACTGTATTAGGGAAGTGTGCAGCTGGGGAGTTAAGGGTAGTGGGGCGGGAGGGGCAGTAGACAGCACATCTCCTACATAAGGTAAGTCAGACGGCCGCGAGTGCACCGCGTGTACACTGCGTGTGCACCGCGTGTGCACCGCACCACGTGTGCACCACAGGGGGCAGCGGCTCGCACGGAACGGGTGCCGTGGAGGAACATGCACCACGTGTGCACCACGCGTGCACCACGTGTGCACCACAGGTGGGCAGCGGCTCGCACGGAACGGGTGTCGTGGAGGAACATGCACCACCACGTGTGCACCTCGTGTGCACCACAGGTGGGCAGCGGCTCGCATGGAACGGGTGTCGTGGAGGAACATAAGTCACGTGAGTCTTTGATTCTTCTGCCTGCGAGTATTCGCACATCACTACAAGTGAGCGGATATTTCTCACTCGTCTGGTTGTGCGACATTCACAAACTTGGGTTTCTATAGTGGATTTCCGGAGTATAGCGTGGTCCATAGGGTGATCCAGCGAATGCCAAAAGTGTTCGATAAATTCGGGAACGCTCGGAAAAAAGTTCCAATACACCCTCTACTAGACTACTCGAAATTTTCAGATTTTTTGAACAAAAATTAGGGGTTGCGCAAGAGGTGTAAAGTTGACATTGGTTTCTTATAGGTGTTTCTTTTCCCCCTAAAACCTGAAGGTTTAGCCTACGACGTTCAAATTTTACCAACATTTGAAACCGACTCCAGAATCCTGATCTGCGTCGAGAACCGCGTCCGCAAATTAATCTAGCACACTCTTATGTAAAATGTAGAACCGAAAAATCAAAATCTCAGATTTAAGCCAAACTTGGCCAAAATTTGAAATTCTATTTTATAATCTAAGTTGAAACCAATGACTTGCGATCCGTTCTCGAACTCTCTTTTCGATCCCGCGATCACGATTATGAATCACTTTTTTATAATCGGTCAAAATTTACTGCTCAACACCAAATTTTCAGGTTTTAGGCCAAAGAACCATTAGAAACCAATGTTAACACTGTAAATCTGAGAGTCATGTTTCTGACTGAAATTGAGCGAGGCATATAACGTTGCCCTAAAGGAGTGAGGACATTCTATATCGCTCATTTGGAGTGATAAGCCTCACTCAAATCGAGCGAGATCACTAGATATCGCTCGTTTTGAGTCATAGAAGCGACTCAAAAGGAGTGATATTTAATAATATGACTCCCCAGGAGTGACAAAATTTGGGTCACCAATCTCGCTCCCCTGAGAGCGAGATTTCTGACTCCTCGATTTACAGTGAACTTAAAACCTCTGGCTCGACTCCTAAAATTAGTTCCAAAAATCTGAAAAAATTCAAGTAGTTATTGGGAAGGGTATTGTAACATTTCGCCGAGCACTCACGAATTTAATCGAATACTTATGGCATCCGAGTCCTGCGAGAACGCCCTGGACGCGTCACAGGGCCGGGCCGAGCCGGGCCACGGGGCGAGGCGAGGCGGGGCGCTCCGGCACAAAATGGCACACTACAGCATGGCATTTAGTGTGTAATAACGGGACCGTGCGGAGCCAGCCTGGAGGGGGGTGCGGGCGGGTGGGGGGTACATAGGGAGGGGGTGCGAGGAGGGGAAGCAGGGCGTGGTGGTGGGTAGGGGGTGTGGGTACAGGGGGTGTGGGCAGGGGGTGCGGGCAGGGGCTTGCGGGGTGGGTTGAAATATTCATGCCGCCATTACTCGCTGTCCACAAGGCAGCAGCAGGAGCAGAGCAGGCCGGTGGACAGAGAGAGAGAGAGAGAGAGAGAGAGAGAGAGAGCAGAAAGAGACGCTGAGTGAAAGAAAAGATGAGGGAAGGGAGAGAAAATAATTTAAGAAAAGGAAGGAGAGGAGTGAGGGAGTGACCCCTGGAAGGGCAGTAGCCGAGGCTCCAGCGGGGCGGGGCGGGGCAGCTCTACTCACAGGTGAGTCGGACCTGATTGACTTCGCGTGGCCGGGGCCGGGCCGGGTCGGGCGAGGCCGGACACCAGTTCAACACGTCAACATTCTCACCCGCAGTACCTGGGAGGTTTACAAAAACCAGCAGAGGTGGGGAAAAAAGAAGAAGAAAAAGGAACAAAAAGTCATGCTGCGTTGAACTTCTCAAAATTCCTGGTATCTTCACAAAGTAAATAACAGATATCATGCAAATATTATCAATTGCACATACATTGCACTTAGAGTGGGATTGGAAGTGGATGATACTTTTTGTTGCTAGTAAACGAACAAGATACACAAAACAATTGTGTTACGTTTATGTACCGCGCGTTTTAGAGAACACGTTATAGTATTGCGGCTCTGCCAACCCATATGCCGCCTTACGTCTCGAGCGGAAAGGCAAACCCGCGTACTGCCATTTTTGCTGTTCTTTCAAACACCCGGTTTACCACCTTGTTTCCTTTCACCCTGTGGCCCAAGTGGAAAGGAGGAGGCTGGGCGAGGAGAAAGGGATGGTCAGAAGAGGTGGTAGCTCAGGGGCCTGGAAGGAGGGGGCGGGGGGGGGGGGGAGAGAAAGTCTCCGCTGGTGCGCAGACGTCGCCCCAAATTGCACGTGCGAATAAAACATGAGGGCTCATCATTGCCATTGCCCCCGGCGGCCGGCGGCGCCCCTGTGCAACACCGAGTGCGCGCGCGCGCGTTGAGAGAGAGAGAGGAGAGAGAGAGAGAGAGAGAGAGAGAGAGAGAGAGAGAGAGAGAGAGAGAGAGAGAGAGAGAGAGAAAGACCCAGTGAAAATAGCTGACGAAAAGGAGTGACGGTTCAGGTCAAGCTATTGACGAAGACCCTGGCATGCATTGATGCAAAAGTGAAAAAAAATACGCGAAGTTATCGTTTAAGGAGGAAGTCGTCTGGAGTAGCATAAACCCGGCCTGTTGCAAAGTATTAACTTGATCCAAATTTCTACATGTACGTACGGACAGTAACAAATTATCCGTTTATAAAAATAGCAATCGTTGGGCAGAGGAAACCGAGTCCGCCGAGGCCGAGACACGTGGACAGTGTGCCGCGTACCCTATTGGCTCGGGTGCCTTAACATCAACAATAGACTAAATACTCGCTGCCTCCCCCCCTCCCCTTTACTTGTCGCAGGCTAGTCGCTTCGGGCTCAACAGTATAGCCCAGCAGACATTCGTTGCCATCTGCTCCTCTTCCCCCTCCATTCACCACCCTCACACTGGAAATCCAAGTGTACGAATGTCGCACACTTGTAGGTGTGTGAATGTTCATTCGTACACTTGGGGGTGCAACTTTTTGACTTCCACTTAAAATATAACTTCTGAGGTCAGCATCATATCCGGTGTAAAATTTCCTTTCAAACGAGCTCGCATGTGATAGGGTTGCGATTTATAATGAAGTGGGTATGTTCATCAAATCAAATGTCTGAAGTTGTATTTAGCGGCGTGTCCATGGTAAAGTAACAATCTCAACCCTATCACATCACATGCGAGCTCATTTGAGAGGAAATTTTACGCCGGAGATGATGCTGACCTCAGAAGTTATATTTTAAGTGGTAGTCAAAAAGTTGCACCCGTAAGTGCACGAATGAACATTCACACACCTACAAGTGTGCGACGTTCGTACACTTGGATTTCCAGTGCACCTACCAACAATCGTAGCGTCCTGGGCCGCACTGTACGAACGAACGAACGAACGAATGGATGAATGAATGAATGAATGAATGAATGAATGAATGAATGAATGAATGAATGAATGAATGAAGTCGGTCTAAAACAACCGCCTAGAAAAGTGACAATTCTTTTAGAGAAAGAACAGCGGAAAGGGTTGCAACGTAACATACCGACAACAGCCGTGCATGATGACACTCATTACGGGAGGGGATGTCAGCTCACCTGGAACAAGAAGAGAGGAACAGACAGATAAAAACTAGTTTCTCGGTCTGCCGGGAATCTAAATTCGAAACAAAACCGACCAAATAATTCTGTTTGTTTGACATGGCTTTGATTGATTCGAACCTACTGAAGCAAATAAAAACTGCGGGAGCTAAAAATTTTTCGCTTTCAAGAACTAGGACGTTTCCCACAACCCTGATTTGGTCGTTGGACTTAAGTGGTTCTCTGGGTGCACGACGCCACGACCAGAGCGATAAAGTGACCCCCGGGGGGCGGAGTATGTCCGCGCGTCCTGCGAGCGAGACATACTCCCTGGCCGCGGCGGCGGGGGGTAGCGCCGCGCGCGCGGGGGCAGCAGGAGCAGCAGCAGGCTCTGTAGGCCTATCACCATCCTGCAGGACAGGGGAGGGTCCCGCAGGACGCGCCTCGCACCAGGCTGAGGAGGAGGAAGAGGAGGAGGAGGAGGAGGAGGAGGAGGAGGAGGAGGAGGAGGAGGAGGAGGAGGAGGAGGAAGAGGAGGAGGAGGAGCAGCAGCAGCAGCAGCAGCAGCAGCAGCAGCAGCAGCTTCCGGGAGACGCCACGAGGGGGCGACACCGGCCGCGCTGGGCACGCGCTATTGTCAGGGGGTGGGTGGGCAAGGCAGGCAGGTACGCCCCAGCGCTATAAACTGCACCGTAATCACCCCGCGCCGGGCCGGGCCGGACCAGCGCGCTGATGCGCCAGGCCAGACCAGGCCAGACCGGCGCGCCAAATGCTGCTGCTGCTGGGGTGGAAGCAGCACCAGCAGCCCCGCTCCCCGCCCCGCATGCCAAAGCTGCACCACACGGAAAAAAAAAGTTAAGCTGTGTTAACTAAATGTTAGCTGTCATAGCTAATATGTTTGCTGATATCGTGACAAGCAAGTTTTTTAGCTACCACAGCGATATGTTTGCTGCCATAGCGACACGGCAGCTATGAGAGCTAATGCGTCATCTGCAGGAGAAAACGCAATGTTCTCTACCCTAACTAAGCCTTTGCTAAATCCAGCTAAGCGTTAGTTGTAGTAGCTAATTTTTGCCTACCAGAGACAATTTTTAGCTATGGTAGCTTATAAGTTGCTTGTCACGATATCAGCTAACATATTAGCTACGGCAACTTATGTATTTTTTTCCGTGCATAGGTCGAAGGGGAGGGGGGGCGAGTCACTTCGAAAAATCATTGTGTACGCCCCCCAAAAAAGTCGTTGAAAAGATTCGGGGGGGGGGTGATCCAAAATGCCAAAAGTGTTTGATAAAATTCGGGACCGCTTGGCAAAACGTTCCAATACTCTCTACTAAACTACTAGAATTTTTTCAGATTTTTAGAACAAAATTTAGGGGTCGCGCCAGAGGTTTAAAGTTAACACTGGTTTCTTATGGGTGTTTGGCCTAAAACCTGAAAATTTGATGCAGGGCCGTAAATGTTTATCGAAAATTGATTCCGACACCAAAATCGAAATCTGCGTCGAAAACCGCGTCCGATAATGTATGGCACACACGTGTATACAATGTAGAACCGAAAAAATAAATCCCAGATTTTAGCCAAAAATGGCCACAATTAAGAAATTTATTTTGGAATCTACGGTGAAACGAATGACTTGCGATACGTTTCCAAACTCGGTTTTCGACGTAGCGATTCTGAAGCCGTTTTTTAAATTTGGTAAAAATTTACATCCCTACACCAAATATTCAGGTCTTCAGCCAAAACCCCATAAGAAACCAGTGTTAACTTTAAGCCTCTGGCGCGACTCCTAAATTTTGTTCTAAAAATCTGAAAAAATTCTAGTAGTTTAGTAGAGATTATTGGAACGTTTTGCCGAGCGGTCCCGAATTTTATCAAACACTTTTGGCATTTTGGATCACCCGGGGGGGGGGGGGGGGGGAATCAAAAAAAATTAAAATAAAATCAGGAACAAAGATGCAGAAAAATTCGGGGGAAAACGAGAGCAAATAAAAAAAAACAATTAAAAGGGCAGAAATAGGGGGAAAAGATTAAAATTTATCAAAGAGTGACATAAATTTTCCTTGAAAAATCAAAACAAAAAATCAAAAAACTCAAGTCGAAAAACCATTATACACATCTTGTATAGGTGATCCCCCCCCCCCCTCCCCAATCCGCGCGTTGTGGCCACAGTGTGGCTGCGGCCTAAAAGCTATGGGAGCTTATCGTGACACTCGGAAAACAAAGGTGCAATGTCCTACCTTTATAGGGGAGGTAAACTCGTTTCAGGGGTGATAGAGTGTATATTTCCAGTTTCTCCAAAACATTATCTGTGTGAGCATGAGAGAAGGACGCCCTTCTCTCATGGTGTGAGCGAACCAATTACATTTCATCGCATTTCTCTCAAAGTTCCACCAAAAGACCCTACATGTGATGGGGTTCTTATAAGCAGTCAGCAAATAAAAACAAGTGCAAAAAAAAATGCAATTAATTTATGCAATTTTTGAACAGAACCCCATCACAAGTAAGTAAGTAGGTTTATTAGGGTTACACCAGATCTTCTTTTTCATTTTCACAGACTTTTCCATGATTTCAAGACCCCCCAAAAAACGTTTTTCAGTGTTTTTTCATATTTTTTCAATAACAGGACGCACAGGCAGAAAGAAAATTCAAAATGCTCTGCTAGCATTGCACTTCGAGTCAAATCTTTGCATTATTCCCTCACTTCGCAAATTTCCCCGACATTTCCCTGACCAGGGTGAGCCCTGTCGTTTGACGCGGACTTTCACAAAAATAGGTCTTAGAATTCAATTTTACTCAATAGGGGGAAATATTTCAAAAAAAGGAAAAAAAAAACTCTTAACGCCTTTGGAGCTTTAGTGCCTTTTAAAGGTTGGTTAACCAACCTTTGTTTTAACAGTGTATCGTCGTACGGTTGGCACGCACACTAATGAAAAGATAAGGTGAATTTCACGGTAAGCTACAGTGATATTTACTGTAGCCTGCCGTCAAAGTTCACCGTAAGGTTTTATATAGCAGTGCGGAAAAACACATCGTAGTCACAGAGATAGCCATTTTTTTAGTAACGGAGTTTCTCAAAAGAAAAAGAAAAAAAAAACATAAAATTGCCGTCTGATGTTCGTGACAAATGCTTTGGGCACGACACGGGGCGGCGGGCTGCAGGCCGCGCACGACTCTCGCCAGCAACGGTCGTGTGTGACTCAGAGGACACTGTGAAAAATACCTTTGTAAATTTACAATATATTTTGCAAATTACGCCTTACAAAAAATGTAAATGTAAACAAACCATTCTTGCTCGAAATTATATTTTAAGTCGATAGGTAATGCTTGTGATTTTACGATTAGTCATTGTAATTTTACGAATACACCTTGTGGAAAATTTTCCCGTAAACCTACGATTATTTTTCAGAGTAGAGTGCTGCCTTCGTTTTCTCTCTCTCTCTTTTGTCCCTGCGCCATGAGTGATCGGGTGTCAGCCACAGGCTGAAGCATCCTGCACACGGAAAAAAAGTATTCGTTTGCCTTAACTCGTGTTTGAGTTGATTTGGAGCAAACTAAAACAATTCGTTGACGGAGCAAAATATTTGTTGCTTTAATGAACACGGTAAAAACAGTATCTGATTTTTTGAGGAAAAGGGGAAAACTTTGGGGACTTTGGATACTTTGAGGAAAACGCCTTAGATTTTGAGGAAGGCCCCTCAAAAAATAAGGGAAAAATCTCCACAAATTTTGAGGAGACTTCCTCAAAATCTAAGGCGTTTCCTCAAACTATCCAAGGTTGTCTAAGTTTTCCCTTTTTCCTAAAAAAAATCAGACATCGTTGTACCGTGAAGAGTTTGCAAGTAGTACCAGCGAATAGATCTTTGAGGAAACAAATCAATCTGATTGCTAAAACGAAAGCAGTTTTAGTTGAATCAACGATCGCCTTCGCTCTCTCAGCGACGTGCTTGCTGCTCCAACGGATTCTTAGTTGCATTAACGAACACTTAGTTGAGACAACGAATCTTTCGTTCTCACAACCCAACAAGAGTTAGGTCTTCCAATATATCAACCTCTGTGTGAGTTGAATCAACTAATGATCTTTTCCGTGCACATGGGAGGAATTCCCGAGGGAATAACTCTTAAAGAGGAAGGGCGACAGAAACAGAAGCGCCTGCGGCGGTAACGGGAACGGGGCGGGAAATGAGAAATACGCAATACCAAATCAATACGCGATTTGCGTGCCACTGATGGGGTCGGGTGGGCAGGGTGGGCGGGGCGGGCGGGGCGGGCGGGGCGGGCGAGGTGGCAGGGGCGGAGCCAGTACACGGCACTCATTAGAGGACCTGTGCTGTGCTAGCCGCTGCTCGCAGTGCTCTGCGCTCTCTTTTCAGAAAGGTCATGGGGCCCCAGACACTGTGAAAAATAGTCGTAAGTTTACAGGAAAATTTTCCACGAAGTGCAGTTGTAAAATTACAATTGCAAATCGTAAAATTACAAGCACTACACATCGGCTTGAAATTCATTCACGAGCAAAAAAGGTCCGTCGTAAATTTACAACATATTTCGTAAATCACGATTTACAAAATTTATCGTAAATCTACAAAGATATTTTTCACAGTGAGAGAACGACAGATGAGAGGGACTGCGACAGTGCGCCAGGACGGGAGAGGGAGGGAGAGGGAGAGAGGGGGGGGGGGAGAGGGAGCAGGAAGGTCGTGTTTCCGATCGGCGGCGTGTCCAAGGTGATGGAGGCGCCCGCATGTATCGGAGGGCGGGACGTCGCGCGGGTCGAAGGATGACTGCGTTAAGTCGACCTGGCGGCGCGACTCCGCCTAGCTTGCAATGAGACGACAGGTCGGGTCGGCGAAACTCCAGCCCGGCTCGCCCCGCCCCGCCCCGCCCCGCCCCGCCCCGCCCCAGCCTGGGGGCACAAAGGAGAGGGAGCGGCATTATTAGCCTGGGCCCCTACAGAGCTGGGCGTGCCTGGGCGGGGCAGGGTGGGGCTACTTCGTCGTGGGACCTCCGAGGGGCGTTAAGGGGCCATCGTAACCTGGAGTCCAGTGCGGGAGCCCCCCCTGGTCCCACGGGCAGCAAGAGGTAGGGGGGAGGGGGGGGGGTCCCTGTGGATCCACGACAAAGCGCGCAGGGTCGTGCGAACCGGCCGGGACGATGGGGGGGGGGGGGGTCCTCCACGAGGAACCAACCCCCCGCCGAAGCGCCAGCCCCATCCGCCTGGCCGGGCACGGCCCCGGGGCCCCCGCAGGCGACCTAACGCCCCGCTGATTGGGACCTCCGGGTCCTCTGGGTCTAAGTATGTTCCTCCTCCTTCCGGGCAGAGCGGTGGCAGTGGCGCCACCCCGCCCCGCCCCGCCCCGCCCCGCCCCGCCCCGCCCCGCCCCGCCCCACCCCGCCGCGCGAGACTGAGTCATCGCCCCGACAATAAGCCGGGGCGGGGCGGGCTCTGTGCCTCACGAGGCAGGCCGGCAGGCTGGAGAGGCGCCAACAACGCCCTGCCGAGCGATTCCGAAGATCGCTTTCATACCCCAGCGTCCTCGTCGCACTCATGGAGCACTACCATGGCCAGCATAGGGCACCGCTGTGGGTGCAACAAGGACGGAGAGATGAGAGCTCTCTTCTGAATCAGTCGGCTGGCAAGCACAGCGAGCCGGGAGCCGGGGTGCGGCGGGGCGGACTTCTGCTCTGCCGAGTGATCACCAGCCTATTCTTCTAGCCTAGCCCAGCTCGGTCCTGCAAAATATAATGCTCCTCCTGCTAAATTAAATTCCTGCGATATTTGCTTAAATGACGAGGAGATAGCAGGAGGGAGGAGAAGGGATGGGAGGAGATATTGAGGGTATAAACGCAAGGAAGGGATGGCGCCTTAATAAAAAGGAAATGCTGAGGTGGGGGAGGGGAAGTAAGGTGCGGCTAACTTCCAAAGCCTGCAAACGCGAAAGTTCTACTCCTATAACGCAGACAACCTCCTGCTGGACTTGCGCCTCCTCCACCCCCACCCCTCCCTCCCTCCCTCTTCCAGCTCACGCTGCCTAACTTCCTCACAACACACGCCACCCCTGCGCGCCGCACCGCGACAGCCTTAGCCTCACCTCAGAGGTCGACAAAGTCCCGCCCCACCCCGCCCCGCCCCGCCACCTGGAGGCAATCGATTGTGTCTCATCTCAAAGTGCGTCTCAGTTCGTCTCCTGGCAGCATTGCTGCCCCGCTGCCCACGCACCGGGGCGGTATAACAAGGGACATCGGGACGCTTACGCAAGCTGTCTCCCCGGGCCCCGGGGTGGCAGGCACAGTCATTTTTTTTTCTTCATTTGACAACAAATTTTGTGACAAATGTACAAACGTACAATATGTGAATATTTTGAATATTTTCTTTTAATTAGAAACACGCTCCTTTTTCGAAGAAAAAAAACAACGCTGTCCTACCCAAGAGTTGACCTACCCACTTTTTTTTTGCAGGCAGTATAAATACTACTGATATTTTCTTAGATAAGACAACTTCTGGGTAGGACAAAAAAAAAACACTTTATTTTCAGTACATTTTTTAATGATGAAAATATTATTTGTAAAAAATTGGGTAGAACCACCTATGGGTAATACACATGAACTAAACCGTTAAAATGTCTTTGACAGTATCATCTGCTTTCAACTCCAATTTGGATTGATTTTTTTTTCTTTTTTAATACAGAAATTTGATTAAATAATTATTGCTGTAGCGGCCCGCACCGCATGAGTGCGAGAGGTGTGGGTGAGAAGCAGTGGCGGACTCACTGGGTGACCCGACGCAACCCGAGGCCACGACGGACAGCTCGCGTCAGCTCCGTCCTCCTTGAGCCAGGTCGCAGGGCGGGGAACGCCTACCAGGTAGGCAACGCGACGGCCTCAATGCGCGCCTGCCGCGTGGTTGCCTAGCCGACGGGCGGCCCGCCTCGCCCCACCAGTTCTCAAACGGGTGGGTAAAGCTACCCGGGACGCGTTCCGGCTAGCCTTACCCACCCGTTTGAGAACTCTGTCTACCACTCTGATAATATTGTGTACACTTTGTCTGCTGACAATTACTGATATTCACATCCTAAAAAGTCCACTGTTCGTCGCTTTTCACGCTGTCTCAGGTCTTCCGTCGTTTAAAATGTGCAAAATAAATGACATAAATGTCAAAGTTTCTTCGAAAACTTTACTGAAAACTGTTGGTAATCACTCTGGTAATCGGTCACCTTGTGTACGTACGCCGCTCAACCGAATGATGAACCCTTCGCCCGCCCCGCCCCGCCCCGCCTCGCCCCGCCCCGCCCCGCCGTTAAGCTCCGGTCTCAGACAGCAGACGACGCGGCGCGACGCGACGCGACGCGCGCTAGGCCCGAGGCAACGCCGCACACAGTCGGACCTCTCACTCACTCTCACGGGTCATTCTCCACCACAGCCTCGTGTTTCTCCCTCAGGACAGCGAGACTAAGATGCTTCGCTTTTATAATCCCTGGCCACACTCAAGCGATAACAAATGAGTTTTGATTGGAGAAATGGTCGGGGAGGAATTTGAATGTTTGTACGTTCCCGCTCGCATGGAATGAGGGCAGGGGAGTACCAGCTCAGAGATTAACACACCCCATTATCAGCACGGGACCGATGGGGGAGCGAAATTTACACCCAGTGGATGAGAAACAAGTAAGAAACAAGCTTCTAAAATGTTGGCTTCCACCCGTAGGAAGTTTGGCATGCATCCATGGAGAGGCAGAGAGCCTGGCCACCTCATGAGCAAAAAGCAATTTACCCAAGATGTACAACAAAGCACAATTTGTGACGTGTACTGAGGATTGCTTACCTTTAGTCGGATGTTCCATATGGGGATGGCGAAGAACGAGAAGAAGTGGTGAAAGCAGCTTGTCACAGAAAACATTTCTACACACAATACAAATTGCATAGCACTTAGCCTATTTAACACGCTTTGTTACATACATTCATATTGTCTACAAGACAAGAAAGACCATACAGGATAGACATCACTTAAAATTAAAACAACCACACAGAGTTTACACAGATTCTTAAAAATAATATCACATATGAACAATTGCCTACTGAATATCAAACTACATTCTCCTTTGAGGCAATATCCTACATGTTAAGACTATCAGATACAAGTTCAAAGCTTACAAATTCCACCAATCATGTTTACATCAGTTCTACAGATGAATTGTAATTTCAAAAGTCCTAAATTGAAATGACAGCTCAACTGTAGGACATGACATAATGAACATAATCCTTGTCATGAACATAGTGCTACCAGAGGGGATACAGTAAGATGTCAAAGTGCGTTACATCATAGATTTGGCATAAGCAAAACTTCTCAACCCATGGTATTGTTTAATACAATATTTGGAGGTTAGGGGTATTATAATGTTACGACTAACGACGCATCAAGTCTTTCACACGAAATGATAAAATGTGAGGTTATGCTAGGAGTGTACTGCAAAATTTCCAGACCCAATCAATTTATCCAAAACTCTCAAAATGATTTCTTTGGTCTCTCAGGGAAGAATAATATAAACATAGCAGAATTGTGTTTGACAAATGCACAACCACTAAAAAATCGTCGTGTTTACGTACGGTGATTACGTGATTGATCGTTGAGAGATGTATGTAGAAATCACCGATGCCCGACAGTTCTAATTCGATTTTCGGCCGAAATTCGCGGATCACAGACGAAATCTACAACATTTTCACGCACGGTTCACGATACGACGACCGACACGGCTGCCATATTTGATTTGAAATGAAAGCCGATCCGTGATGGAACGCAGCTTCTCATTGGCTGCTCGGGCGTCTTGAGAGGCCATAACAAAGGATCTCATTGGACGACACGGTGGACTCAAAACAAACAAAACCAGTAGCAGACGACGTACCGCAGAGTTTTGGCTGCAAAGGGGGGAGGTGAGGGGTGTGGGGTGGGGAAAGAAAACAAATTCTTGTCAAAAATCACAACTGCAGCCAACACGATTCACAAAAATATTTCCTGACTTTATTTCTCTTATTGTTTGTTTTTCATTTGTTAGCTGCAGCAAGCACATTAGAGCAACTTTTGGTTAAGATACCGTCTATCATTAAGATTTACTTGTGTCAAAGCCAACAATTTTATCTATGTTTTCCTCACAAAGTTTTGTCCAAAGACAAGCACGTTTGCTTGCGTTGTTACCGTTGTTACCATGTTTTCATGACTCATTGAGCATTTAATTGTGAGGAAAAGCGCCACGGGAAATGGCAGAACTTACTGAAGAGTCGTCGACGAACTCGTTGGACTCGTCCGAACGGGACTTTCGTAAACTTGAGAGTAATCTTCGATCGGTTAGCATTCTCTTGCTCTTCTAACCTGTACAAACGCGTGACGTTTTGACTTGTCATTCAGTTTCTTAGTTAATTTTTTTACATGTGCTTTTGCTTTTCTTTTTGCAGGCTGGTTTCAGGGAAGGGGCTGGAGTTGGAAAGGATAATGCTTTTCAAAGTGGCTTTGATGCTGGCTATGCCGAAGGCTTTAAAGCAGCCTTCTCCCTCGGAAAATTCAATGGGGTGGTTGAGTATGTGTCATGTCTCGTAACACATCCATCTCCTCAACACAACTTATTTTAATTGACATTGTATCTGTTCTCAGGGCATTGAAGAGAAATGCTGAATCACTTTCAATTGATCAACAAGAACTAGAGGGCTTAAGCTTTGACAATGCTAGACACGGATTATGTCAAATTTGTAAAGCTTCAAGAGATGAATCACCTTGCAGTTGTAAAAATACCCAAGATATAGCTTCTCTCAGTGCAACACAGCAGGGAATTACCAAGGAAACATACAGAGAAAAATTGTCAACTTGTTTGCCAATTTTTGAAAAGACTGGACTGAGTAATTTAGTTTTAAATGCCATTGAGTAAGCTGATTTCCAAAATTTACATATTTCTCTATGGCCTGTTTTTGTAATTTTTTTTTATTAAACTTCTGGTGGGATTCAATGAACTCAACCAAATTATACAAATGTTAACCATTATTATTCACTCACTCACTCGTAAACAAGTACTTCATCCATAAATATCAAGTTAGTAAAATATTTCTTTACAAGTACAGCCCCTCTGGTGTTCCCTCCTTCTTGCGGTACAACACACTTTCCTTGGACTTCAGGAAATCCTCATGTGTAACTTTCATTCTCCTTTCACGCAGAGCCATAAGGCCTGCCTCAGTACAAATAGCCTATGAAAAAATTATCAAAGTTCATTTATTTAACTGAAAGCCTTAAAAACAACTTTTGAAAGAGGCAAATTCTTAGTGTCTCCACATACCTTGATATCTGCGCCAGACAAGTCATCCTTGGCCATAATAAGTTCAGTCAGGTTGACATCTTCAGAAAGAGTCATTCTTGATGTGTGAATGCTAAAAATACGACGCTTAGTCTTTTCATCAGGAAGAGGGAACTCAATTTTTCTGTCAATACGTCCCGGTCGAATGAGTGCAGGATCCAGGGTCTCGATTCTATTAGTTGCCATAACAACCTAATTAAAGAGGAAGTAAATTAGAGGCAAGCCCTAAGAGGGTGATATATTGTTTCAAAAGAAATCCCTTTTTTATACCTTAACGTCCCCACGAGAATCAAATCCATCAAGCTGGTTAAGTAATTCAAGCATAGTTCGTTGGATTTCACGTTCACCACCAGAATTTGAATCGTAACGCTTTGTACCAACAGCATCAATTTCATCAATGAAAACAATTGATGGGGCATGATCTTCAGCAACACGGAAGAGCTCGCGCACCAATTTTGGACCATCTCCCTGTAAAAGTTGACCAAATCCAAGTTCAAATCCTGCTTGTAGAGTAACAATATACAGAGTATTTTAAACAAAATAATGAAAATCATACCAGATACTTCTGAATCAGTTCCGACCCAACTACACGTAGGAAGGTGGCAGAGGTTTGATTTGCCACAGCCTTAGCAAGTAAAGTTTTTCCCGTTCCAGGTGGCCCATATAAAATAACACCCTTGGGAGGCTTGATACCCATTTCTTCATAATATTCAGGGTGAGTAAGAGGAAGTTCCACAGACTCCTTGATTTCTTGAATCTGGGTATCTAAACCACCAATGTCTGCGTAAGTTTCTTGAGGGGCCTTCTCCAGTTTCATAACCGTAACCATGGGATCTGTGTCATCAGACAAAACTCCAACCACAGCATGGACCTAAAAACAATCACAGAAAATATTCAATTTAACAAACACACATTAAAAGGTTGCTGAGTACATACTTAAGTCCATTTACCTTGTGGTTTAGAAGTACAGAGCATCCAGGTTCCAATTGATCCTTGTCAACAAAGGACAGAATGCTGACATAGTGTTCACTTCCAACAGATGTTGAAACTATGGCATGATTATCATCAATTATTTCTTCAAGAGTTCCTACAGACATAGGAGTTCCTCTCAGATCATCAACCTTGGACCTTTCTTCCTGAAAATTAAAAAAAAACAAATTAGAAACAAGGTCTCCTCATTTTTTTTTCAAAGTTTAAACACTTCAGTTTGTTTCAGGGTGCAAACCTCATTTTTCTCCTCTTGTGGCTTGAGCCTTTCCTGGTTGCGAATAAATTCCTCCTCCATCAGCAAGTAATCCTTTATCCTTTCCAGCTTGAGTAGCTTGAGGCGGCATCTTGTATGTGGTGTGACTACATAAGGAAAATTCATTCAGTCATTTAGCATTGAAGGAAGTACAGAAAAACATTCAGATTCAATTAAAACATACCTTGCGGTAGTTTCATAGCAGCATCTGGTCCCTTTGTTCTCCTCTTCTTCTTGCCAACACGAGTAGGAATTGGGGGTTCATACTTCTTCTTCTTCTCCTTGTCATCTTTTTTCTCTCCGCCAGAACCACCCACACTAGAGTTGCGTTGACCCTATCATAAAATCAAATCCAGGTTTAATAGTCCACATATAAATTGTAAAAATTAAATTTAACACTCAACAATAACGCAATGAAAATTACGAAACAAAAATGTCAGATACACTGAAACCGTAAAATAGCTACGACTAAAATCTATTTTACAAAAGTAAAACTTCAGTATATCGCTCATAAATCATACACAAGAAAAAGATGACACGTTCAAAGAGGTTAGAGCGTCCTCTAAGAAAACCTTCACAACAAATGCACCAAGGGGATAAAAGTATATTTTTGGTGAACAAAAAATTGAAATGCTTAACAGAGCTACGTGATATTAAAACATAAGTATTACATAAAAATGAATAAAATCTACTGGTGTCGGCGGAACGGAATGACAGGCGCAAAGTGCAGTTGTTAACTTTATCAATGAGATTTAATATAGAACTGTCTTTGTAATGAGGATTATTAAAATGTAAATGGCAAACAAAATATTCGATATAATTAGCTCAACTTCCACAACTTACCATAGTTCACGATATTTAAGGAACAAAGTGTAGACAAAATTTACAAGTCACTTCTTTCTTGATTAACGCCTCCGCCTTCTTCCTCTTTCTGTCTGCTGCTTGTGCGCTTCTTCTTTTTCTTCACCTTCACTGTACTTCCAGCAGTGACCGACAGATGGCATCAGCTGCCAGCAGCAGCGCAGCAGCTGACAGACTTGTGACAGATTCGGAAAGCCTTGGCGGGAAATACGAAACGCTCGCGTCTCTGACGCGTGATTCTTTTTTTGTCTTTTTCTTCCTATTTTCCACCGGGGAGAGGGGTCGTTTCGTTTGCTATCAGTTGCGAGAGTGATTTATTTTCTTGTCGGCGAGAAAGGTGGTTAAGCGTGTCCGAGAGTTTTTCGAAGCGAATAAATTTATTTGCATACATCACATATCTTTCTGTTTTGTGCGGTGAGCGAATTGTGGGCACAATATCCGTCGACGCGGAGAGGCAAAGATAAGGAGCCGACCAACAGGCCCGCCCCCGCCAGGGTCGCCCCCGCCAGTAGGGTGATTCCGCACACTGGTTACATCGCTCTTTCCTTGTCGCTCTCACGAGGCATGGGCAGAAGGAGCGAGCGAGAGGGCACTATAAAATGGTGTTCGGAATCACCCTGCAGGACAGGAGCAGCTCCAGAGGTCCCCGGGGAGCGGCGGGAGCGGCAGTCGCGACGAAGGCCCCCCTCAGCGCTCTGCCAGCTCTGCTCCTCGCCGACATGAACAAGTTCGCCGGCGTGCTCGCCGCCGTCGCCGCGGTGCTGGCGGTGCTGCAGGAGCCCGCGGCCGCCCACAACCACCACCGCGTCAGGAGGATCGTCGGAGGCCGCGCCGCCGCCCCGCCCCCGACCGACGACCCCGTCGTGTTCGTCTACAAGGAGGACCACGACGCGCGCGTCTACGGCACCCGGGAGCGCCCCGGGGGCTTCTATGTCTACCGCGGCATACGCTACGCCGAGCCGCCCGTCGGCCTCTACCGGTTCCAGGTACACCTGGAGAAGCGTGCTCTTGAAGGTCTCCAGTAAAAATTTTGTCCCCAATCCGAGCCCAAATTTATACCCGAATCAGGTACCCGCGTTTCATTCAAGTGCAATGGGAATGAGGACCTCACTTAGTAAGAAGAAGAAGGGAAGATGCGTGGCGTAGCGTAGCTCGAACCCATAACAAAGCAGAAAGACCACGTCATATATTCGCATTTCTAATCAAAAATAATAGTTGCAACACAGCTCCAACACTTAATTTTGAATCCTTAAATACAAATCTATCAAATTCATGCGAAATATGTGCAATTTTCGATTATTCTCTGATCGGGTTATGTTCGTTTGTTATGGGTCGCGGCCGTCTTGTTCCTTTCTTCTTCTTACTAAGTGAGGTCCTCATCGATTCAAGACCGAGTCCGAGTTGGGCTTGATTTTAGCCCATAACCACTCAAGTGCAATAGTACATGGTAACGGTACCCGCTTTTCTGGGTGTACATGAGTTCTCTTTCCGTGCAGTCATAGATTTTGCAGCTGCGGGTAAGGCGGGGTAAGGTCTTAAAATTTGTGGAACAGCTCGCTCCTTTCCGCCAAACTCGAGGCCAAACTTGACCATCATCACAGACCGTGAGAATTTCTCTGTTAAGATTTAGTGAAAAGTTTGAATTGCCAACCGTGTTGCGTTTAGAAGGGTGCCATTTTGCTACAGCCGCTACTCTGAGATATGATTCTAATTATACATGACCCCGCTGCGAATGCGAGCAGTCGCCTGTTCGCACCGGATATCCAGGGCTGTTCGTATGTGTGCCACACCCGGCTCCCGGGTAAAGGGGGGGGGGGGGGGGGTGGAGCGCGCCTCAGGCAGGCCTCCTCCCCCACGACTTATCTCCCGTTTCCTGCGAGTTTTGGCCGCCGCACAGCTGATAGCATTTTTGAGACGGATTCGCATGGTCTGGGCGACACCCTTCTCCAGGGTCACTGACGTCGGGTCCCTTCTCTTCTCGGCCGCAGCGCCCCCGGCCGCTGCGTCTGGAGGGCGTCGTGAACGCCACGCTCGCGGGCGCGCCCTGCATCCAGCCGCACCCAGAGGACCCCCTCAAGACCATCGGCAGCGAGGACTGCCTCTTCCTCAATATCTACTCGGCTGAGGTGGGCTTATCCAAGGAGAACACTTTGAGTCGAAAGACTTAAAAGTCACGTCATGTTGGTATTTTGTTTTTCAATGAAAATATGGTCCTCTAAGATAAGGACTAACGCACAATAATAACTGTCAAGAACCCCATTTAAAAAAAAAAATTGCCATGTTCTCATCGGGCTGCTGACCTGATTCCTGATCCTCTGCGACCTGATCACGAGGAGTAAACAACTCTGAATTTTAGTGTACACATTTTGTGAATTTTTCTAAATTTTCGGAAATTTTTTAGAACCTTTTTGAATTTTTATTGAATTCTTTTTTTTTCTTGAATTCTACTCACACTTTCGTGATTTTTTTCTAAATTTTCCTAAATATCTCTGCATTTTCCTGATTTTTTTTCTAAATTTTCCTGAATTTTTCTGAATTACGAGGAGTACAAAAATTTCAGAGTTGTTTTCCCCTCGCCTGCTCATGACCTCGTGCTCCTGCCCCTCACAGCTTCCCGACGGCACATCAGAGGGTCTCCCCGTCATCGTGTGGATCCACGGCGGCGGCTTCAGGCGCGGCTCTGCCAACCAGTATGGCACGGGACACCTGGTCGACAAGAAGGTGGTCGTCGTGACGCTGCAGTACCGCCTGGGCTCCATGGGTGAGCGACAGGCGCGACAGGGCAACGGGCGGGACGGAGGGGCACTCACGGAGAGAAAAGACTTGCTGCTGTATCAGCAAACATAGCGCCTGCAATTTTTTTTCTTGCAATACCAGCACACAAATATTGCTGTAAGAGCAACTGCTTTGCTGAATCAGCCAAGTTCTTTGCAGTCTCAGCAATCCAGGTGGCTGTCACAGCTATATTATTTTGCTGAAGCAGCAGAAAGAAGTTGCAGCTGCAACAGCAAGTCTCTACTCTCCATGCTGCTATTCCTAACATAGGGCAGGGCAACGCCATAGGTACGACAAGGACGGAGGTATGCGAGCAAACCTTCTTCGGAATCAGACGGCAAATAGACTTCAATTTTTAAAAAAATTCTTGTACTTGTCTGAGCTTTCCTCCCCTCCCCTTCTCGCAGGCTACATGAGCACGTCCTCCCAGCAGCTGCCGGGCAACGTGGCCATGTTCGACATGGCGCTGGCCATGAACTGGATCAAGGAGTACATCTCGTTCTTCGGCGGCAACCCCAAGAACATCAACACGATGGGCCAGGGCACGGGCGCGAGCAGCGCCATGATGATGGGCCTGTCCCCCATGACGCAGGACAACGTCAAGGGCATCGTCGCCATGAGCGGGTCGGCGCTGTCGCCCAACGCCGTGGACCAGGACCCCATCGACGCGACGGACGAGCTGGCCGTCCAGCTGGGGTGCCCGACGAAGCCGCACCTGGCCATGGTGCGCTGCATGCAGGAGGCGCCTGCGGACCAGATCGTGTTCGCCGACGAGACACTGCAGGTCAGAGTCACCAGGACTACCAACTCGTTTCATCCTCAACCTTTATTTTTAAAAATAGGAAGGAAAAAAAAAAAAACAGTTTTCTTGGAGCAAATCTGGAAAATCTCATTTCCTGTAGACAACGGTTGAAAACGCGGAAAAATCGAGTGAAACACAAACTTAATTTAAAGTTGGCGCTCTTTTCGCAGACGTTCCGCCTGGCATCCCAGGGCTTCGTGGGCGGCCTGGGCGGGCTGCTGACGCCGTCCCCCGTCGTGGAGGGCAAGGAGGACACCCGCTTCCTGCCGAGCTTCCTGCCGGAGCAGCCCGCCGAGACGCTCGAGAAGGGCAACTTCCCCAACATCTCGCTGCTGACGGGCGTGTGCAAGGACGAGACGGGCAGGGCCATCAAGGGCGGCTTCAACCGCGAGCTGCAGAGCAAGCTGCAGGCCGTGCCTGACTTCCTCAACAAGATCCTGCTCAAGGACCTGGCCGGCCGGGCCTCGGGTGAGTCCCAGCGAGACTGTCGGGCCGAGGCCGTGGGTGAACGGCACTGGACAGTCCAAGAGTGTGAATGTCACACACATGTGAGCGAGTTACTGCCCGTTTGCGCACCTGCATGAACTGAAGTGCAAAGGCATGAGTTGAAATTCACACATTTACAAGTGTGTGACATTCACAGACTCGGATTTCAGGGTCGAGACGAGACGACCAGAGAGAAGCGCCGGCGGCCCGGGGCGGGCCCGGGCCTGCCAAGGTCGCGGAAACTGTTGGGAGGGAGGGGAGGCGGGGCTGAGGTCTGGTCGGGTCGGGGCCAAGGTCAGCAGCGAGAAAGTGACCTCGATCGTGGCCAGGGGGTGGTCCTCACCCTGACGAGCTCCTAGGTGACCGCCCCCTCCGTTACAGGTGTCGTCAAGAACGTGCAGAACTTGTTCGGCGGCCTCGCCTCGTCGCCGCTCTTCCAGCAGGCCGAGAAGGCCGTGGGTCCGGTCACCAAGATTGTTGAGGTAAGCGTCCTGCACCTTCCGACTGGGTGGGCCACCCTCACCCTCCCCACCCCGGGCTATGACGTCACGACCTCTCGCATCTCGCAGGCCACCACCGACGCTCTCTTCAACCTACCCATGTTCCGGGCGAGCCAGCTGTGGTCCAAGAAGGGAGGCAAGGCGGTGGTGTACAGCTTCGAGCACACGTCCCCGCGCGCGGCCGCAGCGGGCCGCACCTTCCTGGGCGGGCTGCCCCTCATGCAGGCCGCCAATGACGCACCCGCCGCCCTTAGTAAGTCAACAACAGTCTACTGAAGCTCGTCCAAGTCGAGGGGGAAGCAGATCTCAACGTTTTGCACACCTCGTTATTCAGAGAAATTCAGATGACTTCAGGAATATATTAAAACAAATAATAGAAATTTAAACAAAAATCAGAAAAGTATGGGAAGAGTTTCGGTGGTTTCGGTGAGAAAGAGAGGGATAGAGAAAGTCAGAAAATTCCAGTAAAAATCAAGAATATTCAGAGCTTATGAAATTCACAAAATTCCGGAGAAAGTAACTAAAATTCAGGAAATTAAAGAAAAATTAACGACAAATGGCACACCGAAATTGAGAGTGGTTCCCCTCCATCAAAAAGTCGTTTAATTCCTCCTCCTCACAGACGAGACCTTCCACGGGGACGACCTGGCCTTCGTGTTCGACGCGCGGCCGCTGGAGGGTCAGAGGGACCCGACGCGCGGGCAGGTGTCCCTCTCCGAGCCCGAGGACATGAAGGTCCGCGACATCTTCACCAACCTGATCGCCGACTTCGCGCACAACGGGTAAGAGTTCCGAGGGCAGGAGGTGGCGTCCTCCTAGTGCCTCGGGGACTCGATGTAGTTAATACGGTGGTGGCACTCGCCGTCTGCAGGCAGGGTGGCCTCGGAGTGCCGGCAGGTTCGTAGTTCCAGAGGTGCCGGCAGGCGCGCTCGCGACGACCGATGCTGGGTGAGGGCAGAGGGAGACGGGAGGAGCAGCGGCGCACTGCACGCGCCTCCCCTCCCTCCCCCTCGCCCGGAGTCGGTCGACCTGGCGGCGCCGCTGGAACAACGAACCTGCCGGCATTCCGAGCCCCCCTCTCAGACGGCGAGTGCCGGCACCGTATTAACTACATCGTGCTCGTGCTCGGGCACCCCGTCCTGTCCTGTCCGACCAGACAAGAGGGGCGCAGCAAGGACGAGAAGAAGCCCGGCTTCCCGCTGCCGCTGCCCAGTTTCGGCAGCCTCGGCGGCGGCGGCAAGGAGGAGAACAACTTCCTCGTCATCGACCAGAACCCGCGCGTCGGCAAGAACTTCCGGGGGTGCCAGATGGCCGTGTGGTCCGGCCTCTCCGGCGCCCAGCTGCCCACCGAGTCGTGCGCGGACATCCTCAAGAACGCCGTGGGCGCGGTGGCGGGCACGGCGGGCAAGATCGCGGGCGGCCTGACGGGCGGCATCCTGGGCGGCGGCAAGCCGGGCGCGGGCGGCGGCAAGCAGGGCGGCGGCAGACCCCTGGGCCCGGGGGGCCTCTTCGGCTGAGCGGAGCGCACGAGTGAGGCAGGATGATGAGAATAAAGAAGGGAAAGTGGTTTTTATTTATTTGTAGTTCTGCGACTATCGCTTGTCATTTCCTTAAAACTGCGCACTATGTAAATACGGTTACACTCTACGACGGTTAAAATGTCTCCTCGCGAGGAGCAGGAGCGCGGAGGTGGTCGCCTCCGGCAGCGAGCTCGAGTCCGAGTCGGAGTCCGTGGGGGGCCGGGTCCGCGGCGCGGCCCGCAGCGACCACGCGCCTCCGCGCCCCGGGGCCGGAGCAAGGTACTCGCTACCTTCCATGAGCTGTGCTGTGGAAATGCAGCGTTACTCGTGGGGGGCTCACATCAGGGGCAGAAGGGGAGGGGGGAGGGCATCAGCATCACCTCCGGGAGGCAGCCAGCGCCTGACGGCGGGCTCGCTCGCCCGGACGGCTGGCGGCGGCGGCGGCGCGCTGCAGTCACAGAACGGACACTCGTCGCTGTTGTCCGAAGACGCGGGGGTTGGGCTCGGGGGCGTGTCCGGGCTCGGGGGCGGGCGCGGGGGCGGGGGTGGCCGCCAGCAGTCGCAGTTGGGGCACTGGTCACTGGAGGACGACGCCATGCTCACGCTGGGGGCGGCGGCGGTCCGCCTCACGGCCACCGGCTCGACGTGCACGGCGTGCACGCGCTGGGAAGGACACGAACCCTGACCCGGTCAGAAAGGCAAAGCCAACTTGAGTCGCGAAATCAAATTCGCGATTTCGATGCGGCGGTGCTCGCGGCGCTGTGCGGCCTGCGACATATCCTGACCATGGGGGTCGTCGGAGAGCTCCCCGCGGTAGTATCGAGCGGCCTACGTCCCGGTCGACTCTTGACTGTTCGCGCGCGAGTTCAAAATCCCATACAGTTTCCATGGAGTGTCGACCTCGCACCGTCAAGTGTCGACCCGGAAGTTACCCGTTCGAGACTATCACAGGGAGCTCTCCGATGACCCTCCTACCTGGGGCGACCTTGCACTTACCGGGATCTTGGGCTGCGGCACGGCCCCCAGGCTCAAGCTACGCTTGCGCCCTCGCCGTCGAGGTGACCTGTTTGGTCCGCTAGGGGGCTTCGGCTGAGGAGGTGGTGGTGGCGGTGGCGGTGGTGGTTCAGAAGGGGGAGGGCTTTTCCGCCGGTCCAGGGTGAGCTGGGTGGAGCTCCAGAAGGGGTTCGGCCGTTGAAGGGCCCGTGCGGGGCTCACCGATGACGCTCCCAGCACCGGGGCGCTGTGAACCACGTCGCAGTCCTCCGCGCGGTGGACTGCGGGGCCCCGGGCCGGGGCTGGCAGGCCAGGAGCGGTGCGCACCCTACAACAAGATGGCAATGCGATTGAACGCAAATTTCATCTCTCAGTTCACTGGAGAAGCTAATAATGTGACAAGCGCCACGTCAGTTGGAGTGACCTGTTTTGGTCACTTCATGTAAGGCGAACTCAATTTATGTGATGCGACGCCGCCATCTACGAGATATACGGTATTACACATGGGAGGTCGCGTCACAAACGTGACCGGTCACAATCTCCGTGCATACCCTCCCCCCCCCCTGCCCCGCGGGAGTCACGCTAGCATGTGTGACGCATGTCACATTTAGTTTTTCAAGTTTTTGTTTTTTTTCGATGTTCGCAATGAGGATGCTTGCGAACCTGTGTAAGACGGAGACGAGACTGCCGTCGCTGAACAGTTCCCGGAGGGCGCGTGTCGTTCTCCGGCGACACTTCCTCGTCCACTTGGAGGCCGCGACGCCGCGGGCGCCTCTCCCGATGGGACGCGCCGCGGCCGGTGTGGTCGCGGCTTCCTTCGCACCGGCGCCATCCCCGTGCCAGGGCCTCATGAGGTCCGGGGTTGTCATCGTCGGCATAGTGAACATGCTTTGTGGCTTTGGCGGCCGACGGAGAGGTGTCGGTGGCCCCGCGACATCGTCATGCTGGAGAAACGTCCGCGTGACGTCCCCCGGCGTGGGGGCGGGGGCGGGCGCGGGCGCGCACCTCGCGGCCACCACCGGCAGGGCGGTCTTGGCGTGCGCGTGGAGCAGGCAGGCGCTCAGCTCGGACAGCAACCAGGCCAGGGAGAAGCGGTAGACGACGCTGCGCTCGGCCTCGGCGCGGACCATCGCGACGGTCACGGTCGACTTGGACACCGCCAGGGATACCTCCCAGACGCCCTCGCGGTCCGCGGGGGCCGTCGACCTCGCGACGACGGCATCCTCGGGGGCCGTCGGCCTCGCGACGACGGCGTCCTCGGGGGCCATCGGCCTCACGACGACAGCGTCCTCGGGGACCATCGGCCTCGCGACGACGGCGTCCTCGAGTGAGGCATCCGAGGGTGGCGGAGTCGTAGATGGTGGAGAGGGTAGCGGTGGCTCCAGGGACATGGAGCTGGTGTCATCGTCTCCGTCGTGGCAGGCCCGGGGTGACAGCCAGTCGCCCACGCCGTCGCTCGACGTCGAAGGCGACTTTCTCCGCGATCTCCTCAGCCTTCTCCAGGCTGTGGCGCTCTGGTAGGGCGCCTCACTGTCCGAAGAGCTGGGTGGCTGGCGTCGCCCGGCCCTGGCCCAAGTCCTGGAGGCCCCCCGTACCCGCCTACGAGGACGGCGAGGTGGAGGGGCTGCCGGCAGAGGGACGTCCTCCAGTCCGACGGGGTCGTCGTCGTCCTCGGAAGCAGGGCCCGCAGGGCACGCTGTCTCTCCGGATCGCGTGGACCAGGATGCCCTGCAGGGGCAGGGCACCTCGTCTGGTCTCCCGGACACCCTGGACGAGTTCGACGCTACCCGTGTCGTCGTCGTCGACGTCCTCTCCACGACGTCCCGGAATGAAGCGTTATCCCCGGAGGCGAGTGCCTCTCTGCCGAGAAGCGGCCGTTGAGACAAACTGTCCTCTCTGGCAAGATAAATGTACAGTTTAATTGAATTGTTTTGTTATCCGATAGACACCAGCTCTCACTGCACACTACTTACTCCTGGCGCGTCCGACTTAGCGTCCGTTCATGGATGCCGTGCTCCCGGAACAGCTCGTCCAGCTGGAGGATCGACTGGCCCAGGTTGGTCTGCGTCGAGCTCTCGCTCGTGATCCTGGAAGGGCCGCGGGGGCGCGGCGGCAACGCCAGGGGCACCGCGCCGAGCATGGCGGCCTGCATCAAGGCCTTGGTCTCCGCCTCCAGGCCGAGGAGAATGGCCGCACGTCCCGGGGCCGTCCCGGAACAGGCCGGCGCTACGTCGACCGGGACGTCCCCGCGGTCTAGCGGCAAGGGGGGAGGCGACAGCGGTACAGGTGAGACGGCTGGCTTTTGAGCGGCCTGGCTCTTCTGCAAAGAGGAAATTTTAATATTGAAATTCAAACGAATCTTAATGAAACACGCAACGCACGCACGGACCGGCGAGAAAGAGGTGAGAGAGATGGAATGAGACAGCGTGAGCTCAGCCTCGCGCACCTCCTGGTGTGCTCCTGACGGCTTCCTCGCGGGCCTAAAGAAGCCCCCGTCCCACAGGGAGCCGCGGCTGCGACGCCGCGGGAGGTCCCCCTCGCTGCAGGCCCTGCGCAGCGTCCTCCGAGACGCCGCCGAGGACAGCCCGCTCCCCGCCGAGGAGGTCAGCGTCCACGACGACGTGGTGCTCGTCCCCACGCTCGAGCCCAGGCTCGGCCCGGGGCTGAAGGCGTACTCAGCCAGGATGAAGCGCTCCTCGGACGAGGGTAGCGGCGTCTCTGACAACCTGGACAACCCGAGGGGGAAACGACTTCCTAATTTTTCTACAACTCATAATTCAGAAGAAATCAGAGAAATTCAGAAAATAATAAGGGGAAAAAACATTGAAAAACTCAAAAAAACTAAGAAAAAATCAGTTAAATTCAGAAAAATTCAGAAAAATAATAGGAAAAATTATAACAAAACTTTTTACAAAAATCACCAAAAAATCTCGAAAAATTCAGAAATTTTGTGTACATCAAAATTTACAGTTGTTTCCCCCTGGGGAGAACCACGCCTGTGCGCTGTAGTGGAAGTAGCACTCCAGCCCGCGGCCCTCGCGGCGATGACTCACTCGAATGTCAGCGAGGAGTCCGTCGACGTCGGGGAGGACGACGCGAGCGCCCGCGCTCGCCGGGCGGCCACCTCCTCCCGCGTGAACAGCAGCTTGTCGGGCTGGTCGGGGTCCGAGTCCGAGGCCGTGGCGGCCCGGCGCGCGCCGCCCGCACCCCTGGGAAAGCGGCCGGGGCCGGGGCCGGGGCTGCCCGCCGACAAACCGCCCATGGCGACGGACTCCTGGTCCTCGGGCGGCGCGCGCGGCGGCCGAAACAGCCAGGCTGGGGCCGGTGCGTCCGGGTCCCCCGCCTCCAGCGCCGCCCTGCCCGACGTCTGCGCCAGACGCAGGGTCGCTGCGACAACGGACTGCTTACCGTCAGCGGGTAAGACAAGGTGGTGTAGAGCTGAGCGACTTGTTCGAATTCGAATCGAATCGGAAAAATTCGAATAGACTCTTTCAGCATTGGCGAAGTAAAGAACAAGGTGAAGAACAACAGACCGGAAACAGTTGCACTTTTTAGCAGATGATACGAAGGTATGTGTGCCCAAAACACATAAATAAAATTTAGGTAGAATCGTTTCGAGAATATT
Organism: Frankliniella fusca; assembly: GCA_029379305.1. Classification (NCBI taxonomy): domain Eukaryota; kingdom Metazoa; phylum Arthropoda; class Insecta; order Thysanoptera; family Thripidae; genus Frankliniella; species Frankliniella fusca. The sequence continues at coordinate 1,754,744 of JAHWGI010000014.1, forward strand.
TTACATTTGATTTAAGTTTTCATGAACATTAGGGTTATGAGAAGCAACTGTTTCCGGTCTGTTGTTCTTCGCCTTGTTCTTCACTTCTCTAATGCTGAAATGGTCTATTGAGTTTGAATGTGTTTCGAATAATTCGACAATTTGAATAGGGTTCTTTTCGACTTCGAATCACATCGAGATTCGTGTCCGGCTAAGGTTGGCCCCGAACTCAGCGCACGAACCGTAGCTGTAGCTGGCCGGCCTGGCTGGCCTGATTGGCTGGTAAGACAAGGCCGGGTGTGAGCCGTAAATAAATTGACAAAACCAGGCACTGCAGAGAGTCAAAAGTCTGGCATATTTCAAAAGTGGACTGCTGAGTGTGGGGCCACCCTAACAAAACCCAGTCGGATTACTGGCGGTGACTCGAGAAAATTTGGGCCAAATTTAGGTTGTTTTAGGCATTTTTTCTAAAGATGGGAGCCTATTGTCATCCGAGTGCTATTGCAGGTGATAAGGGTAGACGTGTATTCAGCACCGACTGAGCTCTGTAGGTGTAGGTAATCCGACTAACACCGAAACCTTGGGTCATTTTCCCCTTTAATAGAACGGAACTATTTAAAGGAATTCCAAAGTAGAGTTTCAGAAAAATCCACGTCCTTTGTACAACAAAAGTAGTCTTAATCTCTCCCTATGGTCCAATCCACACTCACGAGGAGGGCGGCCAGGATGAGCGAGGCGGCGCCGACGGACAGGTGCAGCAGCACCAGGGTGTTGACGAGCGGCTTGAGGCAGCCGCGCTCCCAGACGCGGCACGCCGCAGTTGCGTCGGGCCTTGGGGACGCGGCCGCGGCAGCCACCGCCCCGGGCGCGCAGCAGCTGTCGGGGGCGTCCCTGAGCGGACAAGAGGAAAAAATGTCTTTGTTGTGGTGATCATACTCTGTTCGATGGGTTTAATTCGAAGGGGAAACCTGGATTTGGTGGACACATTTTGAGGGGGATTCGTTTAATTCACGGAAATTGTGATCCAAATATTAAAGACTTACTTTTGGATCATTTTGAATATTTTAATTTAATCTTGGTGTGAGGTGATCCGAATAAATGCGAAATATCTGTTTTTATCGTACCCCCCAGGCGCTTGAATCAAACGCACGCTCTTTGTTCAAGGCTGCATAGGCATAGGATTCGGCGCCAAATGGTACTTGATATATATTCAAGTACACGGTTTTATGGGTCTGGAGTGGTCCCGGGCTGCACACTGCACAATTACCCGTCGTCGCGCTTCGCGAGCCGCTTGTCGTCGTGGTCCCCGGCCTCTGCGCCGGCTCCGGCCCCAGCCCCCGCCCCCGTCCCGGCGGCCGCCCCGCTACCCTGCTCCTTGATGCCCAGCCGGCCGATGGGGTCGTTGGCCCAGGGGTGCCAGTCGCCGGGGCCGTCGAGGCCGCAGCACTCGAGCGCCACCTGCGCGTCGTCCATGGCCTCGCGCGCCTCCTGCTCGTCGTAGTAGCCGAGCGCGGCCCAGAGCAGGCGGGCGCGCGACAGCCGCGGCGAGAGCGCCATGCCCACCACGCACCAGACCACCACGGCCAGGTGCAGGAGCACGGCCGGCAGCAGCAGGCACACGAGGTGCGCGCTCACCGGGTGCAGCAGCCGGACCTGCACAGCACAGGGCACCGCAGGGCACCGCAGGGCACCGGGACTTTGTTGAGAGATCGGACCAGGGATGGTAAAATATCGGTATTGTATTTCTCGATTCAAAACACCGATTTAATACGGTTTAATTCGATATTTTTCGGTATTTTTTGTTGTTCACAGTGTCTTAATTTTAGGACGAAAAATGAGTTATAACTCCTAAAATCTTGTTGTTTGGATTTTAGGTAGCTTTTTGCTTATGCGATTGATAATATCTGTGATTGGTAGCGTATTTAGGTGAGATCGAGGGTCCAAAAGATAGAGAAAAACATGGAAATACATCACAGAATGTGCAAAAACCTAACTTCCTTACTTCCACATGGAGTATGATCATAAAATACCTTTCTGAAACATGTTCCTCGCCAAATTAGCGGCGCCGCAGAAAGCGACAACAACGAACGTATCATAAAATATTTTACGATTAATTTGTATAAGTATACCTATAGCAGGACTCAGCTATAGAGTTTCAGCCAAAACGCCCCAAATCCAGAACCTCGGATCCAAAACGCCCACACACAACAACAGACCAGGGAGTACGTTTGGGAAGCTAGGAGAGAGAAGCGGGCAACTAGCGGCCACAATAGCAATTGCTATTAACGGATCCACCACCCACCATCCCACCCTGAGAGGCTAGGCGTTCTGCTTCGGTATTAAAAAAGACGTCGCACTCCTTTATTTAGCAAGTGAAGCCGTCCTGAAGCCGTTCAATGGCCAAATGTTTTTGGTGAAGAACTGTTCATTGAGTAAAATACCGTATTATTGGAAATTGGTCCCGGTATAATACCGGTATAAAACCGGTGTAAAACCGAAAAATACCTAGGAGTAAAAAATACCGGTGCTATTCCTAGGTCGGACAGCGTTCCACTTGTCGCTGGTGCAGTGGCCGGTAGGCCTGTGCGATTGTTCGATTAATCGAAATCGTCATCGATATTTCTGGCCATCGACGATTAATTTTGACATGTCGATTCCGATGACCGACATCGATCATCGATTTGGACCTAACCGATGACCATGTTTGAAACGATTATTCGATGATTGTCGATGGCCGATTATTATCCGATTACCTGAGGGAGATTAAAACTATTTTGAAACATTTTTTGTAATACTTCGTACAAAATAAAATAGTTTAATCCAGTTTTAAGTATTAAACTGTCAACTTTCTTCGAATTTACGATAAATTGTTGCACTCATGTCATCGGTTTATCACTCAATAAGTCAAAGTCAACAGTACTTAAAAGTTGATCAGATTTAATCGATTAATTGGAATAATCCGATTAATCGGAAATAAACGATTAATCGAATTAAACCGATTAATCGGGTAGCAAATCGATGGTTGATGCAGGTGCATCGGCATCGACAAGAATCGCGATGATCGCAGTCATCGACCGATTACGATGATTTCCGATCATCGCACAGGCCTAGTGGCCGGTGCTTACCTGGCGGGGCGCGGCGCGCGCGCGGCAGGCGAGCACCAGCACGGCGGAGCGCACGGCCACGGCCAGGCCCAGGGCGGCGTCCAGGGCGAGCAGGGCGAGCAGCGCGGTGGAGGCGGGCCGCGCCACGCGCAGCCAGCGGGGCGCCAGCGGCCAGACGACCAGCACGGCCAGCAGCGCGCTCCCGGACACCAGCGCGCTCAGCACGGCCGCGGACAGCGACGCGCAGAGCAGGAGCCGACGACCAGCCGCGCTCACCATGCCATCCCTGAGGGGCGGGGCGGGGCGGGGTGCGGGTTAGAAACTCCACGACGAGAAGTTGAAACTTCACCCCCCCTCCCCTCTGTGATACGAATGTATCAGCCTGCTTGTACTGTCATACAGCGAGCAGCCTGCAAATAAAGAGCAGCGCAGCCAGAAGCGAGCAGCCAGTGAGGCACTACAGCACGTAAGTAGTGTACATAGGAGTACATTCGGAGTACAGGCGGAGTACAGATGGAGTAAGCGAAATACATGTGTAGTGCATCGGAGTACATCCGGAGGACATCGGTGAACAACCGGAGCAGTATACCCAAATTTTATCCGGAGAACGCTAGGAGTGCAGTCGGATTATCCGGAGTACACACGACGGGCAGTAAGAGGAGTACACCGGGAGTTCGCCAAGCCTTGTACACGTACACGCGAGTTGTCCTCCTTTATGTCGTTTTCACTCACAGCGGCGGCCACGCTTGTCCTGTCCCTGCCCAGCGCTCAGTGCACGCCGCGCGCGCGTCGCCTCACCCCGCAGCCCCGCAGCCGCGGTGTGAGGACATGCGGGGCGGGGCGGGGCGGGGTGGGGCGGGGTGGGGCGCTGAGCGGAGGGCCGCGGTGGGCGCAGCATCTCCTGCGCAAAAAAGCCTGCAGTCTGGTCCCGAAGATCGCTCTCGCACCTCCGTCCTTGTCGCACTCATGGGTCACTGCCGGCCCTCCCATGGCGCCGGGCTGACACCTGACACAACTGTACCTGCAAGTCACACCCCGTGTCCTTCCTCGCGTCTCCCGTGGAACAGTCGCGTGAACCTCGTTTTTATCTCTTCTCAATGAGGTGTACAGAGTCTTCCGTGGAAAATGAATGGGCCTCTTTTTTTTTTAAGCCGTGTGGGACCGCAGATTATCCCAAGCTGAGAGGAGAAGTTTCAATGTTTCTATTATGCAGGGCTGCCAACTCACGCGACAACAATGAACAGATTAAAACAATCGCCGCGCGATAACCCAACGTCTTGATCGGGTCGCTGTTGCACGTGGTTGCACACCCTGGAGCTCCGCCGCTGCCGCCGCTCCGCTCCGCCCCGCAGCGACCCCGGCGCGCTCTGGCGGCCGTGCTGTGCACCAGGGTACCGTTCCCAACCCCTACGACAGGTAAATGGTCTCTCAGCCTTAGAGAGAAAAACGTGTTCCCCGAGGGGGAAACACCTGTAACATTTTTTGTGCACCTCATAATTCGATACCTCAGTTCGAGGAAGACCTAGTCCGCGGAGGAGCTACGACAAAGACTCAGTTGGGGCGAGCGCTTGGAGAACAGCTCAGCTGGAGCGGCTGGAGCGCAGGCTTGAACAACCACTCAGTCGTAGCGAGCGCGTGGAGAACAGCTTAGTCCCCACATGAATAACACTATGACTGAGCTGTTCTCTACGCGCTCGCTCCGACTGAGTGGTTGTTCAAGCTTGCGCTCCAACTCAGCTGTTCTCCAAGCGCTCGCCCCAACTGAGTCTTTGTCGTAGCTCCTCCGCGGACTAGGTCTTTGTCGAACTGAAGTATCAAATTCAGAAAAATTCACAAAAAAAAATCATAATTTTTTTTGGAAAAATTGAGAAACACTCAGAAAAATTCAGGAAAATTTACAATAATTCAAGAAATTTTTTAAAACAATCAGGTAAAATTCAAGGAAATGCACAAAATTTAATAAAATTTACAAAAATTCACAAACTTTGTACACCAAAAAGTCAGAGTTGTTTCCCCCTCATGCGTGTCCCACCTCATTCGACCCTCGAAGCATCTTTGATGAGCAGTCTTTTCCTCAAACTGCATGTTTCTTTTTGGGCCACCCTCCCACTCCCACTCGCGTACTGTTCATGACGCGAAAAGTGTCGGCAGATGGGCTTGGAGGAGACACGCCCTGCGATGCGCTCGGGCCTGGCCTGGCCTACACGAAGATATCTAGTTCCCTTTATTGTTTTGCTGTCCACATAGGAGTGAGGAAACCTTGGGGAAGAAAGGGGACTCAGGGCCGGGAGGTGGGGAGGAAACGGGGCCGCTCTGGAAGTCCAAGTGTGTGAATGTCGTCGCACACTTGTCGGTGTACGAGGATTCATTTGTATACACTTGGCGACCAAAATGTGTGAATTATACCCTGGGAAAATTCTCACGTTAGAGTAGCCAAGTGTGCGAATGAATCCACTCACACGTACAAGTTGTGCGATACATTCACGCACTTGGGTTTCCAGTGTGGGGCGGGTGGGGCGGGGCGGGGCGGGGTCCGAACAGTTGATGTCACGACATGATGAGCGACTTACTTACTTATTGCCCCCCACCTCCAACGCGACGGGCGCGAGGCAGCACCACACAGCGCAGCGCCCTGAACTCGAAACAGGCTCGCCCGTAATGTGTACTGGTCTCGCCTGTGCAAGCTGCGGGGCGGGGCGAGGCGGGGCGGGGCGGGGCGGGGCGGGGCGGGGCGGGGCGGGGCGGGGCGGGGCGGGGCGCGGTGGGGTGCCCGTCCCGTGCCCGTGCCCCTGCTCCCTGCTCCCCTGCATTCATCCCGTGACTCTCTGACCGTCAGCGAAAGTAGTTGAGTCCGCGGGACGGTGAACGAGAGAGAAAATATTTTGAGAAGAATGTGCGCGGGTTGGGCTCCACACTCCAGGTCCGCGGGCGGCACGCGCATGCGCGCCACGCCTTGTCCCTGTCCCCCTGCCCTCGCGCCCTCGCGCCTCGCGCTCCGTTTGGGGCGCACACTTAGAATTACAGTGTCGTTTGCGGGGTTTTATGACGCGGGTGATTCCGCGGCTTAGCAGAAGATAGCAGGGTTTCCTCTGCCTGCTCTCCGCGGGTCGGGCCGGGCCGGGCCGGGCCGGGCCTCGCCTGCAGCGCGTCTCACACGGGCATATAAGTGCTGCTCGGCTGCTGCGACCAGCACAGTCCCTCAGCCAGGACACCACGTGATCAGACAGCCATGGCAGCCGCAACCCACACTCTCGTATGTGTTCTATGTCCCATCGAACTAGTTTCAGAAGATGCCACAACCAACAAGCTTTCGAAGTCTTTCTTTGTAAAAAATTAAGCAATCAAATCTTGTGTACGTGCTTGTGCGTTCATTTGGGTTTGCTGGTAGAACGAATTCTTCGTTGTACCAGTTAGTTAATGGTTCGTTGTTCGTTTAGGAAGCGAACTGATCTGTTTGCTGAAACGAAAGCCGTTTTAGTTTAACGATCGCCTTTGCTCTCTCAGCGATGTGTTCGCCTCCCCCACGAATTTTTCGTTGCATTAACAAATACTTAGTTGAGACAACGAATTTTTCGTTCTCACTACCCAACAGAAGATAGTTCTATCAGCCTATGTGTGAGTTGGATCAACTAATAATTGTCTCCGTCACGCAGAGAGAGAGAGAGAGAGAGAGAGAGAGAGAGAGAGAGAGAGAGAGAGAGAGAGAGAGAGAGAGAGAGAGTGGGCTACGTAGCTAAAATGTTAGCTATATTGTTTTAGCTAAGCAGCTAAAACTTAGCTGTACTACTGAAACTTTTCGTTGCACAGTATGCACAGCAAAACGTTTAGCTACATAGCCAATCGTTAGGTGCATTGCTCCGAAAGTTACCTGTCCATGCTCGGAGAAAAGTCTTTTGTTCTCAACAACAAACAATTTGTTAAAATAGCCCTCACAATATTTTTTTTGGTTCCAGCAACTAAAAATCTGTTGGCTGAGCATATAAGCGTCTGTTACTACAACAGTACTCCAACAATAATTTCTGTTGTAGTAACAAATACTTTGCTCAGCCAACAGATTTTTAGTTGCTGGAACAAAAAAAATATTGTTAAGGCTATATGAACAAAATCTTTTTCTCCGCGTGTACAGCTAATCTTTTTCTCTCTCCGTGCTCCCGCGTGCAGGCGGCGCTGTGCGCCTCGCTGTGCGCCGTGCTGCTGCTCGCGCCGGGCGCGCTGGGGCAGGCCACGTGCGACGTGTGCGCGGCGGACGGCTGGTACCCGCCCTCGGGCGCCGCGGCGGGGGACAACTGCCAGACGCAGTACTGCGTGTGCTACGCGCCCTACACGGACGTGGACGCAACAACGGGCGTCAACAACGCCTGGCTCTACAGCTGCCCGGCGGGCGGCGGCACCGCCACCTGCTTCAACCAGACCACCAAGAAGTGCACCGTCTGCCAGGCCTGCTGCTCCACCACCGCCGGCTGCCCCACCACCACCACCTAGCTGACCTCGAGCGGCAGGGGCAGGAGTCACGACCCCCAAAAATCTTTTATTTAAATCAAAATGAAACATAGAAGAAAGATAAGGAAAATCCGAAAGATCAAGAGAAAAATAAACAAAGACCGAGGGGGTATTCACTCACAAAATCTGTGACCCGACTATTACGCGTATTACGCCCCTAAATTGAATAGATTCAGCCAAAAACAGGCTCCTATTACGCTTCCATTAGGCATACTATTACGCCTTTATTACGGATAGAGTGACCCGACTATTACGCGAGTGCATACCTCCTCGACAAAAACCAAAAATAAAATTGACGAAAATTCAGAAATGGAGGTAAAAGAACAATATTTTTCAAAAAAGTGACAAAAATTTTCCTTGAAAAATCAAAATCAAACTGAAAAGATTAAAAAAAAAGAAAGAAGTCTAAAAACTAATAAATCAAAAGTAAAAAATAAATCATTGTATCCATTTTGTATGAGTGATCACCTCCCTCCCTTCGGCTGACCTGACCAACCTGACCATGTCGTGCCGGTGCCGGTCCGTCACGAAACAGAGCAGCACACACCGCATATACCCGTACGCGTTCGGGTGACATTACTGATCTCGATCGCTCCCTGCGCGCGGGTGAGTTCTCGCGAAGAGGTGGGTTCGGTTTCTCCCGAGACGCAGGTGCGAGTGAGATGCTGTAACGAAGCAGCATCTCCCTCTCGGTCTCACCTGGCGCATTCGGATGCGTTCCGGACAGCCGGACCCACCCGTTCACTGTAAAAAGTTTACGAATGATCCAGGCAAATTTCTCTCAAGGATTATTCGTCACACTTCCGCAAATGATTCGTTATTTTACGAATGAATTATTAGATTCAATGATTCGTTGCAATGTATCACTGTAAATTAAGACAAAAAAGAAAGCACCTTCTTGCCTCGTTCATTAGAGTTCAAAATACGAAAAAGAACAAAAAGTACATTACTTGCATATGATTGTTAATCGTTTCCAAATTTCCGAACTATTCGTCTACTAACAAATCATTGGTTAGGGTTAAGCTCCGGTTTATTCGCCACGCTGCAATTACGGATCATTCGTTACAAACAAACGAACAATTTTCCAGAAATTTATACAAATGATGCGTTTGTCTATTGAAACGAAACACCCATTGGAAAAAGTTCGTGAAATTCCGGATTAATTAAACAGTGTTTGAGAACTCTACCCTCCGCGGTTCCCTCGCAGGTGCCTGCCCTACGCGAGCTTCGCCAGCAGACCGCTTTGTCCATCTCTCGCTCTCGGGGCTGTCCAGTAGCTATGCTGTGCGGTGCTGTGCCGTGCTGTGCCGTGCTGTGCCGTGCTGTGCCGTGCTACCAATAACCCCCTCCCTTCCAAGCGCGGGCACTCTGCAGGCAGGCGAGATATCATTCGACATTTATTTGCTATTGTACGTAACTTTTCCGTATTTTTCTCAGCTCAGCGGCCAATAAAGACCAATCCCCGCCTCATCCACCTGTAGACTGATTCCGCAAAGCGGTTAGAGTGGCCTCTCAGGTGTCCTCTCTCTTGCTCTCTATGACGTCGCCCCATGAGTGTGACAAGGACAGAGCGATGAAATCGCCTTGCGGAATCAGCCTGCTGTGCTGAGAGCCCGCGCTTGGAAGAGAATGGGTTATTGGTAGCACGGCACAGCACGGCACAGCACCGCACAGCATAGCTACTGGACAGCCCCCTCGCGCTCCGAGGATATTGCAGGCAGCAGAACAGCGGAATCGGTCTGCAGCTCCGTCCACAGAGGTCCAGCGGTCAGCGGTGCGGCGTGCGGTGTGTAAGCCTACACGACATCATCCCGACCACGCCCCGCCCCGCCCCGCCCCAGCACGGCGCACGCCATCCCAGTCCTAGTATATTGGTACGGTGCCAGGGTGGGCTGGACAACACTCCGCCTCACCCCACCCCGCCCCGCCCCGCCCCGCCACAGCCCGGCCGGGGCGCCCAGGCACGGCACCTTTCTCGCCTAAATAACGCGAGTCGGACGGCGATTAGGACGACGCTCAGAGAGGCGCGGCGTCGAGTTTCGTTCGTCCGGGAATGTTGGCAGCCCCTCTGTGAGATGTCCGCCGCCCTGCCGCATCGAGTTATCGAGAATATCGATGGAAACGGGACGTGTCGACTAATCGACGGTGCGTACCACGGCCGCGTAAAAGGGGAGGGCGGGGGCGAGAGGGGGAGGGGGGGACAGTTGGTCAGGCACTCCAGCAAGTAAAAGTATCGTGCAGCGTTAACTCTGGTCATTTAAATTTTTTTTAAATGAAAAAAAAATAAAATAGGGTGTGGTTGCGAGAGAGTGATGATTGAATCCGCAGCTCACTCGGCACCGCCTTTGACAATAACAACGGGAGTCGCGGGCCGTACGGGACCGGCGTCTGCTCCGTCTGCTGCCTCTGCTCTGAAGTGACAGGGCGCGGGGCACCAGGGGCACCGCCGGTCCGGGATACACACGCTAAATGTCTGTGGTCACAAATTTGCGTACATGTATACGGACAGTTGGTCCACAGTTATGGACAGATTTTGTGCAATGGGACACAATTTTAATGTGTCCATTTAATTTAACATTTAAAAATGTATGTAGAGTGTCTGCAAAATTGCTGCCAAACTACGAACAAATTTGATCTTAGTCGTCGACAAAATTGTAGACAGCACTTTTAGAAACAATGTAATTGTCACGGAATCTGAGGACAGAAAAAGTCTACAGGGAATGTCCATGGACTTTTAGAGTGTAAATGTCAAAGTTTCTTCGAAAATTTTACCGAAAGCTATTGGCAATCTCTGGTAATCGGTAACCGTGTGCGAGCTCCTGAACCAAGCGAAGGAAAACTTCTCTGTAAGCTAAAGGCGCTTGGAAGGTTCGCGGTGGCCGACAGTGAAAACGGCCGTAAGCTTTGATTAGTGCGGGAGGGGCGCCGAGGTAACGCAAACTGGGGAAGTGGAGAGAAGTTCGGGGGTCCACGTTGTCAAAGTGAGGCATCTCTGGTCACGTCTCATCCGCAGGAACTCCGGCGGCGGCGGAGGTGATTGCGTCAACAAAGACAGATCCGGAGCCGCGCAGTGGCGGCAGCCGGTGTGCAGACGGAAATTCCGAGGGGGCCACCACTTCGGCTTAGGATGTACACAGGATTACGTGATTACAAGGATTACACCTGAATTTTTTGGGATTACACATGAATTCCTGGGACTAAAACCACTACATAAGAACAATTAGGTGAAATTTAGTGATAATTCTTCAAAATTTAGTTAAGGATTACACGGATTACACAGGGATTACACTGACAACTGTACACAGGATTACAGGAGTGGTGGCCCCCTCGGGAAATTCCCTGTGGCAATAAGTGTTCGAGGGGGCCGCCACCCGAGGGGTCACCACTTCAGCTTAGGATGTACACAGGATTACGCGATTACAGGGATTACTCATGAATTTTGTGGGTCTTCAAAATTAGGTTAAGGATTATACGGATTACACAGGGATTACACTTGCAACTGTACACAGGATTACAAGAGTGGTGGCCCCCTCGCCGCCACCCCCGTAATCCCGTGTACAGATGTAAGTGTAATCCCTGCACTCTAAATGTCATGATTGGGCCTTGTTTTGTCCATAGAGAGATGCTCCTGTGTGCTCATCTTGCAAGATGCAAATATTCAACTTAAAAAGTTTCAAATTTGTGTGTTTTCACTGGAGAATTTTCGTTTTGTCAAACGACAGACGCAAATCTTGTTACTTGTTACGGCCAAGGTTACGGCGAATATTTGTATCCTGCAAGATGTGCGCCCAGGGGCGGATCTAGCTTGCAGCTGAGGAGGGGGCAAAACGTGCAGGTTGCCTACTTTCAGGGGACCTTCAACAAATCGACTGAAAATGTAATGCTTTAGAAATTAGAGTTCCCAATGGAACTTAAACTTTTTAACTTGTTTTTTTAAGGATCAGTGCGTACTGTGTAGACCTAAATCCATAAGCTGAATGGCAGAAAGAGGTAGTTCCGAGCGAAGCGAGGAAAAATTTTTGATTTTATGTCGTAGTAGGTGTCAAAATAGAGCGCGTCCTGTAGGAATCGTTCAAAAACTGCAAGCTAAAGCGGGTTAACAATAACAATATATGAAACTGATAAAAGCTGAGGAACAAGCCGGACTGAAAAAGTGTTCCAAATGGGCTAAACTTTTGTATTATAAGCAAAACATCGCGAGCGGAGCGAGCGGAAAAAAAATTGACTTATTTAGGAAACGCAAGCAGAAGAAAGCAATACAGAAGCGAGGATTTTAATAGGTATGAGCAGATCAGAACACAGTGACCTTAAGGGTAAGAGTCAAAGAGCGCAGCGTGCCGACCCGGCTCGCGGCGCTGCCCGGTCACACGGAGACTGCTGGATCTGAGGAGATATTCACTTCTGTAATAAACTATACTCCTAATTCGAGAATATTTCACCATAATAAGCGTAATATTATGTCAGAATACAGCGAAATCTTCTTTTAAACGGCGCAACTTTAACTTAAGGCGTAATATCTAAGTAGAACTGAGATCGATTTTGTAGAAGATTTTCGTGAGGTGTATCCCTTGGATGGATCGGGTGGCTTTGGCTTTACCGTCTACCACCATCTGCCTCCCTCTCTCCTTCTTTCCCTTCCTCTTTCTTTTTTTTTCTCTTTTCTCCCTTTCTTTTTCACTTTTCTCCCTCTCTTCTTCCTCTTTTCCCCTCTCTTTTTCCTCTTTTCCCCTCTCTTTTTGGGGGGCGCCTGAGCCCCAGGGGGGGGCACTTGTCCCTTTGCCCCCCCCCCCCCAAATCCGCCCCTGTGTGCGCCCAGGAGCATCTCTCAATGGACAAAAAATGTCCCTTGTCATTTATAGTGTAAGTAGTCTTGTAATACTTAACCAAATTTTAAAGAAGCGTCACTCAATTCCACTCAACTGTTAATATTTAATGGTTTTAGCCCCAGAAATTCATTTGTAATCCCACAAAATTATATGTACAAGCCCTGAAATCTCGTACTTCTGTGTACATCCTAAATCGAAGTGGTGGCCCCCTCGATAGTGTTGCGGGAATAAATCATCAGTGAAACGCTGTGGAAATGAGCACGCATTATGCCCCTCCTCGCTAGACCACATCACACAGATCTCGAACCAATACCCGAGCCAATTTTAACGAGATGGACTTGCGGGAGGACTGACGCAGGGCGCAGGGCTTCAACCAGGTAGACGCGTTCACTATAAATTCAAGCGTACACCAATTTTTTTTTCTGATTTTCATAATTTTCGTGATTGTCTTTGATTTTTACTCGTTCTTTACCACCACCTCTCTCCTGAGTGGTGAAAAGAACGAGTATTGTTCTCAGTCGGGTGTAACGCTTAACTGTCCACACTTTCATCTCAGATCTCACAATACCTACAGGCATAATAGTTATACCATTCTAAACTGGAAACGCTGGTCATTATTCCAACAATTAACTATTTTTCAAGTTTAATAGTATTATTTTGAGAACACTTAACAAATTTTGCGTGTTTTCATTCTAAGTCCCATAACCCAACTATATGAGTGGAGTTTTCAATCTCATCAAGCACAATACCCACAGACATGAAACTTGCGCTGATCTCAGCTTGAAGCCTTCTTCTGCATTGCAGCAATGAACCTTTTTTAACGTTTAATAGTATTATTTTGAGAACTCTTAACAAATTTTGTGCGAGTTTTCATTCTAAGTCCCCGAGTCTAGTCCTAGCCCGAGTCGACTCGCGCCAGCTCGCGCTCCTTTATGCGCCCCAACAATCGGACCCGAGCGGGAGGGCCAAAGAAGGCCCGAGCACCCGAGCCGAGCAAGGGCGAGTGTCCCGGGAAAAACTTCCCCTGCACACACGAACTGTGATGAAATCTGAGATGAAAATGTCTCCACTCGACTCACATCATGTTTTACACTCCTACCTCTGTAGCACATAATTATGTAAAGAACGAGTTCCATACTTATCACAAAATTCATTTTGTGTTCTATTTGGCCCTTGTTTATTATGTTTTCTTGATTTTTTCCTGACTTTTTCTTGATTTTTTTCTTTCTGATTTGTTCTGATTTTTTCCTGATTTGATTTTGAGTGTACACTAATTGTTTTGAGTCAAGGATCCCTCGGGAAGACGGCCCCACCCCGTCACGCAGTGCTGCCTGTCTCAGGTTCAGAATGATCTGAATGGGAGGGTCACTTCTGAGAAAGAAAAATCTGATTTTTTCTGCCAGCAGGTGAGCTGCAGCCGGGCCCCGTAGCTCGGCGGCGGGGCGCCGGGGCGGGCGCTAGGAGGCTATAGGCTAGGGGCTGCCGGAGCTGCTGGGCTGGGGCAGGCGCTCCGGTGGAGGGGGAGGCGGTATAAGACCTACGAGCGGGAGGGGGCGGGTCAAAAGCACGCTGAACGGCGCGGGGTGCGGTCAGAGCGTTCGAAGAGCACTCGAAGAGCACTCGAAGAGCGCTTGAAGAGCACACGAAGAGCACTCGAAGAGCACCAGTGAGGGCACCAGTGAGAGCACCATGAAGACCCGCTGTGCACCGGTCAGTCAAGTGACATGTCGAGTAGTGACTGTAAAGTGGGTATAGTGAGGTCTGGTTCGCGAGAAGTGACGCCAAGAGGACACTGATGTGTTGTGTTTCGTGTTGTGTTTCGTGTTTGTGTTGTGCGACGCCCTCAGTACTATGGACTGTGAAATGACTGTGGAGCGGGAGTAAAATTACATCCGCAATAAGTCTAGGGGTGGGGGTGGGGGGGAGGGGCGCGGAAGACATCACACGTATTTACCGATTGTTAGTGTGTGCACGTGTGTGTGTGTGTGTGTGTGTGTGTGTGTGTGTCATAAGTGTGTGCACGCGTGTGTAAGTGTCGCGTGGAGAGAGAGTTCACTGTGCAGGGTGTGGCGGGGGGCGTGGTGGGGCGTGGCGGGGCGTGGCGGGGCGTGGCGGGACGTCTACAAGTTCACTGGCACTGAAATGCACCCTGGAGCAACTCAGGCCTGGTCTTCCCCTCCCCGCCCCGCCGCGCGCCGGATGCCGGGTCCCTCTCTCCCTAATCGGACGGCCCTGCAGCTGCAGGCAGCGGGGACCTGTGGTATGTGCGAGTGAGAGTGATAGCAAAGTGGTCCCCAACAGTTGAGCGGTGCGAGCCGCAGTGGGTGGGTACCACTGGCTACCAGTGAGGTGCACTGGGAAAACTAAGGCGTAGCCTTACGCCCCGTTTTAAAGCGTACTTAGATCACTGTAAACGCAGAGGCCATTTTTTATGCCACAGTATTTGGCATTCTTTTTCGATTGGTAATTTACGGCCACCTTTAATGCCAAATTTCGGGCTTCTCCTAGGAATTCCAGTTTTCTGGCCACTTTTAATGCCAAAGTTTGGCCCTCTCCAGTGAGAATGCTAATTCGCGGTATTAAAAGTGGCCGCAAACTGACGTTCCGTGGGAGAATGCCATTGGTTTTTCAGTGATTACGCTTGAAATCAAGCGTAACACGTAGCAGGTCGACACGATCCTATTCGTCCTATCTAAATGTGTGGGAGAATTTCTTTCGTACGCTTCATTTCAAGCAGCGTAATGTCTCCAAGCGTAACTGTATTCTTCATTCAAGCGTACAGTTACGCTTTGGTTTTACCAGTGTGCTGCCTGTTGCCTGGCCTGCGGGGGCAGCTGAAGGAATTTTTTCGCCATCCTAAGTAATACGGTAATATTTTCATTGCACGGCAAAAACGAGTCCTGGGTTTCCCAGGGGAATTTGCACATTCCCAGGAGGTATCATCTTTCCCAGGGGATGTCCTGGGTTTTCCAGGAAAAACTCCTGGGAAAAGCTGCTTTTTTCCAGGACACCCACTGGGATTCCAACTCTCCTGGGAATCCCAGGACTCGTTTTTACCGTGTGGTAAGACACGTGCTGGGCAAAGAGAACATAAAGGGTAAACAACTCTGAATGTCTTAATTGTAGATCGCACCAAGTCCGAGGAGTTCAAGAACAAAACATTAGTCTGTTTGTTTTTCCCCGCTAGTCCGACGGTGGCGGTACCCGCTTTACGCACCCGCGCCCGCGTTGTGCGAGGTGATACCCACTTTTTCATGCAGAGACGTCCAGTTCCTCATTTCTCACGCCTCAATCAGGTGTTTCCCTGCGCCGCCACGCGCCGACAGCCTTGCCTGGCCTGGCAACGGCACTGGTACTGGTTGTACTCCGGATCACTGATTCATCGCCACTCTGATCAGGTTTTCGGATGATTGGCGCTCACATGCACTGGATCATCTCACTGATTAAGTCTTCACCGATAGGTGAGAAGAAGGGAAGGCAAAACAGGAAAAGAAAAATAATAGGAAAACGAATGCGAAGCCAGATTATAGCACTTGAGTTTTATTATGACCTTTTCGCGTTCACTCACTCTGAAAAATAATTTTGTAGTTTTACGAAATATTTTGTAAATGACGATCGACTTACGAAAAACGTTGTAAATTTACAACAAACTATTATTGCTCGTAATTGAATTTCAAGTCTATAGGAGCAGTGCTTGTAATTCTGCTACGATTTGTTATTGCCATTTTACGACTTCACTTTGTGACTAGACAGTAATTAGCGCACGTTTTAGGGAAAAGGAATGTACGGTAGCTGCTTTACAGGCAACCCATTTTTCTCCCCCTGCGTCACAGAAAGCAGCTCCCATGCTGCAGCGGCCGCGAGGGCGCCCCTCTTGGGAGATAAACAACACTGATGCTGCTTTTCGAAATACTTTAACTCTTCCTCGGATCAGCTCTCGCACGCGAGCGCACTGGAGGCACGGGGGAGGGGGGAGGGATTGAAGGGGTGGCGTCAACGACAGTCGCCTGTAAAGTGATTTCGTCTCTCTATCCTCGTCGCACCGATGGGACGAGGCCATAAGGAGCAAGAGAGAGGACACTACTAGACGCTGTTCGGAATCACTCTGCTGATTAGTGCGGGGTAATTATTGGCAGCGCGGTCGGAGCCAGCGCAGCACGCCCTAGCGGCCGGACCCGCTGTACTTGGCATGTTTACGTTTTACTCCGCTACTGGTGGGGCATAATCACACACCAAATCAGCAGAAACAGGACGCGCGCGGCCACATCTCTTTTTGTCATTTTCTCCGTCTTTTCTCTGTTTTCAGCAAAAAGGAAATTAATTGTTGTGACTTTATGTCAAAGGGGAAACGACTCTGAATTTTGGTGCACAGATTTTGTGAGTTTCTGTGATTTTTCCACATTTTTTTTCTGAATTTTTGTTGAACTTTTGCTAGAACTTTTACGAATTTTTCCACAATTTTTTTTTTTTTGTTTAATGTCTACATTTTGTAAAAGTTCTACGAATTTTTTCCGAATTCTACTGATTTCTTTTCTGAATTTGCCTGACTTGCGTGGTGGAAAAAAATATCAGAGTCGTTTTCCCCTAGCCTTATGTTGTTTTAAGGTTCCCATGTGTGGATTGGTTGGTGAGGGGCGGGTCGTCTCCTCACGCATGCGCGGCGCAGCCCAGAGGAACTTTCCTCTCGCGATCGGAAACGCGAAGAGTTTAGGTAAAAGTGAGAAAGGTACCCTGGGGCCAGCAAAACCAAGACCACGAACACACCCGACCGCCGCCTATTTTCGGGGTGTCTGCATACTAATAAATAGATAATCTTCATACCGAGGGCGTCACCTATCCGGCGATTTGTTATGTCAGATCTGATCGAAGCGACATGGAGCGATAGGACCTCTTGCGCGCCGTCATCTCATCAGAGAAGATTGGGATCCGGCCGGGCCGGGCGACATAACCGGATCACTTTCCACTTCCGCGGGACGAGGGGAGGGGAGGGGAGGGGAGGGGAGGGGAGGGGAGGGGAGGGGAGGGGAGGGGAGGGGAGGGGAGGGGAGGGGAGGGGAGGGGGGGAGGGGAGGGGATGCAGCGGGGGAAGGAATAGGCGACAGGTGGCTGGCAAAGCAGTTGTGACAACGCCGCCGCCAACGCGCTGCGGGGCACCGGACAGGACAGGGCACGGCACGGCCGTAGACTGATTCAGAGGAGCGCTCTCCTCTCTCTGTCTCTCTCACGCCTACACGGTGCACACCACCGAGTGCAAGAGAGATAGAGCGAGAAGATGCATAGCAGCAGGGCAGGGCGCCAGATGACGCGTTCCTGGACCGGCGAGGCGGGGTGAGGCCGAGGGGCAGCCCGGCTGATCCGCATCGCTGTCTATGGCAATGACGCGCCCGCTCAGCCCCGCCCCGCCCCGCCCCGCCCCGCCCCGCCCCGCCCCGCCCCGCCCCGACCAGCCCCGCCCCGCCCCGCCCCGCCATTTCTCTACTGTGACTCCGGGAGAAAAGAACCGAGGCATAAAATGTAACGAGGCGTTCTTGTCGGTGCGCACTGCTGCACTTGCAGGTGGCGTTGCTGGCGCTGCTGCTGGTGGCGCTGGTGAGGACGGTGACGGCCGCCCCGCTCGACCAGCCCAACGCCCTCCACGGCGACGCCACGGGCAGCGCGAAGCCGCAGCAGGAGCAGGAGCAGGAGCAGCACAAGCAGCGCGCGAAAAAGAGGTGCGTACCATTGGGAATGGGAGCACGGTAGAGGGATCCGTCACTAAAAATTCAAGCGTACCACGATTTTTCTGAATTTTTTTTATGGTGTTTTGTGTATTTTTTTTTTTTTTTTTTAAGTTCTACTGACTTTTTTCTGATTTCTTTTTCTCATTACTCCGATTTTTTCTTCAGTTTTCTCTGATGTTTTTTTAAATTATTTTTTAGTGATTTTATTTAAAGGTGTACGTGTACACCCAGGTGCTGTAATAACCGAGGGGTCAACCAACCACTCTGGTAATAATGTGTACACCAAGTCCGATTGTCACTGATGATCACATCCTCCGAATTCCCTTTCACAGTTTCGGGTTTTCCCGCATAAAAATACGTAAGAAAAAAAAATTACAAGAAAAACAGTTGGTATCTTTTGGTAAACGGTAATCATCGTGTGTACGCTTCTGGACCGAGTGATGGACCCCTCGGTCAAAACCAAGAAAATGCTGATCCGCAAAGTGTATCGGAGCTGACTCCGCGAGGCTGCAAAGCGGGTCCCACTCTGCCCGCGGCGCCCACGGGTAGCGCGGTGCGGTGCGGCGGGGCGGGGCGGGGCGGGGTCCGTCCACGCGCGAGTAGGACTACCTGCTCCGCCGCCGCCTCGTAGATCGGGTTCGCTTTCGCTGCTGGCGCGCTAGCCGCCTCTCCTCCTTCTCCTCCTCCGTGATTACAGCCCGGACGCTGACCTGGGCACCACCGGCTGGTCGGCCATCGACGTGCGCCCCGGGGGCCCCGGGGGCCACCGCCCGCCGCCGTCCGCTACCGGCCTGGACGCGTCCGACGAGGCCGACATCGGGATCTCGGCGCACGACGCTGACGCTTCGTTCGAGGACGACAGCGACGTGATCGTCGGGCACGGCGCCGCCCCCGCCCTGGCCCCCGCCCTGGCCCCCGCCCTGGCCCCCGCCCTGGGCCCCGCCCTGGGCCCCGCCCTGGGCCCCGGCCGTGCCCTCGGCCCCCATGTGGACGCGGCGCCATCCGGCACCGGCGGCTACCTGGTCAATGACGACCACGTCAGTAGCAGCGTGGCCGCCCACGCCGACGGCGCCTGCAAGTGGCAGAAGAAGCTGGTCTGGAAGACCGAGTGGAAGCAGGAGTGGAGGACGGAGAAGAAGCCCACCTACCGCACCGAGTGGAAGAAGGTGCAGGTGCCGTTCGAGAAGGAGATCAAGGTGCCCGTCGAGAAGGAGGTCAAAGTGCCCGGCTACAAGACGGTCAAGAAGGCCGTGACGAGGGAGATCCAGGTGCCCGTCTGGCAAGACGTCAAGGTCCCGGACGTGAAGACGGTGAAGAAGACGTACTGGACGGACGTGGAGGTGCCGATCCACAAGGAGGTCAAGTACCCCGTGTACAAGAAGGTGTTCGTGCCCGTGTGGAAGATCACCCTGGAGCACGACGACTGGGGCGGCGACGCCGCCAAGAAGAAGAGGCTCGTGTGGAAGCCGTCCTTCAAGAAGGTGTGGAAGACCGACACCAAGACGGAGTACAAGACCGAGAGGAAGAAGGAGGTGAAGAGCGAGCCGGTCAAGGTCTGGAAGACGGAGAAGAGCCAGGTGTGGGTGCCCAGGAAGGTGCAGGAGTGGAGGGAGGAGAAGGTGCCGGTGTGGGAGTCCAAGAAGGAGATCGTCTGGGAGAGCAAGAAGACCGTGGACGTCAAGGACGAGTGGCAGTTGGTATCCGTGCCGGACGTGGAGGACCACCACGTCCCCAACTGGAAGATGGTCAAGGTACCTGTCTGGGAGGACGAGTGCGTGCCCGCGACCAAGACCGCAGGCTCCATCATCTAGCTCATTCACTCTGGGGATGCAATCGACTTCGTCATACACCTATGTTGTTATTTCATGCTAGTTTTGTTGTTGAATTGTTATTGTTGTTATTTATGTATTTACGTCGACTTTAGTGATCCGCTCGTAAGGGGGGTCGCTAAGATAATCTCTGTGATCAAACACAATAGGGCATCCGAGTGCATTGCTCAGCTTTTCAAGCAATTTTTTCTTTTTAAAGGAGGGGTAACTAAGAGACTAAAAAAAGAAAACAATAAACTAGTTGACCCGCTACACGAAGACCACAAAAAACAAACGACAGTTATCTACCAAACCATATCCGTCCCTCACGTCAAACATGGCACTTTGGATTACATTGTGTTTTTAGATGTCAAGTAACTTATACATTTTGGAATAAATATCTATTTTTAAGCCGCTCCTGTGTACACCCCACCCCCATCTCCACCTCTCCCTCCGTCACCAATATCGCAGTGTTATTTAAAAGCCAGGCAGCTCGCCAGCCGTCTGATTCAGAAGATCGCTCTCGTGACTCTCCGTCCTTCTCCTTCTTACGGCGGTGCCCTTTGCTGGGGTAGGCAGGGCTCCATGCGAGCGACAAGGACGGAGGCGCGCGAGAGCGATCTTCGGAACCAGACGGCCAGGCCAGCGCCACTGAGAATACCGAGCCCCTCGGCCTCGACTATCAATGCGGACGGCCGCGGCGGGGAGGAGAATAGGAGAATACTCTCGCGAGGAGACACCTCCGCGCAGCTGCAGCCACGCTCAAGTGGGCAGCCAGACACCCGCCCCGTGCTCAGGGAGCCTCCCCATTCATACCTCCATTCTGTTCATTGATAACGTGCGCGACTCAATGAGACGCGAGTATAGTAAGCGCCGCGCGTACAGCAAACGCCTTCACGAGAGTAAGAATCAGCTGACCTCTCACTCACCTCCCTGCACCGGCAAACTGGCCGTGACCTGCTAAGAGATGGGACGTACAAGCCATCGCGCTGCGGTAAAAGAACGGCGATCCATTTCGACCCTAACGACGTGTTTGAGTGCCTCGCCTCGGTGACCTGATTCTCCACCGCGCTGTCGGAAAATAAACACACGGGCGGGTGGGCGGTGAGCGGCGGGCGGGCGGCGGGCCGCAGGGGTGTGGGCTGGGCTGCCTACCTCCACGGCGGCCGCCGCGGCCGGCACGCGCCTGGAGCTGCGCCGCGCGGGCCCGGCAGCCCAACTGGCGCGAGGGGAGGAGGGAGGGAGGGGAGGGAGGGGAGGGAGGGGAGGGAGGGGAGGGAGGGAGGGGGAGGGAGGGGGAGAGAGGAGAGGAGGGATGGAGGGGAAGGGAGGAGAGGAGGGAGGGAGGGGGAGAGAGGAGAGGAGGGATGGAGGAGAAGGGAGGAGAGGAGGGAGGGAGGGAGGGGAAGGGAGGAGAGAAGGGAGGGAGGGGGAGGGAGGAGGAGAGGAGGGATGGAGGGGAAGGGAGGATGGGAGAGAGAAGGGGATGGGGAATGAGAGGGAGCGGACTGAGACCGAGGGGGAAACGACTGGCAATTTTCGTGTCAGCCGGCCGGATGACGGATTACCCCGGATTACCTCGGATTACCTCTGGAGTGTCCTCCGGATAACAGTGCTTTTTTCCTCGTATTACCCCGGATTACCCTAAAATTTTCCCGGATTGCACCGGATTACCTCGAATTTCGCCGGATTACACCCTGCCGGATAACCTAACAGCTGTCAGCCGGATTACCTTTCGTCGTTTCCCCATCGACTGAGACGCACTTGCTTGTGTGGTCCGGTGGGAGTCAGAAACGTATGTGGCATCCGTCATTGCCTGCTGCGGTCTTAACCTGTTTTACGTTGTTCTGATATCGAGCAGCAATACTACTTCCAGCATAGCCCACCTTAGTTCAAGAGCATACGAAGTGTGTGTGGTGTATATTGAAGGGTCGACAACCTTTCAATAAGTTGTGATGTATTATTAAATGTATAGAAAATTGATGGGTTTTTTCAGTTGTTAAATAAAGAGATTGTGGCAAAATGATTAAGATAAGAAAACTGTTTGATCCAAAAGTAAGTAATTTTCAAGTATTTTAATAATTGTACGTTGTTTCTTAGCTGTTTGCGGCGAGTAAGTTATTCATATCAATCTGCCCTATTACGCAGGAATGCCATCGCTAAAAACAAAAATAATAGAAAAGAACTATGATTTGCTTAAATTAATAAATTAAATAAAAAATAACACTGACTTTTTCTTTAAGCACATTCATGACTAAATGAATACGACCGACGAAGCTCATCAGGTCCTGCCTTTCGCTAGTTAGTCTTTAGGCGCCAACCAAGCTACTGGGGTGTCGGAGCAATTTTTCATACAGCTCATTGCGTTCTTCCGTCCTTCTCGCGGAACACGCAGAGTGCGGAAAAGCGCAGAAGTATATTTCTTTAAGGAAAGAAAAATGCATCAGGGTCGTCGACTTCCCCGATTTGGATATAAATTGCTGGAAAAGTTCCTCGTGAAGAGAAAAAGGGCCCAACCGATTCGGCTGGAAAAAAAATACTAGTGAAACTGAGGTCAAATTATTGTTTTTGCTCTTCGACTGACTCTCAGAACACTCGTCGCCTGCTTTCGACATGTTGTCCAGGCTTCTATAAGCCCTAACAATAATATCTTGTAGCAAACAAAAATTTTCGAGATGTGACAATTGGGGGCGTTTCATTTGAGCAGGCCGCGGGAGACGGGCCTGCGGGTCAGACGGGCACGCTTAGCCTGTAGCATCTCATTCCGGTAGAGATGCGGGCGCACGCGCCCTGCCGACTGATTCAGAAGATCGCTCTCTTTCCTCAGTCCTTGTCGCACTCATGGCGGTACCCTATGTCGGGGGTGGCATGGCCTCATGAGTGCGAGAAGGACGAGGGTATGAGAGCGATCTTCTGAATCAGTCGGCTGACCGCTGACCGGGCGGGGAGGGGCGGGCGAGGAGAGCATGGCGCGTTTCAGGCGGGTGCGCGGCGTGCTTTTCCAATCGCTGCCCACCACGGCCCGCCCTGGCACGCCCGGGGCGATCCCACCCGGGATGGTGCACGCGATCTCACACTTGCTCAGACACACACACACACACACACACACACACACACACACACACACACAGAGGTGTATCCATCCCACAGCCCCGTCCGCGTTCCATCTTCGTACCGATAGCTCTCCCCGCCCGCAGGCCGAGTATCGCACCCGGGTGGGTCTGTGGGGAAGTCCAAAGACGGTTCGAAAATGAGAGTGGCGAAGAGTGAAGCAGGAGCGCCCGGGCATCAGGAGCGCACCCAGAGGAAAAAAAAAAATGGTGCTTGAAAAGGGTGTATATCACAGGCAGGGCCTACTTGTTTCTCGCACCACCTCTCTAAAAGGCCAGTAAGTGAAAAAATAACTAGGTCCTGTGATATACACTCCTCGTATGTTGGTTTTCCACCAAGCAGAGCGGCTAGATTCTACATCCTGCATTCAGTGTGAGGGTCCAGCATCTGAACCTCGATTTACAAGCATGACTCCCACACCCAGATCCTTTATTGATACGTTGATCTAGCACCCGGTCATCACATTTTCTTGTTTTTTTTCTCCACACAACACGCATTGGTGCGGTCGCGGTTGCGGTTGCAAAGCACAGGCATCTAATCGTCATTGAATCAAAGGAATATATTTCTCTGGGTTAGGGTCAGAAAATCTCTCAAGATTGGCGACGCACCAGGACTTAAGTTCTCTCCTCTGTCAGCGGTAAAAATGCCAAGAAGTCTTATCGACTGACTTTTTAAAAAAAATGTGGTAAAAGTGCCGAGGGACTAAAAGTGGCTAGAGAATCTATTAGTCTAGCAGTCAACATGACGGGGACGGGATAACCATAACCACGAAGTAGTAAACGCCATTTTTTTTCCATCTTTGCCCGGCTACCGTTCGCCAAATGTAACAGCCTCCTTTGTCGTCACACTCACGTCCGACTCGCGCACGCGGCGGCCCGGCACGCCCGCCACGGCCCGCGAGCACCCGATGCACCTGCTGACTGACTCCGAAGATCGCTCATTTTGCCTCCGTCCTTGTCGCACCAATGGCGGTGCCCTATGTTGGGGATAGCAGCGCCCCATGAGGGCAACAAGGACGGAGGGCGAGAGAGCGATCTTCGGAATCATACGGCTGTACCTCGCCGTGTTGCACAACGCCGCTCGCCAAATGCAGTCGCTACTGGCGCGGCGTGGCTCGGCGTGGCACGGCGGCGAGCCAGGCGGAGCCGCAGCTCTCTTATTGTCATCATCATATCATAATCGCTCCGCCAATTACTATGTAGGGACCCTGGAAGCCGGACCGACGCCGGACTCAGCCGCCTCTGCTCGGGAATTAGAAGGAAAAGGAGTGAGCGCAGCGCTCGCGCCGAGGCGGTCGTGATGCTAATGCCGCCGCGACGCAGAGGCCGGTACAGAAGCCGAGGCTGAGGACGGGGATGAGGCTGGGGCTGAGGCTGTGGCCAGGGCTGAGGCCGGGGACAGTGATGAAGCCGAGGCTAAGGCCGGGGCTGAGGCTGGGGCTGAGGCCGGGACTGAGCCCGAGGCTGAGGCCAGGGCTGAGGCCGCGGGGATGAGGCCTGGAATGAGGCTAAGGCTATGAGGACGGGGCTAAGGGTGGGGCTAAGACCAGGGCTGTGTCCGGGGATGAGGCTGGGGCCAGGGATGAAGTCGAGGCTCTGAGGCCGGGACTGAGGACGAGGATGACACTGAGGCCGGGGATGAGGCTGAGGACGGGGCTGAGGACGAGGATGACGCCGAGGCTTAGGCCCGGGATGAGGATGAGGACGGGGCTGAGCTGAGGCCGGGGCGGAGGCAGGGGCCGGGTTTGATTCCGGGGCTGATGCCGGCATGGAGGCTGGGGCCGGGACCTGCCGGGACCGGGGCCGAGGGCAACTTACTATACCATGCGGCAACATGAACAGCGGCTGCTCGCCAGCTCGGAGATATGCGGCTAGTTTTGCGAAGAGGTCCATATTATGGCGCTACGCGCCACTGATGTAACACTGCGGGGCGCTCGTTGATGCTTGCCGCGGCCGCGGCGCGGCGCTGGCATCGAGCAGGAACAGGAGATGTAGAGCGTCGCGGTGGGGACCAAATGACGGGTTCACCCGCGAGCGGCGGCGGCGGCTGTAGCAACAGATGGCCGCCCCGCCCCGCCCCGCCCCGCCCCGCCCCGCCCCGCCCAGCCCAGCCCCGCCCCGCCCCGCCCCGCCCCGCCCCGCCCCGCCCCGCCCCGCCCCGCCCCGCCCCGCCCCGCCCCGCCCCGCCCCGCCCCGCCCCGCCCCCGCCCCGCCCCGCCCCGCCCCGCCCCGCCCCGCCCCGCCCCGCCCCGCCCCGCCCCGCCCCGCCCCGCCCCGCCCCACCCAGCCCCGCCCCGCCCCGCCCCGCCCCGGGCACGTCTGTAAAAGCTATCGCCTGGGTCTCCATAGGCCGCCGCGTCAACGACGTCGTCGTATAAATCGCCGATGAGATGACCGCGGCGGTCCGGTCCGGCCTGGCCCGGCCAGCTAGTCCCACCCAGGGACCGGCGGGGACCGGCGGGGACCGGCGGGGACCGGCGGGCGCCTCTGTAAGGACCTGACGACAGCGCCGGGGTAGCGCCGCGCCGGGGCCCCACGGTCGAAGGTTATTGCAGTTACGTGGGCATCAGGCTGAGGTTCGGGGCAAGGCACGCACCGAGGGAGGGATCTCTTCGAAAATTAGTTGTTTGGCCCCCCAAAAAATCGTTTTATAAATCAAACAATTTTAAAGTAATCAAAATAAAGTCAAGAAGAAAGTTACTTGAAATTTTTTTTAAAAAAAAATCGAGAGCAAACACTATAAAAAATGTCAGTCCTGTGGCATGGTTACGCAGTAATTTACAAATGAAAAATCAGAAAAAAAAACACAATCTAAAATAGATAAATAAATAAATAAATGAATAACATCGGAAGTACAATAAAATATTATAGCTCACGTTTTGTATGGTTGATTTCCCCCCCTCAACCTGGACAACATCAGTAAAATGACCATTTTCTGGTAACTTCTTAATGGCTTCAAGGTCAACGTTAACATCATAATAGTACTTATTATGATTTTTCAGCCAATGCAATGCTACTGATACAGCATTTCTTCTGATAAGGAAGTCTCTATGAAAGGTGGGAGTGTTGCAACAAACAGATATGAGACCTTTCAGTACAGCTATGGAGTGAGGCAATTGTTTAGCAAAAGAAGAAACATCTTGACGAAAATTGATAACATTGCCTCTGAAACCATATTGTCCACCTTTCAATCTATAGATGGATATCATGGGATGGACTTTAGCAATTAATAACTCTTCCACATATGATAAGCCAGTCAATTCAGGTGGTATTTCTCCTATCTTCATAAGTTCTGTGGTAAGTACACTAGAATGCGATGTGCAGTAGCAGTTAGAATGACTACTCCAGAAAAATGTATCACATGTAACACAATCTGTTAATTTGAAATCTTCAAGTTTTTTCTCAAACAATAAAGTAGTGTCATTTATAGAATACTTCTGCATTTCATTATCCAATTTTTTACTCATTTCTGACAATCTTAAACGTTCTGATGTGAAAATTGTAGTTGTAGCAGATTCATCATCTGGATCTTCAATGATTGTTTCCAGAAGACGTTTCCTCTTACGATATTCTCTGTCACGAGACCGCTTTAATTCTATTTCTTCCTCAGTCATTTTCGCTCTTCTCTTTCTTTGTCTCATTTTTGCATGGGTTTTCTTATCAGAATCCTTCATGGTGGGATTCATGGTATCTGGAAAAATACACAAACTACAGTAAAGGAGGCAATTAAACAGAAGCCAAAATTACTGACAAGACAAAAAAAACTAAAATAAATAGGAAAAATACTTGGAAAGACTATTAAAGTAATTATTTATGTACAACTGAAAACAGCAGCAACAATGAATGTAAATTTTAAACACTACTGCAAAATTAATAAGTCTTTCAAAATAAAATAAATTAAACATTATTAATTACCTGATTAACAAAATTACTTGTTCATAAGATTAAATGATCCATAAAGACAATAAGTTACACATCTTTATAAGTTAAAAAAAAAAATAAGGCCATCATAGTTATATTGCCAGCACTGAATAAAAAACAACAAACGAAACACGACGTTTCAGTGCGGCTTCGGTAGAATGAAGAAGACAAGGGAAGTCCGGTGCATTGGGCGGACATCTTGTTGTTCTATGAAGGATTAAAGCAAATGGCGGAAAAAGCTCCAGCGTAGAGCTGTATGGATTTCGCCGAGGGGGAAAGCACTCGCGTAATCACTCGTACACCCTGTCCCGTAATCAACGCGTAATCACTTAAAATCTAGGCGTAATGACCTATTATTAAAGGTTATTTTCGATAAAATATCAATTGTAATAACCTTATTATGTATGTTACCCAGTAAAATGGCCAAAATAACAGAAAATAAGGAGTAAACATGCGTATTAACGGGCGTAATCGCGTAATCACTCGTACACCATTTTCGAGACTGCTTTCCCCCTCGGATTTCGCAACCCGTCTTCATAACATTTTCCTTTCTTATTCTGATTTATCGCAACGATACATAAAACGAACGCGAACATAAACAGGTTTTTGTAGTAATATGTTTTATGTTGTCATACCCTTTCATATTGCAACGTATGATGGTTAAAGTGATCCCGCAATGGACATTAGTAATGAGGTAAAGTTAATATCTTCTTTTTATTGCTTCGAATAGAGGAGTAATTATTGCCCTAGGCCATTATAATAGGTGAAACGAGTTTTAGTAGCAGAAATTGGTTGTTGGTTGAATTTTTAGGTCGTTGTGCCCGAAAGGAGAATGCCTCGGGTTGGTCAGGAAAGCTCCCTTTGTGGAAACCGTAGTCAGCACAAGTACAAACCCATGAAATTGAAATGGAGTTGCCTCGGACGAGGGTCCCGCCGACGTGTAGTCAACGGGCCCGTCGCGGAACGCAGAATATGGAGGATAATATGCTTCCAGCGCCTGCTAAGCAGTGGATAGGCAGACCCGCCAAGCACATGTGTCAAAATGGCTGCCTACATAGATAGCGGAAATGCAGGGTGCAAGGAAATGATAATTTTCATTAACTATATTTTCCAGGAATCGCTCTGAATGAATTCATTTTCAGAACAATCTAAAAGGAAATGCACTGCTTCTTGACAAGAAAAGTGAGAGTAATAAAAATGAAAATAAATGGAGTATGTAAATGTATAAGATGAACAAATTGGGATGCATCGCGAGCTCAGCCCGAGGACCGATGGTCCTGGCTAGTATGGTTGATTTCCCCCCCTCACCCCACCTCTGGGCACGCGCGGCTAGCCATTGACCCGTCCCCGCATCGCCCTACAGGACACCTGTCCCTCCCGGCCCCAGCGCCGCCCCGCCCCGCCCCGCCCCGCCAAGCCAAACCACGCCCGCATTGGCTCGCACCTCCCGCCCCCTGCACATTAGTGCTGTGCACGCACTCATACACGAGCACGCCCACGAGCTCTTAAGTACGGAAGTACACGCGGAGCAGGGAAAGTAGAACCGGCGGCATGTAAACCGCGGGGCAGCACCGGGGCGGGGGTGTGCGGGGCGGGGGTGTGCGGGGCGGGGGGCGGGCGGGGGACGGGCGGGGGACGGGCGGGGGACGGGCGGGGGACGGGCGGGGGACGGGCGGGGGACGGGCGGGGGACGGGCGGGGGACGGGCGGGGGTGGGATCGGGCTTGCGGCCGCACAGAGGCCCGGGCGGCGTCTAGGGGCAGTGGGGGCCAGAGGTGTATCCAGTCGCGCCACCAGGAGTTACGAGGGCGTTTCCAAAGGAAGTGGATTATATATTCTCTGTAGTCTTGTATACCCCACTCCCTTTAGCGCCTTGTGGGAGCTCCCCCTCCCCCTTCCCCAAATCGGATTCACTCACAAACCAATTGTTCTTCATAGCAACCGACCTGCTTAAACTGCTCACCGCCTTCAACGCTCACTACCAAGAACCGATGTGCCAATAATAATTTTATTTTATTTTTTAAGAAAAGGAGAGACAGGCTTACAGACGCGTTGAAATATCTTTCTCAACATAATGGCTTCGGAGACGACGGACATCTTCTTGACCTGGGCGTTTGGATCAGGGCGGGGCGGGGCGGCCCGCGGCGGGCTCAAGCCCCATCAGAGGAATCTGGGAGTCGGCCGACCGGAGCCGGCGGAGGTCCGGAGACGCCCGGAGCAGAGGGGCCGGGGCGGAGCGAGGCGGGGCGGGGCGGGCAGAGCCGGACCGCCGGACACGGGCCTGTTGTGTGAACAGCGTCCCCCCCCCCCTCCCTCCTCCGCCCCTCGGAGCCCTTGTGACCTTGTTTCCGACCAGACTGGCCCTGTGTAACAGGTTGCACTCTTTCCGGAGCGTATGATCGCACCATCTTCGCGATTCAATCTGGCTTCCCAAGGGGCTATGGTGCCTTACAGGGAGATCGGGTGTAGGCGAATCCGTCCGCAACTGCGTCCTTTATGAAACGCCCGGCACATAGTTATGCATAAAATTGTGCATACTCTTATGTTTTTTTTTAAATGATACTGCTTATGCACAACAAAATGCATAAGGATTAAATGTGTTGTACGCACGCCCCCCCCCCAAAAAAAAACATTAAAAAATTTAAGCATATATACAAAAATTAAAAGAAAAAAATTACGAAGAAGGACCCGGAGGGACCCCGCGGAGTTCCCTCTCGCAGATGTGCCACTGGGCTAAATTTCCTATCCTGCTCCACCTGCCTGCTGCCTCGCAGGAGCCTGAGCGCCTGCATGGTAGGCACACCTGTTGCGCAGGGGTGTCGGGCGGGGTGGCCTACCAGCACGCTGCAAGGGGCTCCGGGCGCCTGCATGGTTGGCAGACCTGTTGCGCAGGGGTGTCGGGCGGGGTGGCCTACCTGCAGGCTGGAAGGGGCTCCGGGCGCCTGCATGGTAGGCAGACCTGTTGCGCAGGGGTGTCGGGCGGGGTGGCCTACCAGCACGCTGCAAGGGGCTCCGGGCGCCTGCATGGTAGGCAGACCTGTTGCGCAGGGGTGTCGGGCGGGGTGGTCTACCAGCACGCTGCAAGGGGCTCCGGGCGCCTGCATGGTTGGCAGACCTGTTGCGCAGGGGTGTCGGGCGGGGTGGCCTACCTGCAGGCTGGAAGGGGCTCCGGGCGCCTGCATGGTAGGCAGACCTGTTGCGCAGGGGTGTCGGGCGGGGTGGCCTACCCGCACGCTGCAAGGGGCTCCGGGCGCCTGCATGGTAGGCAGACCTGTTGCGCAGGGGTGTGGGGCGGGGTGGCCTACCCGCACGCTGCAAGGGGCTCCGGGCGCCTGCATGGTAGGCAGACCTGTTGCGCAGGGGTGTCGGGCGGGGTGGCCTACCAGCACGCTGCAAGGGGCTCCGGGCGCCTGCATGGTAGGCAGACCTGTTGCGCAGGGGTGTCGGGCGGGGTGGCCTACCCGCACGCTGCAAGGGGCTCCGGGCGCCTGCATGGTTGGCAGACCTGTTGCGCAGGGGTGTCGGGCGGGGTGGCCTACCTGCAGGCTGGAAGGGGCTACAGGCTCTAGACGCGTGCATTGCATTGCATAGTAGGCAGACCAGCAGGACGAGACTGTGTTGCGGGGGGCGGGGGGGGGGGGGCTTCTGCGCGCACTGCAGGCGATCGAGGAGAGGGGAGTTACTCCGAAAAACCCTAGTAAGGCCCCTTAAAAGGTGATTTAAAAAGAAAATCAAAAATTTAAATAAAATAAAGAAGAAAGATACAGAAAAATCCGGAAAATCCGGAAAATTGAAAACAGTGAAAACAGAGAAACAAAAGACTGAGGGGCAAAAAGTCAGAATTATTAGGAAAATATCAAAATTTATCAAGAACTAACGAAAATTTTTCTTGAAAACTCAAAAGAAAACTAAAACTAATTGCACACATTTTGTATGAGTGACCCCCCCCCCCTCCCCCCTCGGCCAGCGGCACCTGGCAGCGCATAGAGGAAAAACCAGGCATGCCAACGAACCCGTTATTCAAATATTCGACAGCGCGGCACAACTCCGCACGACAGCCCATTTAGTGACTCCGTGAAAAATATTTCAAGAAATTCAAATATTCAAGTCATTTCGGCAGTGCCGGGTTAAGGCGGCTTAGCGAGGGCGGGTTTTGGTGGGTAAGTGTGGGTTTAGGGCGGGTGAGGGCGGGTGAGGGCGGGTGAGGGCGGGTGAGGGCAGGTGAGGGCGGGTGAGGGCGGGTTCTCCTTGTGGTTGGGCCTTGGATAAGGGCAAAGTACATGGATCGGCTTCTCCGGAGCGCGTAGGCACGGGTCTCGGACGTTTTGAGGAGGCGTAGCGTAGCGCAGCGGCGAGCGCTTCCCGTAAGAAGAGAGCGGCGGGGCTCCCCCACCCCGCCGCTCGGCCGCCGGGCGGGCCCGGCTCCAGCGGCGCGCCACCGCAGACATGCTCGTCTTTAACACCCTCTGGTGCTTATTTCGTGATATTAACTTCAAATTGAATGTCATACCTCACAAGCCCTATCCTTTCCGAGAATAATGACTGTTTAGCCCACTCTGTAGGACCAATACTACGGGAGTAGTTTGGTAACAAAGTGAGGCCGGGCTCTCTCGGGCGCCGCTGCCGCTGCGCTACGCTCCGCCTCTACAATTCGTCCGGGACCCGTGCCTATTCAATATTTTGGCTCTTTTTAACGCTCGCGGTTACCTGAGCTCAAAACCAACTTCATACCTGTGAATGCCAATCCTTTCCGAGTGTAATGAGTGTCTCGCCAACTCTGTAGACCCAATATTATGGGCGTGGTTTGGTAACGAAAGTACCAATGCACAACGGAGAAGCCGATCCATGTATTTTTGCCCTTATCCAAGGTTGGGCGCGGCAAGGGGAGGAATGCGTGACGTGTGCCGTCTGCTTTTACAGCCTTCCGAGTACACAAAGCTACTCCACGCGTGGCTACGGCACATGAGGCAGCAGCGGCAGCAGCGGCAGCAGCGGCCGTACAGTCTGAGGCACCCGTTAATGACGGACGGGAACACGCGTACTCGCAGGTAACTGCCCCCGGTATTGTTTGCTGTGAGCGTGAGCGTTACGCCAAATACGCCGAAGCAGACCGTAACGTCTCGTCTCACAAACGTGCATAACATTTTTTCAAAAAGAAGAAAAAATTACTGCTGTCTGGTATTGTTGCACACATCTAACATGCAGACAGTCTCTTCTCTCCCACTTCGGTAACTCGGTGGGCCGAGCTAGTACCTGCGCTGCTGAGCGCTGACTGCTTCTCCCGTCAGGCTCAGGCTCAGCCAGTCAGTGGGGAGCCGCGCCTAGCTCAAAAAGTATCGCTGCTGTAGCTCAAGTTTGTGGGCGCAACCTTCTCCTGTGTGTAAACTGGGAGCTTCAGCTCAGTAGGTAGGAACACACAAAAAATGATCCAAACCAGTAACAAAATCTCAGTAAATAAGCCGTCAAATCTGATGTGAAAGTTGTAAAAGCGATTCCCGATGACAAACTGAGCACAAAAATTTGGTTTTCAATTCGAGGAAAGCGTAAATGGAGGTATATGTTCCGGTCTTAATTCTTAACTTTTTCTCTAAATGCAAATAAGAGCCGGAAACATCTTCCGAATCTGCAAATACCCTCAGCCGCACAAAGGCTGCGCTTGCACAGCTTGCACCACCTCAGGAAATGACCGAGGATGTCAAAAACTGGTAGAGCCTGTGATAATATTCTCCCGTCCCGTCAGGAGCCATATTGGCCAGGTCAGCTGAGTGGGCCCGCGGGGACCCGGGAGGAACTACCAGGTGGACCACCCGACCGGTCCACTGCGGGCTGCCGAATAGAGAGAGGGAGAGAAAGAGAGAGAGAGAGAGAGAGAGAGAGAGAGAGAGAGAGAGAGAGAGAGAGAGAGAGAGAGAGAGAGAGAGGGAGAAAGAGAGAGAGAGAGAGAGAGAGAGAGAGAGAGAGAGAGAGAGAGAGAGAGAGAGAGAGAGAGAGAGAGGGGGAGGGAGGGAGAAGCAGATTGGCGCGATTCATTTAAACAGATCGCCAGCAGAGCTGCGCACGCTGCTCCAATTCGCACCGCACCAGACTGTTTATCATCCTGTTCGATCGGGCGGGGCGGGGCGGCGCGTTGGCCCTCTGCCTCCTGACGGGCCGCATAGCGGCAGCGCGCGTCGAGGACTAGGCGAGGACTAGGCGTGAGGAGCAGGAAATTGGAAAACACAAAACGGCCAACGCGCGACGCGCTCATTTCATAATGGGCTGGACTCTTTTTTATACGGTATTTGCGCCACCCGAGCCGAGAGGCATGGCGGCGGGTCGGGAGGGATTGGGGCTGGGGCGAGGTGGGGCGGGGCGGGGCGGGGCAGGTATGAAGTAGTGCAGTCTCTGACTAGTATGGGCAGCGCGGTGCGGTCAGTATGGGCGTCAGAGCACGGGGCCGAGCTGGGCCCTGCGGGTCCAACTGCACGGTAATGGACTGCCGACTTATTCCGAAGAGCGCGCTCTCCTCGCTCTGTCTCTCTTGCATCTAAACGGGAAGGCCCGTGAGTGCGAGAGAGACAGGGCGAGGAAACCGCTCTTCGGCATAAGTGTAGGCAGGTTTGACCGAGAAGAGGAAAAAGAGGAATGTAGCGCGGAGATGGTAGTACCCCGTAGTGCCGTCCCAAAGCAGACAGCTCGCCTCTGCATCTGCATTCCTAGACCATTATAGACATTTTGTGTGTGTGTGTGTGTGTGTGTGTATATATATATATATATATGTACTAATACTTTCTTAATACCAGTACTTATATGTAGTATAATATGTACTAAAAAGTCAGCACATACAAATAATTTTCTGCAGAGCCTTATTGACTATTTAGAAAGTGTTCTTAATTATGTAAGAAAAGTTCCATACATAATCAGAAAATAACAGTCCATAGTTATTCTAGAGCAAATTACTTCATAAGGATTTATTTTATAGACGAAAATAATGTCTGTTGCGGTCTGAGAGTGTGTGTGTTGGGTGGAAAGTGTTGAATTGTAAAATAAAATACTTAATGCTTCCGCTTTGTTTAGAGACGGCACTACGCTATGCCACCCCCTTCTTCTTTTACCTGCGCAGGTCCATCACAAACGCGACAGTTAGTACATGCAGCACCTCCCTGCTCACGCACGAACACACACACGCACGAAAGCTCGTTTGCGCGTCGAGCTCGACCGTCACAACAGGTTGGGAGCAGCGAGAGCCCTTTCCTTTCCCTCGGAAAGCCGTGGCGGCGCTGCTCTGCTCTGGAGAGAGGCCGCGGTGCCCCCTCCCCCCTCTCCCTTCCACACCTAATAAAGCAAGTTCCTGAATCGAGGGCAGCTTTTTAGAACATTGCAATGGCTTGGTATATAAGTAATGCTAGAGACGCGTTCTCCGATCAAGCGGCTTGCACCCGAATAACTCAATAAGTAACGGGAAAATCAAGAACCTAGTTTTGTGCGTACGCTGCGCTGAGTTTAGGTGGTTGGTTCATCGGGATCTGCTGATCGTCACAGATACCAGGCTGTTAATCTGGCCGAGAGGCACTCTCGGACACTATTGGTGGTTCATGATTTGGGCTTACTGGTTGACTTACATAAATGACCTTCCCCGTTACATATCACGTGGTTTGTCCTGCTGTTCGTTACATCACTGTTAGAAAATACCACGGTAAATGCCTAAGGTACGCGTCGTAAATTTGTCACCTGATCCTGAACAGTAATTATTATATTTTTACTACGATCTGCATCTTATGGTTCACGTCGTAGCCTGCAAATATGTTCGGGAATTGCATTGGAGGAATAATTCCATCCACAATGAAGTACAGTCCATACCGTGAGGGTACGTTACGGACTGACCGTTCACGAAATCTACGCTACGGACCGTAGGCATACCGTAACTCCCTGCAGTATTGTAAACAGTGATTGCGCTGCTTTTGTGTTCGCTGGGGGCTGGGAGATGACTGTCGCTCTGATTCTGGAAAGCGGTTAGAAGTGTCCTCTCTCTTGCTCCTTGTCGGTTCGCCCCTGGAGTCTCTGGAGGAGGACAAGCTGTGCTTCGGGGCCACTGCAGCTAGTACCGGGCAGTGCTCAGGGCGCCGAGGTTGCTCCTGGAGTCTCTGGAGGAGGACAAGCTGTGCTTCGGGGCCACTGCAGCTAGTACCGGGCAGTGCTCAGGGCGCCGAGGTTGCTCCTGGAGTCTCTGGAGGAGGAAAAGCTGTGCTTCGGGGCCGCTGTAGCTAGTACCGGGCAGTGCTCAGGGCGCCGAGGTTGCTCCTGGAGTCTCTGGAGGAGGAAAAGCTGTGCTTCGGGGCCGCTGTAGCTAGTACCGGGCAGTGCTCAGGGCGCCGAGGTTGCTCCTGGAGTCTCTGGAGGAGGAAAAGCTGTGCTTCGGGGCCGCTGTAGCTAGTACCGGGCAGTGCTCAGGGCGCCGAGGTTGCTCCTGGAGTCTCTGGAGGAGGACAAGCTGTGCTTCGGGGCCGCTGCAGCTAGTACCGGGCCGGGCAGTGCTCAGGGCGCCGAGGTTGCTCCTGGAGTCTCTGGAGGAGGACAAGCTGTGCTTCGGGGCCACTGCAGCTAGTACCGGGCAGTGCTCAGGGCGCCGAGGTTGCTCCTGGAGTCTCTGGAGGAGGACAAGCTGTGCTTCGGGGCCGCTGCAGCTAGTACCGGGCCGGGCAGTGCTCAGGGCGCCGAGGTTGCTCCTGGAGTCTCTGGAGGAGGACAAGCTGTGCTTCGGGGCCACTGCAGCTAGTACCGGGCAGTGCTCAGGGCGCCGAGGTTGCTCCTGGAGTCTCTGGAGGAGGACAAGCTGTGCTTCGGGGCCGCTGCAGCTAGTACCGGGCCGGGCAGTGCTCAGGGCGCCGAGGTTGCTCCTGGAGTCTCTGGAGGAGGACAAGCTGTGCTTCGGGGCCACTGCAGCTAGTACCGGGCAGTGCTCAGGGCGCCGAGGTTGCTCCTGGAGTCTCTGGAGGAGGAAAAGCTGTGCTTCGGGGCCGCTGTAGCTAGTACCGGGCAGTGCTCAGGGCGCCGAGGTTGCTCCTGGAGTCTCTGGAGGAGGACAAGCTGTGCTTCGGGGCCGCTGCAGCTAGTACCGGGCCGGGCAGTGCTCAGGGCGCCGAGGCTGCTCCTGGAGTCTCTGGAGGAGGACAAGCTGTGCTTCGGGGCCGCTGTAGCTAGTACCGGGCAGTGCTCAGGGCGCCGAGGTTGCTCCTGGAGTCTCTGGAGGAGGACAAGCTGTGCTTCGGGGCCGCTGCAGCTAGTACCGGGCCGGGCAGTGCTCAGGGCGCCGAGGTTGCTCCTGGAGTCTCTGGAGGAGGACAAGCTGTGCTTCGGGGCCGCTGCAGCTAGTACGGGGCTGGGCAGTGCTCAGGGCGCCGAGGTTGCTCCTGGAGTCTCTGGAGGAGGACAAGCTGTGCTTCGGGGCCACTGCAGCTAGTACCGGGCCGGGCAGTGCTCAGGGCGCCGAGGTTGCTCCTGGAGTCTTTGGAGGAGGACAAGCTGTGCTTCGGGGCCGCTGCAGCTAGTACCGGACCGGGCAGTGCTCAGGGCGCCGAGGTTGCTCCTGGAGTCTCTGGAGGAGAAGAAGCTGTGCTGGGGGGCCGCTGCCGCTGTTCCACGGCGGCACCTCACCATCTGTGCAGGAGGAAAGAAGGAAAGGTGTTGGTCGGGCACTCTCGCCTCGCCACAGGCCAAACCGGACACCGGACACGCTCGCCACCAAAACTACAATCTTATCCCCTTCTTTTCAATTTTTTTTCCCCTCCGCTAATCGGCGTATATTGCCTGAGGTGCAGAAGTCCTGTCAATGGGAATTGATTACCGAACCAAAGGATCATAATCCTTATTTATTTTTATTTTTTGGACGTCCGCAATATGTGAACGTAAGGGTTTCCGAAAAAGGCACGCGCGAGAATGAATGGGAGGGTCTCCTGGGGAACCGTGGCGCAGCTCTGCACGAGCAGCACCCAGCGTGAGCAGGGCTTGCGCCACACTGACCACCACGCCCCGCCCCGCCCCGCCCCGCCCCGCCCCGCCCCGCCCGCCAGGCGTTGCGTCCGGAAGCCCGCGCCGGCCGGCCGGCGGGGCGGGGCGGTGGTCTTAGTGAACGGAGCGGTCAGCAGCTCCGCGGTGCTCCACGGCTCCAGCGTCCGGAAGAGAAGGGCGTCGTCGTTCCTCTCCTCCTCCTCCTCTCCCTCTCTCCTCTCCCTCCCTCTCCTGGCCCCTTCTCGCAGTCCCCTCTCACCTTGTCTGATCGCCTCTCCACTTTGACGAAGCCTGCCCGGAGCAAAGCGCCGGCTCGGAGCCCGCCCGGAGCCTGTGGGGCCGAGCGGGGGGAGCCGTGGGGCCGCGGAGCAGGGTGTAGTGGGGTCCGTTTGGCCCGACCACACGTCGGTCGCGGCGTGGCGGGGCGTGGCGTGGCGTGGCGGGGCGTGGCGGGGCGTGGCGGGGTGTGACCGGGGGCTCGCCGCCGCCGTGTGGTCCTGTCTGGCGGGGGGATGCAGGCTCCGTGGCCGGGCCGCCGGGCCCCCCACCCGGGGGTGTGTCGGTATATAAGCCCCGCACCCCTGACCGAGGGCACAGTGCTGTGCGCTCCTGCCTCCGGCTGCTCAACATGTGCAAGTGGACGTGGCCGCTCCTGGTCAGTTAGTGTGTGTGTGTGCGTGTGTGCGTGTGTGCGTGTGCGTGTATGTGAGTGTGTGAGTGTGAGTGTATGCGCATGCGTGTGTCTTTGCAGAAGTTCCCTGGAATTTCAGCAGAAGAAATATTTTACCTTGCGAGACGTGGCCGTGTTTTACAGAAAATATCTGTAAAAAGTTTACCGTTAAAATATGAAAAAAAAAGTCTACTTCCAATTTATTTGACTAGTGTTCAGTAATTTTACTGAGTTTAGTAATTTTACCAGAGAAAGTCTTGGCATATAGTATACCAAGACATTTCCTTTCCGCCCGACCAGGCGCCGCGCCTCGTCTGGATCGTTTTCAAAGATTTTTTAATGGAATTCAACGCGTATCAATTACGAATAATATGCATTGTCAAACATAGCTTTTAAATATACTTTAATTTTGTGGACCATTTCCACTCAGTAAATGGTTCCGGATGTCGGCATTGAGAGAAAAAGTTAGGAAATCAATACCGGAAACAGTACTCTATTTTCGCTTTTCTCGAATCGTGAACTATATTTCTATGCTAATTGTGATCGGGAATCGCTTGTAAAACTCTCAACTATATTTCTATGCTAATTGTGATCGGGAATCACATGTAAAACTCTCAGATCAGATTTGACAGCGTATTTGGTGAGATTTTGTAAATGGTTCCGGTCCTGATTTCCTCCCTTCTTCTGTAAATGCCGAGAGCCGGAACCACCTTTTCACAACTTTCGGGTAAAATTTATTTAAATCGGGAAATGTACATTCTTTTTCATGTTATGTTCGCTGCCCCACATTTGGTTAAGCGTGTGAATAAGACGTTCGTATCAAGTTGTTTTGGGTCGCCATCAACTTTAGAGTCCTCGTCTGGAGCTGTAAAATTAAAAGCCGGTACTGTAATACGTATGTCATCATATCAGACAGGAGTGTTACGCCGCGTCTCACCTCACCCATTCGCCCCGCCGCGCCCCGCCCCGCCCCGCCCCAGGACGAGAACGCCACTCGCTCTCCCGCGGGCGAGGGTTCGCGAAGTAGAGTAGAAGTCGTCCCGACCGGAACAATTTCCGGGTGTTTTAATAAACGGTCTCATGGTTTTCTCACATCATTGCGCCGGTGGAGCTGTGGAGGATGGTGATGGTGGGGTTCTCGTGCCAGACCAATCAGAACACGCGACTCACGAGCCGCAAGACCGACAATGAGGTCCTATCCTGCTCAACGTGTTCCCCTGAGAAGTTCCCCTCCCCCTCGGCCCCGCCCGGCCCCGCCCCGCCCCGCCCCGGCCATAGGAAGCGGATCAGTGCGGTGGTGGTGCAGCGCGGTGGGGCGGGGCGGCTTTCACTCTCCGCTGCTCAATACGTGGATATATCTGCAGCAGAGCGGGGCTGTAATACGTTGATTCCGCACATCGGTCAACGGGAGGTGGACGCGGCGGTCCTCTCTCTCTCTCTCTTACCCAATGAAAGTGCCTCATGAGTGCGACAGGGACGGGGGACGGAGGTAACGAAAGTCCCATACGGGATCAGTCTACTGCAGGCGGATTCAGGGTATCGTTCAGTAGTGTCTTCTCTCTCACTCCTTATGGGCCAGCCCCATGAGTGAAACAAGAACAGAGAGACGAAGCAGTCGGCGCGCGGAATCGCCCCGCTGGTCCGGCTGGGCGGCAGTGTGTGACCGCGGGATAGCGCCTGCGCCTCCAGCCGAAGCCGAGCAGAACCGAGTCGTGCACCGTCCACATCAGCCCGAGCGCCCGAGCCGTGGCGCAGCGTGTGGCTCGCACGGGGAGAAAAAAGACTTGATGAATCAATAAATTTAACGCCTGCAACTTTACCTTGCTACACCGCAGAAAAAGAAAAAGAAAAAAAAAGTTGGGGGAGCAATCGCTTTGCTGGAACAGCAAAGCTGTTTGCAGTCTCAGCTTTTCAGTTTGGCCGTCGCAACTATTATCGTGCTGATACAGCAGAAATGAGTTTGAAGGCGCTATATTTGTGACGAGGTCAGCTGAAACCAGTGTTGCCAGAAAGTCAGGCAAAAAAAAAAAAAAAAAAAAATTAAAAAGCCCAATACACCTGTGTGTAACGGGACTGTATCTCCGCCTGCCTACTAGGCAACATCTGTGCACGATTGCAGGGGAGTTGCCTCGTAGGCAGGGGGAGATACCGCCACCTGCACCCAGATGTATTGCGCGGTTTTTTCGCCGAACTTGTTTGGCAACACTGGCTGAAACAGCACGTCTTCTCCCTTGGTGTGGCCCCCTCACCTCACCCCCTTGTCCTTGTGTTGCAGGCGGTGCTGGCGGTGGTGGCGGCGGGCGTGTCTGCGATCGCCGTCCCCGTGGAGCCTGCCCCCGCCCCCGCCGAGGGCGCCGCCCAGGGTGCCGCCCAGGGCGCCGAAGGCCTGGAGGACAGCGCTGGGGACGCCACCAGCCGCGCCAAGAAAAGGTGAGCCTCGTCCGAGCGTTCGAAACCGTAAGTGCGAGTGAGATGCTGCAACCGAACAGCGTCTCCGTCTCGCTCTCACCTGCGTATTCGGACGCGTTCCGTGTCCCCCCCCCCCCCCCCCCACCCGGTTGACAACTCTGGCGCCGGCTCAGCTGGGCGAAAGAGCTCCGCCCGGCCGCGCGCCCCCGCCCCCGCCCCCGGCGGGAAGTCATGAGTTTTGGCGGGAACTCGTATTTGGATGACGCTCACGCTCACACCCGTTTGTTTGCAGTTTGGACTTGGACTTAGGCGGCTGGAAGTCGTTGCACGGCGAGGAGCAGGAGGGCACGTCCAGTCACCTCCTCGACCTCGGACACGGCCTCGAGCAGGGCGGTGGCGACCTCGGCGGCGGTGACTACGGCGACCTCGGCCACCTCGGCGGCCACGACGGGGGCCTCGAGCTGGGCGGCGGCGCCGGCCACGATCTCGGCCTCAGCCTCGGCGCCGACCTGGGCGGAGCGGGTGGAGACGGGCACCACGAGCACTGCAAGTGGGAGAAGAAGCTCGAGTGGAAGACGGAGTGGAAGCAGGAGTACAAGACCGTCAAGAAGCAGGTGCTCAAGACCAAGTGGAAGAAGATCCAGGTGCCCGTCTGGAACGAGATCCAGGTGCCCGACCACAAGGAGATCGAGGTGCCCGACTGGAAGACCGTCAAGGTGCCCGTATGGAAGGAAGTCAAAGTGCCTGCCTGGAAGGAGATCCAGGTGCCCGAGTACAAGATCGTCAAGAAGCCGTACTGGAAGGAGGTCAAGATTCCCATCACCAAGGAGATTAAGGTGCCCGCATGGAAGAAAATCTGGGTTCCAGTCTGGAAGGTTACTGTCGAGCACGGACACGACTGGGAGGACGACCACCACCACAAGAAGCAGGTGCACAAGAAGCTCATCTGGAAGCCAGAGTACAAGAAGATCTGGAAGATAGAGCACAAGACAGAATACATCACCAAGAAGGAGGAGCACTACCACGAGGAGAAAATTACCATCTGGAAGACTGAGAAGAAGCAGATCTGGGTCACAAAGAAGGTGGAAGAATTCAAGGAGGAAAAAGTACAAATCTGGAGAAAAGAGAAGAAGACCATCTGGGTGACCAAGAAGGTCCAGAGCTTCAAAGATGAATGGAAGAGCTACCAGGAGGCTGAGACCAAAGAGGAGCAGGTGCCCGAGTGGAAGTCGGTGCAGGTCCCCATCTGGAAGAGCATCTGTGTTCCGCAACACCACGAGGAGCCCAAGCACGGCTGGGAGTAGCCGGCTCAGCTCAGCCCGAGGCTCAGCCCCACGGAGCAGCGCTAGTCACCGATCTCACTCACTGCCAGGTGCGAGCCCGAACCTCGTGCGCCGCAACGACTGTTACCGTTTTGTTAAGTTTATTTTTCATGTTGAAAGTTTAACAATATTTTTTTTAATAAATGTTTTTGCAAGAAAAGAGTTTTATTTATTATCTACAACAAAGTTCATTCGAGATTTAAAAAAAATGGAAAAAAAAAGAGAATTGTACAAAAAACAAGGAATGCAAATCAAAACACATCCCAATATGCAGAAAAAGTAGAGTCAAATTTGTCATGACGGAAGGATAGATTTTTCCGTAAGATAAGGAAACGGATTACACTTTACAAGTTGTGTAGGATTGTGTAGAAACGTATGACTGCTTATGTAAAATAGTATTTTATTGACAGTTGTTAGTGGTACAGAGTGCTTTTTCAAGTTTGACAGTTTATAGAGTATTGATGAGTTGTATAGAAATGTGTTACGCAATAACAGAGCAACTAGAATGCTGCAACATATGCATATTCGTGGTGGTATCCACACACTCTGGAAACAAGTCGCAGAAATGCAGCTATATCACAACTGTGCACAGTGCTTCTCAAAATATCACTGAGACAATCTTATTCCGCTCGCTGTCGGAAATTTTTTTTTTTGTTAGTTTTGTGAGAGTTCTGAAGGAGATTTGGGGACTTGATAGAGGCCCAAAATATGGACGGAAACTTATGCCAGGGGGCTGCGGGTCACTAGCTCCTATACATCACATTTCGAAACAGGACATTAGAGGACACAAGAGGACACAAGCGGCTCTCTGTGCCAGAAAAGGGGAACCATCCAAAAAAATCGCGGGGAAGGTTTTTTTTTCCTTTCCCATTTTTTTTTTTCTAAGAGCGTTCGTTCTGTGAGCTTTTGGCTGGTCGGCATTCGGCAGTGCCAACTGAGTGGGCGCGAGCTGAGCTGGTGCAGGCAGGGGCAGGGCTTGGTGATGGGGGGCTACTTCGCCGGGGGAGGGGGGTTCTTCTTGAGCCTGTCGTGCAGCCGCTTGACTGCGCGCTCCTGCCCGAGGGTCTCCAGGGCGCCCGGCCTCAGCATCCTCACGGCGGAGATGGCGGCGTCGGGGACCTTGCCCTGGAAGCGCACCAGCCAGCACGCGGCGAACGCGCCGGCCCTCCCACGGCCCTGCCGGCAGTGGACGCACACCGGCTGCAACAGGAGAGAAGGGTCACAGCGCGGGAAATTCAACACATTTAAACGAGTTCGAGGAAAATTCGCGAAATTCATAGTTCTCTGTGTTCTTGTTGTAGGTTAACGCCAGCATCTGTTTGACGCCTCTTGAAAGCGCCCCAAGACTGCATAGAAACGTCACCTAAAAAGCGCCTTTTAGTAGACGTTTCGGGCAGTCTTGGTGGGGGGGGGGAGGCAAATTTGCGCCGCACAGGCGTTGTCGCGCTACCGAGGCTGCTGCGCACTGAATGGCGCTCCGCCTCCGCCAAGGAGTGGCTCCGCGGGACTCTCAACGGTTCGGGTTGAAAATCCCATAAATACAGTTATAGTTTCTCTCGAGTCTCGAACTCCCTAATGACCCTCCTGCCCCTCCTGCGCCGTCAATCTCGCTCGAGATTTTCAACACCTCGTCTCGTCGCCCCTATTCTTCCCGGCACCTCTCCTTGTTGCTCTCGAGAGATCTCCATAAGGTGCGAGAGAGAAACTATACCATTCTTTGGCTGGGAAAGACTACCCCACCTCTTTCTTCTGCTGCGCCTTCTCGCACAGCTCGATGAATTGGTTCACGGCCTCGTCCGTGGGCATGTCGAACTCCTCGACGGGAATGACGGTGGACTTGATCTTGTTGGGGAAGTCCTCGGGCTTGGGCATGGCCTCGGGGGAGAGGGTGACGAGGTGCACCACGCCCTCCCGCACGAGCGCGTCCAGGTGCTCCTTGTTCCTCGGCGCGCGCACCACGGCCAGCTGCTGCGGCACGATCCACCGCAGGTCCGACACCCAGAACTCCTCCGGCGGCATGGTCAGGTCCAGCGGGGGCAGCGGCTGGTGCGGCGGCCTCTCCGCGGGCTCGTCGCCGGCGGCGGGGGCGGCGGGGGCGGCGGGGGCGGCGGGGGCGGCGGGGGCGGGATCACTCATCTGCAAACAAGACGGTAGCGTCACGTTGAGGTCTGGCCGAGGGGAGGGGAACACCTTGATGGGTCCTTCACTCAAACAAATGAGAGTATACCCTTAAACATAATCAGAAAGAAAGAGGGAAAAAAAAACAGAAAAGATCGCAGAAGAAAAAAAAAACAGAAAAAAAAATCAAGATAAATTATAAAAAATCAGACAAATCAGAAAAAAGGTAAAAATCACGAAAAATCAGAAAAAAACAGAAAAATTGGTGTACACTTGAATTTATAGTGAAGGACCCCTATCGGACCACCATTCTGGAAATCTTGTGTTTTGTCTGATTATTACTGGTAATCACATTCCGTAAAATTCTTCGTTTCGTTTGTTTTTCATGCTGATTTGGGCTTCCCTGCCGAGCGATTCAGGAGATCGTTCAAGAGAGGCTCTCCCATACCTCCCGTATAGCTCCGTTCTTGTTGCACTCATGGGGCAGGTATAGGAGAGCCTTTCTTGAACGATATCCTGAATCGCTTGGCTGACTACAATGTGGAAAAAAGAAAAAAAATGTCCAAGTTTGTGATCGAAAACTGTGGGTAGTCTGTGGTAAATCGGTAATCGTGTGTACACTCCAGCAGCGAGTGACGGACCCCTCGCCTAGGTACGAAAATTCACAAACCAAAAAGTGTGCGACTGTCACATGCTTGGGTTTTCAGTGGAACCTGAAGAGGAGACTGGCCAGGGGCGCCTCACTGAACACAGTACCTTCCCAACGCGGCACGGGCCGAAACGCTACGCCGAGAGAGAGAGAGAGAGAGAAAGAGAGAGAGAGAGAGAGAGAGAGAGAGAGAGAGAGAGAGAGAGAGAGAGAGAGACGAGCGAGTTTCGCTGGATGCGGTGTGCGGGGGTGGGCCAAGTCGTACCTGCAGAGCGAGCAAGAGGAACAGAT
This sequence comes from Frankliniella fusca, assembly GCA_029379305.1. Classification (NCBI taxonomy): domain Eukaryota; kingdom Metazoa; phylum Arthropoda; class Insecta; order Thysanoptera; family Thripidae; genus Frankliniella; species Frankliniella fusca. Next base: position 1,799,157 of record JAHWGI010000014.1, read on the forward strand.
GATTCGATGCAAGTCACGAGGTTTTTCCGAGTGCGCCTCCCTGCCCCTGCGCCCCCCTGCGCACTCCCGCTGACAGGACAGCCCCGGTTGGCGCCCCGCCAGGACCTCCCCGCCCCCGGCGCGGCGCGGCGAGCCCGAGCCCGTCCGTCACTGAGGCCGCTCACAAAGTATTTCCCTCTCAGTCGGAGTAACAGGAGTTGTTGGATACCGGCAACACACCGGCCCGGCCCGGCCCGGCCCGGCAGGCCTGGGCGCCCGGGGGGTTAGGCCAGGCGCGGTGGAACGTTTTCGAGCCAGGGCAAGCCAGGGGCCGCCTTCGGCGCCCCCCTTTTGGGGTTATAGCGCCCCTCTGAAAGCCCCCCATCCCCTACCACTGCAATTCCAAATTTTATCTTTTTTTAAAAAATTTGGAATTAGAGTCTAGAAAATTGCTCAACTAACATTTTTGAATATTTTGAGGTTTTGTTCTCCGATGTCGGATGACCGACGTATGAAAGTTTTAGGAAAATGATAAACAGCGTGCGAAGCAAGCGCGAAAACTAACCTTGGCAGAGAAACTATTTTACGGCAGGCGAAACGCAGAGTGCTAAGGAAGTAAATGCTGACTTATAATGAAACAGGAAATCCGATAGCCTGCATGAGTTGGCTTAAAAACTAAATCGCGAGCGAAGCGAGCAGAAATTTTTTTGATTTTTCATGATGGAAAGTGAAATTATGAGACTGATTTTGTAACGTTAGTAAACCATTTTGGGTCCACTTTAATTTCGGTCATTTCTAGCAGTTCTAGTGCAGAAATCCAAGAGTAAATTTATTGCCGTACAACTGGCATTTCCAAAATAAAACAGCGAGCGAAGCGAGCGAGAAATTTTCTCTTTTTATTGTGAAGTAAAAAGAGATTGTAGGAGTAGTTATGTGACATTAGCGGACCATTTCCGCGCCTTTTCTTCGTTTCTATTCTACTCTTGCACCCTCAGCTCCCGCATGAGGCGTCCTGCTTAAGGTAGTAGGAGCGACTTATAAAGTCAAAAATAAAAGTTTCGAATTTTAGGTTGATATTATGCTTAAAATTCATTAAATGAATCAGAGAATAATTTAACATATCAAAAACTACTCAAACACTGATATATTACGAGAAATACGCGAAGTAAAACTCGGTTCGGCGGCCGGGTCTGCCCCGCGCGCCATGGCGTACTATGGCCGCCATAGCCGCTGCGGTCGCCACCGCTCGTTTAAACTTGACAGAACTTTCTTAAATTGCCGGTGTCCTATACTTTTTATGATCTCGTTAGGTTCCTTAGGCCTAAATGCACAACCTTTGAACGAAACATTTTGCTTCATCTTTAATACGTGACTTTGAAATAAATTGCGAAGTTCGGCTAGCGGCGCTCTGGGGCCGGTTTCCCATATGACGCCATGTTATTTTGAGCCATTTTCGATGGTTAATAATTTAAAATATAGTCCGGTAAGGTGGTTATTTTAGATCGGCATCGCAATAAGGGGGCTTTAAAGTATATTTTCTGAAAGTTTCAGAATTTTGTCTTTAAAACGCGAAGTCGCTCCTACTACCTTAAGTGCCCTACGCGCCCCGAGTAGGGCCTCCGGCGCTCTGCTCAGGGCGCCTCTGGCGCCCTACACAGGGCACCTTCGGCGCCCTATCCGGACGCATTTTAGCGCCCCCCTTCGGGCGCCTTCGGCGCCCCCCTGGCTGCGCCAGCAACGCCCCCCGTGCCCCCCCCCCCCTCCCGTTCCGCCGCGCCTGTTAGGCAACCGACCCGGCGGCGTGGCGGGCGCGGACGGCTGGGTGCAGCGGGCAGGTGGGCAGGCGCCCTGTCCAGTAAGGCGATTCCGCACAGCGATGTCGTTTCTCTGTCCTTGTCGGCATGTCCATAAGGAGCAAGAGAGACATGGCAATAGGGTATTTCACTCCGTTCAAACCGGATCCAAAGAAGAAAAGTGTTGCTTCCTGAATTGTTTCCTCCTGTTCGCCGATTGGCTTATACCAACGAAGTTCTCGGGCACGCCACTAGGGCGGTCGCAGACCTGGCGGTCGGTCCGAGAACTTCGACGGCATCAGCCAATCAGCGTCAAGGAGGACACAAATCAGGAAGCAATACTTTTCTTCTTTGGATCCGGTTTGAACGGAGTGAAATACCCTATTCTTGGGCGCTGTTCGGAACCAGAGCCTGCAGGCAGGACCTGAGCCCTGGACCTGAGACGGGCAGTGCGTCATTCTAAAATGAGTTGTACACACGTGTTCGCAAACGCCGCGCCGCCCGGTGCAGCGCGCCCAGCGCCACCCACCCGTGCGGTTAGGGCCTGGCTAGGCCTGGCTCATGGGGAACATGAGCCGCGCGTAAAATTGACGCCCGTTTCCTACACTTGATAGAAACTTGTTTATCCCCCCCTCCGCTCTCCCCCTTTTTCCCTTCGCATTCCCCCACACACAAAATCCTGCGCGGCAGGAGAAGTGGCAGCAGGCGCAGCAGTGGACTGATTCCGCACGGGACTTTCGTACCTCCGCCCTTCCTAGTCGCACTCATGAGGCACTGCCATCGGGTGGGAGAGAGAGGACCGCGTCTACCTCCCTTTGACTAATGTGCGGAATCAGCCTACTGGCCAGGCCGGCCTGCCGGTGTCGCCACTCGCCACCGACCGCGTAGCAACGGGAACAGCTCGCAGCTCGCGGTTGGATCCTGTCCTGCCGTCAGATTCAGATGAGCGCTTTCGTATCTCCGTCCTTGTCACACGGATGGGTCTCGGCCACTAGGAGTGAGTGAGAGGGCACTGCAAAAGGATCTTCTGAATCTGGGGGCTGGTCGCTGGTCGCGCCGGCAGACCCAAGTTTTGAGATTTGTCTATGGAGGACCTGTCTTGTGTCACTTACATAGAAGAACAAGAACTCCGGACTTGCCCTTATATTTTCGACAAGAGGGACATATTTCTTTTCGCGGTCAGTGGTTGTTGGTACATTAGTGTGGAAAATAACAAGAAATCACAAGTCTGCTTGAAAATTCGCCATATAAGCATGGATTTTAATGCCACTTCCGGAGTTCTTGTTCTTCTAATTTGTACGGGACAGGTTGTCTATTGTCACTGAACTGAATAGTTATACAATATTACAAAGGAGAGGAGAGGAGGCATTTCAACGGCAGGAGAGCTGCATCGCAGTCCTACTTCATTACATTTAATGACGGAATACTTCATCTATATCTAACAGTTACTTAACTTTATGAAAAAGCATGAGAGTACTTTCAAACGAGACAAAATTCTTTACTATATAATATCTTCATACATCTCTCTATAAGTAACAAAAATCTTTTGCATCTTGGATCCTAGTTTTGTATGTAAAAGGTTACCCAATACTATTTGACGCATACAATTTAAAAAGCTACAAAGAACTATTTAAAAAAACTACTAGAATGTGCTTTCTACAGCATATCATTTTTTATGTTGAGGAGAGGTGAGTTGAGTAGAAGTGAGGAGAGGAGAGAGGACAAGAGGAAAGGCACCAACCATAAAGCGTTCCCGTCTCTCTCTCACCCTCCTCCGTGTTCACGCCGGGGGCGTGGTGGGGGTGAAGGGTCCTTCTCTCAAAAAAAATCAGTGTGCTCCCTAACACAAAATCAGTTTTTAAAAATCAGAGCAAAATCAAGAAAGAAAAAAAGAAATAATCAAGAAAATAATAAGAAAAATCGAAAAAAAATTAAGGAAAATTCAAGGAAAATTACGAAAAACGATGAGACAGATCAGAAAAAAATCGGTACACTCTTGAATTTATAGTGGAGCGGGTGGAGGTGGGGCACTCCAGGTTGCCTACACTCAGGGGAGTCGAGCAAGTTGCCTATACTTGCTGGGCGGTTGTATCGAGATCGAGTATCGAGTAGAGTCCTAGATAGAGTCCCTTTAGGACTCCAGTATCGTGAAGACAAGAGCGACCGACCGCCGCGGCTGCTGGACGCTGCACTCACATCTCAATAGTTACACCTACGTGGTTCAGCCCAAACGCCTGCAGACAGACTCCGCAAGGTGGTTTCATCGCTCAGTCCTTGTCACACTCATGAGGCGACGTCATAGGGAGCAAGAGAGAGGCCACCGGAGAGGCCACTCTCACTGCTTTGCGGCATCAGTCTACAGGGGGTCCTCGGTCCGGCGGCGGCGCGGCGGGGCGGGGCGGCGTCGCGATCCTGGCAGGGCAGGCCACATCTGGGCCATCAATCTTGCAGCTCTCCGGCCGGGGGCGGGGCGGGGCGGGGCGGGGCGGGGCGGGGCGGGGCGGGGCGGGGCGGGGCGGGGCGGGGCGGGGCGGGGAAGGGCATAGTCGACTGATTTCGCGCAGAGTTCGGGGGAGCTCACTCTCTTTTGCTCCTGATGGCGATAACCACGACAACCCCACGAGTCCGACAAGGACAGAGATACCAAAACTGTCTTCGGAAAACGTGTGCCGGTGACGGCCGGCAGCCGGCAGCGGGGCGCCGCCGCGCACCTGCAAGTGGCAGGTGAATGTCGGCACAGTCCGTCGCGGAGCTGCCACTTTGTCAAGTGTACGGCCGTGTCGCACTCGCGCGTGCTGCTAGAGTCCTCCGGAGCGACTCCGGAGCGGTGCGCGCACTCGAAGGCTCACTCCGTGAGTGCGAGAGAGCCAGAGCGCCCTCGCACCCTCGACAGACTCCTTGAGAGCGAGAGAGAGAGAGAGACAGAGCGGCGAGTGCCCGCCTGCACCGGAATCGCTCTGCCGCGGCGACTTACTTTTTTCTCCGGGGGGCAGGGGCTGGGGCTGCGGGAGGGGGAGGAGGGCTGCGGCTTGCTCTCGGCGGGAGCCGGCATTCGCCGGGCTGCGTGCGTGGGCTGCTGAAACCGCTGAAACTGAAACTCAGTCGGACCGGAAGCGCGCGACTCGGAAGCGGAAGTGACGGGGACAGGACAGGGCGCCCCGAGCAAGCAGAGAGCGGGAGCGAACGCGTGGATTCCAACTCGGACGCCTACACCACCGCGGCGCTCCACTTCGCAGCGACTGACCCGCGGAGCGGACCGCCAAATGCGCTCCCTCCTAACCCGAGGCAGCCGACTGATTCAGAGGATCCCTCTCGCACCACGGTCCTTGTCGCACCTATGGCGGTGCCCCACGTTGGGGGTGGCAGGGCCTCATGAGTGCGACAAGGATGGAGGCGCGAGAGCGGCACGCCTAGCGCGGGGGCAGTCGGGTGGCCGCCCCCGGCCCGGCCCGGCAGTAAGGTGCCACCGCCCTGGGACCAGAATAGACCCCGGCCGCAACACCAGCCTCTCCATCTTACCCTACAACTACTCATGTTTAAAGTACAGAGTACTTCGCGCCTTCTCCTGTGCCTAGGACAGAACCGCACTAGAGTAATCGAAGTGTGTGAATAATGTCGCACACTCGTAGGTGTGCGTGTGCGAGTATTCTTTCCACTCAAACGTGTGGATTTCCCTGTGATATTCATACGTTTGACTTACCAGGTGTATGATTGAATCATCGCTGACCTGCAAGTGTGCGACATTCACACACTTGGATTTTCAGAGTGTAAGCAAAGGTCCAATCGCGTATGGGTGCATTACCACAAACAACTACCCGACGACTTCATCCAAACACTTTGGTTCATTGTGCAAATCATCATCATGAAAATAAACATACATGTTACTGGCTTAAACGAATATCCATTTATTCACGCTCATGAGCTGTGTTGGAACATGCTATAAACACAATATTCATAGTTCATCTGGAATGCAACTGACATTATAGAAAGAAAAGATTCAAATGTATATTGATTTATTTTTAACAGGAATAAATGTTTATGTTCCATAGCAACATCTAAATGACTTGAAATCGTCAAAGGGAAAAAAAATCACGTTGAGAACTAAAGTACATAAAAAGAACTGAGAAGCAGCATGTTTGGGACTGTATCCGACACACAGTAACTTCCACTTTTACAAGAAATATTTGTGCTGCCAGCAGCGAGAGCAGAATGAAAAATTTGAAGTACAACAAACTTACATGGAACTTGGACATTTATATGCTAAGCATATATAAGACAAACAAAAGCAAACCAAATCTACAGCATCTTTGCGGCATCTTCCTCATGATAAAAATTTAATAATTCTCAGAGCAATAAGGCAGTAAGTAGACACAATTCACTTTCAGAAAAAAAGAAAAAAAATGGGAAAAAAAGAAAAAAAGAAACAAAAAAAAAGGGAAAAATGACCAGTCAAACATAAAAAAAGGAAATTGCAGAGACACAACAAACAAACATTTTGTGATTACTCCTTACCTACACCTTACAGATGGAAATTCCACAAATTACGACTTCATTGAATTTTGTTTTCAATATAAATAAGGCCATTAATTGTCTTAAAAATAAATAACAATTATATCACATGTAAAGCAACATGATGTGAAAGTTTTATCACAACATACACTGGATCTCAACTGACTAGCTACAACAATCAAACTTTGAGTGCATGCAATGTACCCAAATGAACCACATCAGTAGAGCACAGATTTGCTCCATTCGTAAGCAACATTGATGACACCCCAACTGATAAAGGCACGAGTGCAGTTCATGTGAACTCCTCTGTATAACTTAAAGATACTGCGATTGCGTTCATTGTATATATCTCTGAAAGCCTCTGTCATAGACTGAAAAGGTACACCTAATCTACTTTGCATATGAAACTTTAATACATTACATGGATAAAAAACACAGCTTAAAAATGCCCCTATAACAGCACCACTGAGAAAGTCTTTTGTGAGTTCTCCCCACCACTTTTCAGAACTAGGCAATCGATGCTTTGCCTCTCCTCTTAAGTAGAAAAACAAGGCATTAGATGGTCCATTCCTCAAAAGGATTGGCGTCAAACCACGATAATACTCTCTAAATCCATATTCAGCACCAAGAATTCTAAAGGCATGTCTCATATTTTGGAAATGTTGATGATAGCTTCTATCTTGAAGTAAGGTCTGTACCCTTTCAAATGGAGTTAATAGGGCTTCAATAGATCCAGCAATTATAGCTGCAGAGGGATTTGCAATATAAGCAGGTATATTTGACCTCATCATTGGAATGCGACACTCCTCATATACTCCAAACATTAAGGAGAGGCTGACAGACTTTTGGCATAATGGTGGGAGGATCCCTCTGTACAAAAAGAAAACTCCTTCATGGGATAGTTGTTGGATAGCTCTTGATACACCAACATCATGAATTATCTGTAAAGCAGACAAAAAATATTAGATGGTTCCATTTGTTTTCTTATTATTTAGTATGATAAGAGTTAGAAAAGAATTAAATTACCTGTCTAAAAATTATTTTATTTATTGGGAAAGTGATTGTGATATTGACAAAAGCGGCACTGAGTCCACACACAAATTCTCGCCAGTCTCCATGAGGCTGAGGTACACTGGTTAAAAATTTAATCAGCTCAGAGACAAAAGGGGGATTACCTCCCATAGTAAATAAACGTTAAAAGATTTTCTCTGTTTATCATTCCTATCTTTTTACATAATCTTGACAGTAAAAATGAGAAAGCCTGAAAATTTAAAACAAGAAAATAACATTGTGTTAGTTTGATGATTGCATCAAATGGAAAAGGTTAATATTATGAAACTGCATCTTAAATATAGAAAACGCATGCTACCCATAAGAAAGCTGTTTATTTTTTTAATATTAATTGTCAAAGGTTTTATGAACAAAACCAAACAAAATGCTTCGGTGATATCTAACTAACCTCTGACAAAATTACTTACAGTTACTAAAGGGGGCAACCAAATGAAGACATTTATCAAAACCCTGTGCGACGAAATCGAATACCTAAATAGTATTGATCAAATGAAATAGAACACATTTTTAACTTTTGTAAAATAATTCCTCCCTCAAGATTTTCTTCTTCCTGCTGTGCCAACAGGAGGCAGAACTAGATCTGTAATACAGATCCCTAATAAATGTGAGAGGTAATGTATCAACTACTTACGAGTCATAAACTGATCATCAGACAAATCCGTAGGGAAATTAAACATGACACGGTAATGTCATAAGATAGGAACGAGCAGAAGATAAGTCAACAATTACTTCAGTTGAGACTTCATGCTTCGTGTACCCCGGGGGCTGCTCGTAGCGAATCGAGAAAGCAGTGACGAAGACGACAAAGTGTTGGCAAACAAACAGGCAAAAACTTTTGCCAATGAAGTCGTTTATATAGCGTTCAGCGTTCTGATAATTTGTTGATGATAGGTACTTTGGCAGGATGGCAGCTGTCCTGAAAAAGAGGGCCCTTGCTGAATATTCTCAGGTTATTGAGGTTAGTACATTATTATTCTGATTAAACATCAAATACAGAAGTGAGGTTAATATATTGTCATAAAGAAAAGGTTTAACATTTTTAATATTTGTGCGATTGGTGTTAATTGAACAGGAGCAGCCAAGACCGATTAAAAGACTTCGCTTAGTGAGAAAGCCATCTTCAAGTAATTCAACCATATTGTATGTTGGCTTACTAGAGAGACAAAAAACAAGTAACGAAGCCCTTCAAGTTCTTTTGAGGATCTCAGATTCCTTACAGTTTCAGGTACACAAATGTAGTTACTAAATGAATCATTGGTGGATGACATGACTTTTATGTATTTATATCTGGTGTGTTGCAGGAAGATGATTTCTTGGATATCATTAAAAAGTTGACAGAACACTTCAAACGTGAGAAAGAATCAGCTGTAAGAGTGAAAATACTTTCGCTGTTCGGTGATATTGGATGTGAAGCTGGAGCAGACATCCAGGTAGACATTTTTAATCAATTAAATATATTGTATTAAATGTGTTGGTAGTGCGTGGTGTTGTGGTGTTTTAAATCTTAAATTTACAGCATCTCCTACAAGAAACGCAGCAGCTGCTAAAAGAAGAAACATCTCATAAAGTCATCGTTCAAGGAGTAACAACTCTTCTGCGCTTGGGAAAATTGATTCCTGATAACATTCAAGTTCAAACGAAACTGGTGTTATCTGCTAAACAGGTATGTTATTTGACAAGATTAATTATTCTGTTGAAGCTCTCGGCTGTATGAAGTTAGGGAAATTTAGACTTCACTATTCACTCTTCACAGATGAGGATAGGAAGGGGGCTCACTCTCTCATCAAACCAGTAGAAACATTGTCCGTACATCAAATTTCAATAGATTTCAAGCCCCAACCGAACAATATAAAGTTTTGGTGCCCCTATCGTACCCTCATCTGTGAAGTGTGAAAAGTGAAGTGTGAATTTCCTTAACTTGAAACAGCCCTCATGTGTGATTCTCATCCACTAATATACACTATTTCTTTCAAATATTGCCAAAGTATTTGAAAGACACATCACATGCAGTGAAATCAAGATGCTTGGAATTGATAGGTCAGCTACTACCTGTTGTAGACTCAGCACAAAGTGCTTTGGTTCAGACTATGTTAAGGCTTATCGGAGACTACACATATAGTCAGGATGCTAGGGTAAGAGCAGCAGCCTTTAAAACTATGGTAAGTAGAATTTATATTTTTTTTCTTTTCAATATCTTGGGACTCTTATTTTTTCAATTTTGTTTAGTTGAATATCAAAGTTTTTGTTTGTCTAGATTAATCTTCATGACCGTGGACTGAAGCTAGATCCATCCATATACACTGAAGTGTGCTCTTCCCTTAAGGATGATTATGAGATAGTTCGTCTTGCTGCTTTAAGGTTAATATGTGTTTTGGGCAATACTTATGCTGAGAAGTAAGTGATTTTGTTTTCGTTTCTGTGTAATAGCTCTTTCATGATTGAAGTTTATGTTACTACCATAATTTGGATTATTTTTGTACAGTATCATTGTTCTGCCTGATTCTGAAGGAGAAGAACTTCGGCTAGTTGATGATGCATTTGCTAAAATTTGCAGTTCTGTGACAGATCTCTCTCTTAGAGTAAGAACAATTGCCTGTCAACTTCTAGGAACAATGCATAAAGTTAGCCCCAAATTTTTGGAGCAAACCTTAGACAAAAAACTAATGTCTAACATGAGAGTAGGTTCATTTAAAATTGAAACTAACTTTTTCAATCTTAGGAAGGATGATGCCGTAATTCAAATTATTTCAGTTAAAACGTTCAGCTCATGAAAGGGCACTTGAGTCTGTTAGAACTGGAGAATGGTCAAGTGGCAAAAAGTGGGCTGATGATGCCCCAAGAGAAAAGATTGATAAAGACTCAATCAGTTTAGTCACCAGTGGATCTTGTGGTGCATTTGTTCATGGGCTGGAGGATGAGTTCTTAGGTAATCTGTTTTCGTCAGAATGCTGCTTATATGTACAGTCAAAGCTGCATATAATATTCCTATTCTTGTGCCAAAATCACAATATAATTCATGGAAAACGCTACAAATGGACTTTTTTTATACATGATAAGTCCTATGTGTGCATGGAAAATGTGGTGCTACAATATTACAAGCCAGCTTTTACTGTGCATCTCAAGTCATCTATGTTTGTAGGTAACGTGTTTTCAAATTTCTAAATCCTTGTAGAGGTACGCAGTGCTGCAGTGGATGCACTATGTTTGCTATCACTGGATAACCACAGGTTTGCTGTTATGTCTTTGGACTATTTGGTTGACATGTTTAATGACGAAATTGAGGATGTCCGCATTAAAGCAATAGATAGCTTAACCCGTATTAGCAAACATATTATTCTGAGAGATGATCAACTTGAAACAATTTTATCTGCTCTTGAGGTAAACTTTTATTGATTTTCCTTTTTTGTAGTATCAAGAGCTTTTTATGAGCTTTCAAACCTTTTTTTCACATTTTCAGGACTTTTCTATGGATGTGAGAGAAGGGTTACACAAAATGTTAGCAGCATGTAGATTATCAACCAAAAGTTGTCTTCAGATGTGTGTTGAGGCCTTGTTGGATAATCTTAAAAAATATCCTCAGGTATTGTGTTGGCACTGAACTTTAAATAGACTGTCAGCTCAAATAATCTTTCATCAACCTCAATTTTTTTTTTCCAGGATCGACGTTCTCTGTGGCGATGTTTTCAGCGAATTGGAAGTATGCACCCTGAGCTCACACTTCCCCTTGTTCCGGAACTACTGAACATCCATCCATTCTTTGACATGCCAGAGCATGATGTTGAGGATCCTGCCTGTATCCTTACCTGCTGCTCCATTCCATACCAGCTTATGTTAAGCATTTCTTTTCCTTTGTTTTCTGGTAACATTGAAATTTTCTGTTTCCCTTGACTTGCTGTAGATATTTGTATATTAATTTTGGTGTTTAATGCTGCTCAGCAAAGCCCCACAATGCTTCAGCTCTTTGAAGAAAATACTTTGAAGCATTATTCGTACCTTAGAGACACAATGCCTCACCTTGTTCCTGTTTTGAAGGTTAATTTCCTCAAATTCTTTTTCTGAAAAAAATTATCATTTTTGGAGTATTCAATAAGCATTCATTCTTTTCTTTACAGTTAGGTATTAATGTGAGAGCTCAGGAACTTGCAAGTGTGGAAACAAACACATCTGACTTCATACAACAAATTTTCAGCCAACTTGCTGCTGCACCCAAAGCTACTCTTAGGTCAGAGCTCATGGAGGCAGCTCAGAGGGATCTCAGTAGGCTCGCTGCCATTGATTCAGCTGTGAGTTTTAATGTGATGTGATGGAGTGCCCAATGGCCATTTTTCCTTTGAATAGAAATGATTGAGTTCAATATACATAATATTTGGCAGGTATCTGGAGCTGCTGAATTCACAGCATTATTCATTGGATCACAGCTGTTAATGGAGCAGGTGCTCTCAAATCGCCTTTGGTCTAACCCTGCATCTCTGGCTACTCAGCAGGGGAATATAATTCGAACATCAATTACAACTTTGCTCCAAAATTGTCTCAAGTATATTGAAGTGAATTACCAGTGTTTCCACACTAAAAGTCTTAATAATTTCAGATATCCTTAAAATTACTTTTATAATTTCGAACAGGTTACAACATATGTTTATGGGTCTTCGTTCCACAGAATTAGCAGCTGTTAAACAGTTCAAATTGAAAGCTCTTGCTTTGCAATTAGTGTATATTGTCACTGGAAGCAACTCATCTGCTTTGTCTTTGTGTGACCACTTCCTTTTGCAAGTAGAGGAAACTCAAAAGTAAGCTTGGTTGCAAGATCTTTTATTGATACTGGTATCCAAGGACTTGAAATTCTTTAAGGCTTTGTATTCTATTGTTTTCAAATTAATTAGGTTTTTATCTGACGAGAGTTTGAACGTGGAACTATTCACCAGTCACTTATTCAAGGAAATGGCCCAATTAGAGGAGACTAAACCAGGACCGGTTGCACGATGTGTTTTGAAACTTCTACAAACATCAAGTTTAGCTCTTCCACCTCACCCAAATATATCGGTAGGCAATAATTTGAAGTAAGTAAATAAAATAACTGTACTATTATATCTGTTTTAACTAGGCATCTTCAAATTTCAGATTCATATGCTGTCTGCTGACATTACTGAGCCACAAGGAGATGCTGATAATGCATATAAGTTTACTGCTGGAATGGTCATAGGTATTCCGTTAGATGCTGACATTCGCAACCTGCGGGATACATCAATTCTGCGTGTTAAACTTAAATATCCAGATCAACAGACTGTCCTCATCATTCCAAGAACTTCAGATCTTCGCCAAATGGATGGAGATGATGCATTAGAGTCATCAAGTAAGCTATACCTTGACCATTTCTCTAATTTGATTAAAATGAAATAATGAAGAGACATGACAGGTATCAATAGATAACACAGAAAGCTAATGGGTTCTATTTTTTTTCCAGGTGGAGAGCAATGCCCCTGCTATCGCCTTTTAACAACAGTTTTGGTTTCACATCAAGTATGGTCCGAAGCTATGCACGTGGACATAAGTCTTGCACTAGATGTAACTGAAGGTGAAGGAGGCTTAGGCATTTCCTCTACCGCAAGACGAGCAGCTGCTCAGAATCAAGGAGATCCATGTGTGATAGATATTTGTAAACCAGTAAAAGTTTTTGTTTCACCAAGACCTATTAAAAGGGGTATATAATTCTCTAAATTTATTTTACTAAAGATATGTTTTATTTATATTAAATTGGATGAGAGCGTTGTCTTATGTTTTCTTTTCAACAACTGAACAACCACAATAGACAGCTCATACACAACTCCAATCTGACTTCCTATATCTTGGCAGCATATTTATCAATCTCTGACAAGAGAGATTGTGATGCAGTCAGATTGTGATACAGTGAAATCCGCTACTAACATTTCTCCGCTTAAAGCGTCCTATTTTTCGTGCACTTATAATTCATGTAACATGAAAAAAACGTCGTGTGTAATGTTTCTCCGCTTTGAACGTTCAGAAACGTCTGACTTTTTCTCGATTCTAGCTGTGTATGGCTTGGGATTTGGGAAGCAAAAAGCACTGTCCAGCCTTTATAATTCTCTCAGTGTCAAATTTCCAAACAATTCCAATTTAAGATGAATCTAATTCATGTTGCATGTCTCGGCTCATCTAACTGAATGGTCAGGCAAACAGTAATATAAACCCCCTGTTTTAGCTTTGGAAGTGATGCCAGCTACTTCTCCGTTGATGGATGAATGACACCAGAAACTTTGGGAGAGGAACAAAAGGAACACGGGATTAAGGATGACCAATGCTGATTTATTTTTTGTCTGGTGGTCATGGCATCTCATTTCAGCAAAATGTAACTTCAGCACATTACTGCAATTCCATACGTACAGAAAATAGACTTTGATAAACTTTCTTTAAATTCTTTGAGGAGCAAAGTAACGAAAAAGCAAGAGGTAGATAACAAGGCGACAAGTAGAATGACAACACTTGCATAACTTAAATTTTGATCAGAAAAATCACATTGAGGAAGTTTCTGACAAGTAGAATAGATAACATTTTTTTAAAAAGAGAAAAACAATGCAAATTCACAAAATTGCTGATTGAAAACTATATGAAGCTGTAAGCAGCCCATCCACAGTCTCCAAAAATTATTTTCCTGAGACAGACCTGGCACTAAAGTAACTGAGCAGGCATTTTTTTTTCTAATAAAATTGAAAAAGAAAAAGCAAAGACAAAGGAATTTGAGAATTCAATGCCTGCTGAGGAGGAAGATAATGAACTGTGCAATGAATGATCTAAGGCACATTAAAAAATACTTCTTTTGGAAGCATTACATACGCAACATACAATTTAACATGCATGCTATGTATGTAAATGAAAAATCAACTTACATACATTTAAAATCAATGTAAGTATCTATGTACAAGTATATCATAAAAGAAGTTTGTGCTTCATCTCCAGTTGCACTAATGGCAGCAAAATATCAGAGAACCAACAACACTTAATTATCTGTTAAAAAAGCAAAGAAAAGCATTGAAAAGACATTTCATGTAGATCACATCAAGACACACAACAATATTTAAAGGATAATGACATGACTACAACCAAAGAGGATATACATAAAGTGGATATACATATTGAAAGTTTTCAACTGTTTCAAAAACATCAAGGTAAAAGTGAAGGAAAGTTGATAATAATACAGTATTTCATTATTTACATGATTGTGCTGATGAGGTTGAAGTAAATAATACAAACACTTAACAATGATCAGTACAGAGAGAGAAAAGGGGAAAAACAATCAACTGTAAAAAAAAAAATCTCAAACACCAAAGAACAAACTAACAAGCACAAATGCCAAACAATTTTCAAAATTATTTCATTGTCAAATAATGGCTGCAGGTTCTTGGCTTAGCACTCAGTCTAACACAGTCACAACATCAAACCAAAATACAATTAAATTCTTAAATCTCAACTTTGGCAAGGCACATTTGTAGTGCGATAAACAATCATAATAAAGTTGTATGAGTTCAAATCCTAAACTATGTCCTTCAACTCCATTAAACAAATGACAGGCAAGCTAACACTTAAATAAATGAGCAAAATTAAAGATCATAAATTGAAACTAAGAAGAGAAATGTAAGTAAATGTTAAGGATGATACCATGAGTATTCACAATTACTTATTTACTTATTTATGTATTCGTATGCCTCCAATCAGTTGATAAAGGTAAGTTCACTTTGCTCTCTGAATTGGTCATTGTAGGGCACTCCAACCCACCTCCTTCCAAAGTAAACGAGTCTGAAGTCCAGAGATTAAATGCCGGGGCAGAGTAATTCATAGAATCAGGTACGGAGAAATCTAATTGAGCCCTCATGAGATTTTTATTCTTTGATCTCAAACTGACAAAGCAAGCTAAAGGCATCACTGAGGTTTGTTCGGATTGATTATTTGGCTGAAGTAGTTCATATTGTCTCTGTGACCATAAATGAGGGTTTATCATATTCTGCTTTAATACACTAGAAACCAAAGCTACCCGATCAGATGATTCTGAAAGAGATCTTGTTTTTGCTCGGACAGATGCAACAAGTGAATCAATTTTCCCGGTCACACTCACCACCTCAGAGGCACAATATTGCGGAACAAAACAGGGCACAGTTGAGGCATAATTTTCTGGTTGAAAAGTGCTAGGTGTCATTGAGTGAGGCAGGCACTGTGTTCGCACATTCACTCTATCAGGCTCATGCTGGGAACAAAGAGTGAGGGCAGAAGGCAGCAGTGCGCCTTCATCATGTCATCACAAAGCAAGATCTTTCAATTCCTTCAAAAGTTCATCTTCCTTCTTGATTTTATCCAGTTGGTTTATCTCTAATTGTTTACCACTCGCCAACTGCTCTTTCAAACGGTTGATTTGGTCCAATTTCTACAAAGGGAAACCGTTTAAATTATTCAGCATATAGCATAGATAGATATCATCAGGAAGTAGAGAAGAACAGTCAAAGAGAAGTAAGAGAAAAGCACTTACACTTTTGATTTTTTTCAACTTCTTCAACTTCTCAGGGTCATCAATCTCTGAGTCAGCAGGAATCAGAGAGCTAATACCATTTGTGGCTGGTGGTTTCTGGTCTCTGACAGCTGGATTAGATTGGACTGCAGTCTCAACAGTATCTCCTTGAGTCTGTTCTGCTTTCTTTGCTTTCTTGGCTTCTCGTTTCTTCTTCAATTTCAAGGTAGCCTTTGATGTGTTTGAGGCCGCCAGAGCTGCTATAAGTAAAATCATAAATTAAGTACATTTATCCAAATTATTGAGTGGTTTGCATGAATCTTATAGTTGGTAGTAATGGATAACTAACGGCTTTCTCCCGGTTTATGGGGTGGTTCTTCATCATGTAGTTTGAAATTAGATTCCTTTCCTCTGGCAGATGGTGGTCTATAAACTTGTTTGGAGGCTAAGCAAAGTGAAATAATTCTGAATAAGAATCAGTATTGACAGAAGGTACAATGTCAATAATGAAATTGTGGTGCTTACCTGTAGGCTGAGTTGGCTGAATACCCTCAACCGCTTTGTAGCTAATTGAAGGCTCCTTGAACACTCCAGATGGGAATGATTGCCAAAGAACCTCCCAAAGTTCTTCCTGCTTATTCCATGGTCGTTCGTACATAAGTGCTCCTGAGTAATGCCAGATCTTAAAACTGGCAAAGAAAAGCAAACAATATTAATCCACTTCTTTCTTCAATTATTTGGAAGCAAGAGGGTGAAGAACTTACCCATTGCCCATTCGCAACCTGGGGGCAGTTGTAGCAGTCATAAAGTGTTTGCCATCTGGAGACCATTCTAATAGAGTTGTATCTGGTGCCTCCAATTTAGTTATGAGTTTACGTTGGGGTGCATCCCAGACTTCCACACCACCTCTTAAGTTACCAAAACCACCAAGGATAAGAATATTACCCGTTGGATTATAGTGAATGGCATTTCGGGGTCCAGTGCCAAACTCAAAAACTGGCTCAACCTTAAGGTTATACAAAGTGACTTTGGCAGGCATAAAGCCATAGCATACACAGAATTCGGTTCCCTTAGGGCTCCATTGAACACTGTAGATTGGACCTTCTTTCCCTAAACATTAAAGAAACTCAAATTAACAATGAATATAAAAACCTTCCTTTATTAAGAGAAATGCTAAGTTCTTACCAAGAACAACTAAAGCACTCTCTTTGTTAGATAGAAAATGTAATGTTTGCTTTCCGTAGTATGAACTACCAGTCTTATCAACATCTGTACTCGCAAGGAGGAGAGCTCCAGTGGCTTTGCAATTCCAGAACATTTCAACTCTGTCAGCCTGACAAAGAAACATGGGAAAAAAATGTCACACAAAATTTAGCTTAGGATGGCTAATGAAGCAAGCAGAGTGGTTTGCTGCTTTTCTTACCTGGAAAAAACTTCTGTTTGCTAGAGAGTTTTGATTCTCAAACTTAGGGTATTGGAAGAGTCTACCAAAAGATGGTGTGCCAGATTTCCCTGAGATACACGTAGTGTCAGTAAGAACCGTGTCTCAAGGACAATTTGATCAATAAGACAACACAGCATAGTTTTCTTACCTGGCATGTAGCAGAGGGCATGATAAGGTGCAGTACCCGGCGCCAAAGCAAAATTTGCAATTTTCTGATCCCTAACTCGTAGGGCAACTGAATCAAATTTACCATCTTCATAGAACAAGAGCTCATCATTCACACATCTGCCACATAATTTCTCATCTTGACTCCACTGGGGTTCCCTAAGATGACAAAATATCAAATACAAAATAGATGAGTGTCAAGGACATAACGGTATGAAGACAATATGGATGAGGAGGTACTAACCAACCAGTCTGCTTTTTATGAATAAAGTCTTTGACAAGTTCACCATTTTCTGACTTGAAAATGTGCAAGTTGGGGCCGCCAGGGCCGGCAGTAGTGGCTGCGGATGATGCAAATGCAACTATGAAATTGTTTGTTTGTTTCTTTCTAGTTCCTTGAGAAAAAGTATTATTTCAACTTACTGATACATGGTTCCCATGTCATAAGATATGTTCCTTTAGGAGAGAATTTTAAGCATGACACCTTGGGATGAGGAATTTCTGCAAGAAGTTTCCATGTTGAAGTGGAAACAATTTTAACACTGGAAGTAAAAATGAAATGTTCAAAAATACCCATTGGATGTATTCATGGGAGGAATTCATAGCATTTAACACCTTGGTCTTGTATTTTACCTGATTCCATTCACCCATGCGAATTTTGAGCTATCAGGGCTAAAAAGCATGCATTTGCATGATTTGCTGTCATCTTTCTGGAAAGCAGTGACTGGATCATAGTTGGGTGGGCCGAGATTGATGGAAATCCCAGTGGATCCCCGAACTGCAACAAACATTAAAAGAATTTTGAGATAAACCTCAAACAAACAAAACAGAGTAGAAAATGTCAATCACACTAGTGTCAAGAAGCAAACCCATTAAGCAAAAAAAAAAACCGTAACTGAAATCACACATGTTTGATATCTTGATGTACAATGTTTTCTTTGCACATTTGAGGTTTATCAAAATGTACATGTAGGAGTCGTTATAACAATAACCAGTAATGCTTCTGACTCAATTTTGATTAGAATTCTTCAAATGGCTTTCAATAAAATTATTATTTATTTATCGAAAACTTCTTTGCAGGTATTTCAGTTTAAAATTTATTGGCTTTCAAAAATTAAATTATAATTATCATAAGCTTCCAGACCTATAGCCTTCAACCTTTACACAGAAATTGTTTTTTTCATAAATTTTTAAATATTAAGAGGAAAAAAAGACTCTTAAATTATTTCTACAACGAGTCTCAGAGCCATTCTAAATATCACACACGTTTGCACATTTAGAAATGAATCCTAGCACCACCTTACAGTGGTGTGCTCAAAACTTGTACCAGATACAGAAACTTTAAGAAGATAGTGTGTAAAGAACGAGTTCAATATTAAGAAGCAATGACAAGTTCTACAACATATGGGGTAGAATATTGATGCATTACATAACTCCTAGATCAGAAAAACAGTGATAAACATATGGAAGAGGAGTTGAACAAACGATTGTATAGTGGCAAAGTGGCTAATACTCCCAACAACAAATATATTAGTAATTGACTACATTTCCTATTGAAGTTAGGTTGGGACAACAAACCTCAAATGTCAAAGCTGGCAGTCAGAGGGATGATAGTAAGCCAAAAAATAAACATGCTTCTGAGAATTCAAGATAACTTTATTGTGCTTTGAATTGAACAAAATACATACACTAAATGAATTATTTTGCAGATGTATCCATGTGACTAGGCATTCTCAAATTTCCAGCACATGCAGCCCTCTGTGACATTGCCAGAGCAGTGACAGGTAAACAACCTCATAGGAAATATATCACAATTACTAATTTGGAATGGAATTTGTTTTATGGATGGCAACAAAATACACATTCCCGTACAGTTAAACCAAAAATTGTGATGCTGGCATGGTAGGGGCACCGGACCGGGGCGAGAGAGGGCGTATTATCTATGATTAGATGTAGGGTGGACAGTCACAACAAATTATCAAGAAAACCGCAATCAAATCCAATTTGATAAAATATCGGAATCTCCTCTGAAAATTTCGTGTCTTAAAGGCTAGTAAATAAATTGTTTAAGCCTACCTGCAACCACTGGTACCGGAGACGCCATGTTTGTTGAAGAACATGTGGAACCTGGGTCCGTTCCTTACGGCACCTTCCCTTGCTGAAGCACCACATTGACCATCGACCGAAAGCAGTGGACACGACACGTGAAGGCACCCTCGCCTCGCCTTCCCTCGCCCCTCCCCCTCCCCATCGTGGACATCAATATCAACACACACAAACACATGTGCTCTCGTAGGGTTACTTTTGAGTTTTCTATTTGAGGTGAGTATGCATTTTTATTGATTTCATATTGTCTTCAGCGTATCTTTCCGTTTCGTTCGTAGCAGTTTTCTAGAAGTGACATTTGTGAAGTTTTATGTTCTCGTTTATGTTTTGTTTTGGCTTAAAATGTCTTCGTAATACAGGTTAGGAATTCCTTGACCTTTTGAATTTTGCCTTCTTTTTCCAGACCTGTGCCGAACTTTAATAATTTTTGTTGGTTTTAGAAAATGACAAACGGATATGATGATCGAAATCATGATTGGGGAGGGCAACCAAACTCCTTTGAGGAAGCAGCCAGCAGAAAACCCCTAAAGGCGAAGATGTAAATATCTTAAGTTTAATGTCCTTAGCATTAGATCCCCGTTTTGTTCACTTACTTTGAATAGTTTTATTTTCACAATGCAGGGAACGTTTTGACAATGCCCTTAAAGTGTATATAAAAAACTTACCATTAGATGACAGGGCTGCCTGCAACATGGTGTTGGAACAGTTTGCATCATGTGGAGTGATTCAACATGTGAGTAATTTGTTTCTATAGTCCAAGTTCAACATGGTAGATACTTTCCTTCTCACAACTCATCTCATATTGGTCACATCAGTCTTATCATCTCCTACAAGTCTTTTAATTATTTCAGCATCTTTTTTTTGAGAAGAAACTTGCGGGTCAAAGAATTCAGCAGGGGCTGGTTGTATTCACAACTGAAGAAGAGGCAGAGAAAGCCACTACGCTAACTGGAACTGAAGTTGGTGGACAACATATAATTGTATCAAAATTTCGTCAATTCTCTCAACCCTCTGCAAAAATGGTGAAAATTACAAATTTATGTGTGGGTTAGTATATTCAATGGGCATATGTTATAAAATTTGTATTGGAAAGTGCATCCTGCAGCTTAAAAATCTCTTTGTGATGTAGAGACCAATGAAGAAGATCTTTGGAATTTATTTGAAAACTGTGGCACCATAAAGTTTATTCATATTGATCGACCATTGAATTCATCTTCTTTGAAGGCTGAAGTACACTTCAAGGTATGTGTCAGTCCCTTTTTCAGTCATAGTAGTATGACATGCTTTTCTTGTTCACCAACAATTTTGTATCCATGTTGCAGTCTGAAAAATGTGTTCGCAAAGCTTTGAAGCTTGATGGTAAATCTCTTAAGGGAAATGAAATTTGTGTAAGCTGTTTAATCAATGAGAAAGAGGAGCAAAAACCTTCAAAGGAATATCCTGTGTTTGTAGCTGGCCTTCCCCATGGTTAGTAAGGACAGTTTATGTAATCGGAATTCAATACTTTGTTGGTCTTATTGTTCTGTATTTTTGTTTTGGTGGTAGATATTCGAAAGGAGGACCTTATCAAAGCCTTTGGCGATTGCGGTCCTATCAAAAGAATCAAAATTATTGTAAAAGATGTCGAAGAAGAGGGCCGCGCTGTAATTTTCTTCATGGTAATTAGTTTTGTTTCCCTTCATCATTGAAAGAATTTTTTCTTGCTGTTAAATAAATGATATTGCTATGATTGACATTCTTTTTTTCAATTGAAGGATTCAGAATCTGCTGAGAATGCTGTCACCTGCAATGGTCTTGAATTTTCGGGTTATGTCCCCAGTGTGACTCAGAGAGAAGAGGGAATGCTCCAACATCAATTCCTAAATCCTTTATTTGTTGCTGGTTTATCTCGAGGTAGAGATTACTGTCATGATTTAAATGTGTTTATTTTGCAATGATTTTGAAAATGTAGATATTAAGGAATTCATTTTCTTTCAGACACAAAAGATGTAGATATATTTCTAAAATTCCAGGACTGTGGTCTCATACATGACATAAAATTTGTTGCTAGCAAACCTGGTTCTCTTAAGAAGTGTTATATTGAGTTCAAGGTAAACTATATTTGAATCAGATGTCTTAAACTATTAATCGTCCTACAAATTTAGCTGATTTAACATCTTAATTTTCAACAGGAGCCAGAAAGTATTGAGAAAGCCATGGCAATAGAAGACTTGAGTGTGAAAGGTCAAACTTTATTTATTGGCAGAACCAGAGAAATATGGTCAGTGCAACATACTGCTCCAAAACCTAAAAAGAAAAAGAAGAAGAAGACTCTAGACTTAGATATCAATAACTTAGTGGATGAAGACTTAGCCACACCTTGCTCTAAAAAAAGGAAACTT
The DNA here is from genome assembly GCA_029379305.1 of Frankliniella fusca. NCBI lineage: Eukaryota > Metazoa > Arthropoda > Insecta > Thysanoptera > Thripidae > Frankliniella > Frankliniella fusca. The sequence goes on from JAHWGI010000014.1 coordinate 1,821,117, forward strand.
CAGGGTGTCGTTGAACAGATCACTGAGGATGCTAATGAATCTAAGTTAGAAGCTGATAGTCCTTTAGAGAAAAAGATAAAGAAGAAAAAAAAGAAAAAGTCTGCTGATGTCTAATTTGTTGCATAATTCCAATAAAACGCTAAAATTTACCCTTTGAAGTCTTGAATGTCTTGCATCCCTGTCCTTTTTTGAACTGTCCTGGGCCACTTATTGGTGTAAGTAAGGAGCATATAGCAATCAAAAGGATACTGCACTAATTGCATTCCATGAATTTGAGAGCAGATCATTTGGCAAGAAATGTTGGCATTTAGTTAGCAGCTTCGCACTATAATCTTTCCTTGCTTTCCTTCACAAACCTCATGTTTTTGAAAAAGACAAAAAACGCTGCTTTTCTTAATCAAAGCACAAACTTTTAAAAATGTGTAACAAAAAGTGTAAAACATTTTACCCAATGAAAAAAAGAATTTGACAATAATTCACTTATTCATGGTTTGCAAATAGTTTTCTACACAAATTCTTCATTTGTCACACTTTATATAACAAGTAGGTAAATGACATTCAGACCAGCCTCGTAGGGACTCAAAAGGAATGATTGACCCATATTAAGCTGTATTTCAAGCTATGTTACGTCAATTTACTTCAACGGTTAGTTTGAATTAGTTTGTAATGTTTTCCACTCGAACATTTTTACATTTAAATAAAAATTGCTGAGCATGCCTCCACAGATAGCACTGCAGTTCAGAGTTTTTTGAGTTCCTACATGAAATTGTGTGTGTTTAAAACCAAGCTTTATGTTTATCTTTAATTTTACTACCCGCTTTTCAATTTAGTGGCGCCGCAGTCCGTTAAGGCAGGTAGACGCACTTTTAGCTCAGCTTCTCACGGTTTTAACGTGCGTCTACCTTGTTGATTGAGAAAGCTTATATTTGGAGCTGCCCTGAAACTAATCTCTTAAATCAGAGCGGGGCATTCAGTTGACACCTCTCTTGATCACTCGATACGACACATCCACCGGCACCCCAACGACGCTGTCACTCTAGCCCAGCAGGCGGATTCAGGGTATCGTTCAGTAGTGTCTTCTCTCTCACTCCTTATGGGCCAGCCGAGTGAGTGCAACAAGGACAGAGAGACGAAGTCAGCGCGCGGAATCGCCCTGCAGTAGGCTTGTTTGGACTGTACCTGAGCGGGGGTATCTTTTGGCGGTACGCAGTTGTTCGTACGGCAGACGTGCCCACACACGCCCTCGTTCCCGCCAATCAACACCTCTTTCTGATAGCCGGCCCGGCCCGGCGCGACTCTCCACCCGTCCCGTCCGCTTCCCGAGTGGATGCTGTTGGTGATAAGCCCCCCCGGGGCCCGGCGGGCGGGGCTACGAGCCTTCTCCGCCACGCCAGCCCGCCGCGGCGGCCGCGGCCTGCAGTGTCTCAGCACCACCAGCACCCTCGAGGTGGCCGTCACTCCCCTCATCCTCCTCATCCTCATCCTGCTCATCCTGCTCACAGTGACCGCGGTCCAGTCCGAGGTGAGAGGGGACGGGAGCAGACGTCCTCGTCGCACCTGCAGCGGTGGTCGTCTGTTGCACTCTCAGCCCACTAATGACTTTTTCCTTCGTAGACGACTAAAAATTTTAAACTTCGGAAAATATTTAGTAATTTCTTAGTATTCCTTACAAATTCGTAAGTATTTTACGAACTTTTTTTCTAAGTAATTAAATAGTTAATATTCTAAATAAATAAATAAATAAGAAATTGTGCTTATTACTTAGTAATTTCCTAAGTATATTACTGCTGCACAAAATTTTTAGTGGTTACTTACAAAATGTACGTAAGTGGGCTGAGAGTGTGGGATGACAAGGCCCCGTGCGTGCGACAAGGGTGGAGGCGAGGCGCGAAAGCGATATTCGGAATCAGACAGCCGCGGCGTCGCGTCGCGCCTGCTCTGCTCTGCACATATCGGTCGTCGGTCGTGTACCAGGAGGATCCACGGTGGAAATCAAAGCGCGTGCGAATGTCGCTCACTAGCAAGTGAGTGATTCTTTTTCAGCGCTGTCACTCGGGGGTCAAGCAACAGCGTTTTATGTGAATATCTACAAAGTGGAGGGTTGGGCATTCCCTGTCCTGCAAGTGTGTCTATAGGATATGAAGCGCACCTCTACAAATTGGTGATTTTCGTAAGGCCCTTGTAGATGGGTGACAAACTATTCAAACCATTGACAGCCTTGTAGGCAAGGGAATGCCCATGCCCAATCCTCCTCCTGTATTTATTGAAAAGGCTGTGGCTTATCGCCCAAGAGCATTGAAAAAGAATCACTCACTTGCGAGCGAGCGACATTCCTTGAGATGGATATTCAACGTGCGCTCGCCAGCTGACTGCACTTGACTAGTATGGCCACCGCGTCGTCTGCTCTGATTCGCCAGGTCCGGCCGCAAGCTGAATAAATATCTGATCGTTGTTTTCCTCACTTCGCGATTAATTCCGGTATACGAGGAGGCCTTGCTTTGTGGAGACGACAGTAGTTGTAAATGTGTGCTCCAGATACTGCTTCACTCTGATTTAAAAAGGGAAAAAAATAATACTAAAAGAGAACTTGTATGGCGGAGCAGATCGAAATCGTTACGGAGCCAATAGCATCATATTTCCGATAAAATCGGCCACGTGTCCGCACCGAATCTTGCAGCCGATTGTGACATGATTCTCCCGATGATGATTGTCATATTTCTGAGCCGCCGCGCCGCTTCTTGCCGTATGTTGCGGGTAAACGAGCCGGCGGGGCCGGGACGTCGAGATGATGAGCGATAAGCAGCCGATGGTGCTCTCTGATAGCGACGGCGGCGCTCTGCAAAAATGCGTACCGTACCGGGCTGACTTGCGATTTCGCAAAATTTCGACTTCGAGCTTTAGCCTTTCATTCGACTTGTGGCCGACACATCATGCATTCCGTGTCACGCTCGCTCTCTATAGTCAACATTCTCGCATATGAGCTGCGGCGAGAGGGTATTCACTCTTAAAATCTGTGTCCTGACTATTACGTCTATTACGCAGTATTGCGCTCCGAAATTTTGAAGATTTGGCCAAAATGAAGCAAAAACAGCCTAAAACGACCCAAAAACGAGTATAATATGGAGAATTTTGGCCATCACACATCTATTACGCGTATCATTACGCCTTTATTACGGATAGAGTGACCCGACTATTACGCGAGTGCGTGCATACCCCCTCGAGCTGCGGCGTTGCCTTACGCATCGGCAGGTGCAGCCAGCCCTTTTTCTTTCCGCTGTGCGTCTGGGATACTTATTGCCTACTTTTAGGGCAACACTCAATAATGCATGATGCGTCGACCACAAAGTTGAACGAAAGGACAAAGCGAGCGGGAAACAAAACTCTGAAATTTTTGCACACCTTAGTTCAGTTAAATGCAGAAGAATTCAGAAAAAAATTATAAAATTTTTGAAAAATTCAGTAAAAAACAGAAAAATGCACAACAATTTATAAATATCACTGAAAATTCTATAGAAAAACTCCAGCAAAAATTCACAAAATAAATCACTGTATGTTCAAATTTTTTTTTACAAAAATTCATAAAAATTCACAAAATTTGTACACCAAAATTCAGTGTAGTCCAGAGTTATTTCCCCCTTCTAATAATCAAAGTCTGGGATAATTATTGCCTACTTTTCTGGCGACCTCGACGGCGCGGCGGGCGGCTGCCGTTCCGCCGCTGCTGTGGCACGCTGTGGCGCCCCCAACAACGGAAGTCGGACTCAACTTTTTGGTCTTTTCTCTCCGTCCTCGTCGTCGGGATCCTGACTCTCCCCGCCATGGCGCGCCAGTGAGCCATGACGCCCTCCGAGAGCAGCCAGGTGCGGTCCTGCACGCCCGTGCTGCTGCTGGCGCTCACCCAGGGCCTGGCGCTGGGCTGGTCCTCGCCGGCCATGGCCAAGCTGAGGGCGGGCGAGGGGCCCTTCAAGCCCACCCTGGACGAGCTCTCTTGGATCGTGTCCTTCTTCAGCCTCGGCATCCTGGCCGGCTCCTTGGTGAGTGTGAGAAAGCGCGCACCATGAACCGAGATGAAAGCGAAACAGGAATTTTAGCGGACAATTGACATGGATTTAGTATCTTATATTTCTTTCAAGTCTTCCGAATTTTCCAATATTTTAATCAAAATATTTATAGTTTGTGCCTTCAATGTTTGATTTTCACTGGAACTTTTGTGAAACTCAAAAAGAGCTGTTAACCACTCGGCCATAAGTCCGCAAAGTGACGTCGCGTATCACGCAAATGTGAAACAAGGAGATAACTACGGCGGAAACGTTTCCATTCGGGTGGAGTCTGAGCAAGCATCTCCGCCCGACAGCGCAGTAAAGGAACGTACGAGAGACGTGCTCCTAGCAGGTGGCAAGTCTTAAGAGTCTCCTGAATAACCCGCCCGAGCACCCGCCCGAGCACCCGCCCGAGCACCCACCCGAGCACCCACCCGAGCACCTTGGCCGAGCACCCGCCCGAGCACCAACCCGAGCACCGACTAGAGCACCCCAGCCCGAGCATCCGCCCGAGCACCCGCCCGAGCATCCACCCGAGCACCCACCCGAGCACCCAGCTGAGCACCCCGCCCGAGCAGCTGCCCGAATACCCTCCCCCCGCCCCCCCCCCTCCTCCGGAGCACCCGCCCGAGCACCCGGACGAGCACCTTGGCCGAGTTCCCGCCCGAGCACCCACTTGAGCACCAGCCCGAGCACTCACCCGAGCACTCGCCCGAGCAGCTGCCCGAATACCGGAGCACCCGCTCGAGTACCCGCCCAAGCACCCGCCCGAGCACCCGAGGCCACCTCCTCGGTTTTGCGGCGCTGCGTGATGCAGCGCTTCGCGGCAGCGGCCACCAGGCGGGCAGGCGGACGGAGGAGGTCGCCCGAGCCGCTCACCCGCTTTTTTTGCACACACTCTCTTGCGACCATCCGAAAAATTCTCCTCCTCGTCTATCTGCGTCGCGGTCCACCAGGAGAACAAAACTGGCGAGAGAGGTGATCAAACGCCGCGTGCCGCCGCGGCTGTACTCGAGGGGCGGGAGCGGGGCCTCAGCGGCCTCAGCCTGCCGTCGGATTCCGAAAGTCGGTTTCGTCCGCGTTTTGTGTCTCTGTCCTTGTCGCACTCATGGAGCGAATCCATAAGGAGCGATAGAGAGAGGGCACGTCAAACCGCTTTCCGGAATCAGACACGGCTGCTCAGCCTCAGCGCGTCGAGGGAGCAGGGGAGGAGGTGGCTGACTGACCGGCCCGGCCCCGGCCCGGCCCAGCGCGCGCCGCGTCCGGCCCGACTCGCGGAGGGGAGTCTTTTAGCGGGCGAGCAAGAGGCTGAGGAGTAGGCCCGTACCGTCCTGTACCGCCTCGTCGCGGCTGGTGCGCGGCTGGTGCGCGGGTGCGCGGCGCGGGTCGAGGTAAGGGCCCGGCGGGGCGGGGCGGGGCGGCGCGGCGCGGGGCACCGGGAGGCGCAGAGGCGCGCAGTCGGCGCGCGACCGCGCCCCGAGCTCGAGCGCGTCCGGAACCGTCCAAAACGCGTCCATGGCTGTCCAGTTTCGCGTCCATGACGTCGCCACGCGAATCCGCGAATCAGGCCAGCAGTGGACGGAGGAGGTGGCCCGGGCCCCGGCCCGCGGGCCGCGGGTCAGCGAGGGCCCGCCGCCGCCGTGGTGTGTGGTGGGGAGAGAGAGTGGGGGCTGCGCTGCGCCTTTCTCGCGGGGACGGGGGGTGGGGGTGGTGAAGGGGAGGGGGAGCGGGAGGGAGCGGGGGAGCGCTACTGTGAGCGGGAGCCGCTCGCCGCTCGCCGCGCTGCTCGGCGGCGGGCGGACACGACTCGCGACGCGCACACGGACGAATACAGACAGCGCACGGAGAGAGGCCGGGCGACGGGCGGCAAGCAGGGACGAGGAGGTGGCCGTCCCAGCAGCTCTCGCGCCTCCGTCCTTGTCGCACTCGTGGGGCCCTGCCATCCCCAGCGGAATCAGACACGGTAGTCCAGACCCGCTGGGATGGGAAGGGAAGGGAAGGGAAGGGAAGGGAAGGGAAGGGAAGGGAAGGGAAGGGAAGGGAAGGGAAGGGAAGGGAAGGGAAGGGAAGGGAAGGGAAGGGAAGGGGAGGGGAGGGAAGGGAAGGGAAGGGAAGGGAAGGGAAGGGAAGGGAAGGGAAGGGAAGGGAAGGGAAGGGAAGGGAAGGAGAAGGGGAGGGAAGGGAAGGGAAGGGAAGGGAAGGGAAGGGAAGGGAAGGGAAGGGAAGGGAAGAGAAGTGAAGTGAAGGGAGGGAAGGGGAAGGGACGGGAAAGGAACGGAGGGGAGGGGAAGGGAAGGGAAGGACGGCGTACCGCTACGCTTAAGTCAATGTCGAAGCGGATCCTCCACACCCACTCGCTGCTTGCATCGCAGGCAGATGGCGGCAACCTGCGGGGCGCGCGGAAACCCTCAGCGGCGGCGCGGGCGGCGTCGCTGCGTAAGGGCGCACTGGCCAAGCCCCGTGCGGGGTAGGCATCATCTGGCACCCATGCGCGCGGGACAGTCTACCTGGTCTACCTAACCGACGCGCAGGAGGTAGCCGCCCTGTATTATTCTTCGGCTTGCGGATTTCACCATCGGGGGTTGTATCGACTCCAGTACGTTGCGGACTGAAAGTTAAGAGAACACACGGCAGTGTTGCGGGTCTGCCTACCCACTCCGGCTGTAGGCGCCATAGCCCCTGCAGCTTCTGCAGCTCTGGCGAGTATGCAATCCCGCAACATTGTCGTGTGTTCTCTGGGACACCCGGCATAGCCGCCAGTCCGTGAACGGACCTCCCCCCTGACGACCTCATGCTGTATCACCGTGAGTTCGCTGTTCGTCCCACGCACGCACCCTAGCTCTGTTCTCCCCTTGCATGTTATGCACGCACACACCATGTAAATACCTATATCATAACAGTTCTATTTGAGGGGCAACCACTCGTGAAAACCTGTGTACAAACCCGGAAAAATCTCACCGAAATTTCTGGAAATAATCTCGATGAAATCATCGAAAATACTACAATAAAAATCTGATAAAGGATCATCTCTCAAAACCTCAGAGGAATGTTGTGAAATCTCATGAAACCTTGTGAAATCTCTTGAAACCGCGTCAAGTCTTTCAGAATTTTGTGAAATTTCGTAAGAGTATGTAAAATCTTACCAGACGAAATCTTTACAAAATCCAGAGGAATCGCACGCAATCCCGCAGAAATCTCATCATTGACGTAGAAATCCTGGGTACACTAGGATGGGGAGTGGTTGCTTCCTCGGCAGGCGCAGATCCAGCGGTGAGTTCAGACTTTGGAGGGGTTGCCTACCTTCAGGGAGTTGTATTTTTTTCATATGCTAAACAAAGCAGTAAATTTTACACAGAATGGAATATACAATAAATTTTTATCTGACAGAATTGCTCTCAAACGACACTGCGCTACAACGCGCTGTTTAGATGGATCCGCGCCTGCCCCTCGGTTTTATTCGTGACCTGTGTCCATTTTTGTTTTCGCCCGCATGCTCCGCTTACGAGGACGAGCAAACCCATTGACGGGGATGACGTGCGCTCTCGCCACTTTGCAGGTGGGCGCGCAGGTGTTCGCTCGCGCGGGCCGCCGCACCACGCTCATGCTCGGCCCCGTGCTGCTGGCGGCCTGCTCCGCCGTCACGGTCCTGGGCGCCTCGGCGCGGCCCGTGTACCTGGCCCGGCTGCTGGGCGGCGCCGGCCACGGCATCGGCGTGTCCTTCTCGTCCATCTACGTGGCCGAGGTGACGGACACGGCGCTGCGCGGCCGCCTCATCCTCGTGACGAACCTGCTGCTGATGGCGGGCCCGCTGCTCTCGTACGCGGCTGGCCCGCTGCTCTCGTACACGGCGCTGTCGCTCGCGCCGCTCGCCACGGGCGCGGCCGCGCTCGCGCTCGCCCTGGGCCGCGGCTGGATGCGCGAGACGCCCCTCTACCTCGCCTCCAAGGGCCGGGCCGACGAGGCGCTCGCCAGCCTGCGCGCCCTGCGCGCCGGCATCAAGGACGAGGAGGTGAGGTCACCGGGAGAAGGGAGACCGATCGAGGGGAAAACAACTCTGAATCTTCATGTACAGATTCTGTGCATTTTCGTGAATTTTTGTGAATTTTTATTTAGTTTTTGTGAATTTTTACTTGAATTTTACCTATTGTTTTTGTGAATTTTTATGAATTTTCCCGAATTTTTCTGAACTTTTCCTGATTTTTTCTGATGTTTTCTGAACTTGTGTAAATTTTTCTAAATTTTTCTGTTTCTTTTTTTCTAAATTTTTCTGTTTCTTTTTTTCTAAATTTTTCTGTTTCTTTTTTTCTAATTTTTTCTGTTTCTTTTTTTTCTAAATTTTTCTGAAGAATGAGGTGTACATAAAATTCAGAGTTGATTCCCCCTTGGGATTGAAGCATGTTGATCATGAGAGAATAACGCTCGTTATATGCGGTTTTCGTTAAATATTTTCAAAGCAAACTTCTAAACCTAACTGCCGATGACACCATCGGATTCCCCGTAAAATTTCCGTTCGAACGAGCATACGTGTCATATAGGGTTCCAACTTGTAGTTTCCTGACACGCGATACTATGCTCATTATTGTAAGTCTTTTTCCGGTCTGGAAACCCCAAGACGTGTATGCTACTTCTGCTACTTCGAACGAAAATTTTAGGAGGAAACCGATAGCCGGCGATACTCCACTCACAGGCGCTGCGTTGGTTCCACGCGCGGACGTGGGGTAACGCCGTAGGGACTCCTTCCTGTGCGCGTGGCTCACTTTTGACTTTTATCGAGCTTTTATTTTATCACAGCAAAGCTATATCCGAGAAATTTCCGATTGAATCGGGTAAGTACGTTTCCATCAGTTCGTGAACGTTATATAACGTGATTAGACAAGGCCGGAAATAGCATGCCGATCTGCGCAGCCCCAATTCAGCGCAGAGTTGTCAGATTAAGTGGGCAAAAAATCCCAGGAAGATCAAAAATGTAGTCTGATGTGTAGAGAGCTTGCCTAGAAGGCAGGCGCAGATACCCGTCTGCCTCACACTGGAGTCTGCTTGGGATTTTTTGGCTTTTTATTTGGCTACTCTAATTCAGCGGGAAACTTACCGGAAAAGTGTTTGCTTTGGCGCACCCGTAACGGATTTTACTCTCCGTCTCTCCTTTGACTCCATAAGATTTTTTTTTTTAGCCATTTTTCTACACACATGTTCTTCTACCGAGAGGGGATGCCACGTCGAAAAATCATTGTACTTACAGCCCCCCCAAAAGTCATAAAAAAAAAAAAAAAAATTGAATTCAAGAAATATTCAGAAAAAAAAGGAAAAACATGAGAACAAGTTAAAAAATAAATAAAAAAATAAATGGGTAGAAATTGGGGGAAGAAGATCAAAATTTATCGAAAAGTAACTGAACAAAAAATTGGAAAAATCATTGTGAACATTTCGTATGATGAGTGGTGCCCCCTCGCAGTGTCTCCTAGGGGACGGTCGAGTTCGCGCTCCTCAGCAAAAGGCTCGGTTGGAAGCTGTCTGCACTTGACCGCAAGGATCTTCAAATTCATATTTGGGGCACAAATTTCAACTTAATTGTATTTTTTCTTCATTGAATATGAATTTAAAAATCCTTTGCGGGCAAGTGCGGGCAGCTTCCAACCGCGAGCCTATCGCCGAGGTCGAGGAGCCCGCACTTGACCGCCCGTTTGGAGACACTGCCACTGCCAAGGGGTACCCAACTTGGTCCAGTCATTGTACACTTGTAGAAACAATCAAATTACAGTCACCTCCAGTCACCTCCAGTCATCTCCAGTCACCTCCAGTCACCTCCAGTCACTTACAGTCACTTCCAGTCACTTCCAGTCACTTCCAGTCACCTCCAGTCATCTCCAGTCACCCTCCAATCACCTCCAATCACCTCCAGTCACCTCCAGTCACCTTCCAGTCACCCTCCAGTCAACCTTCTATCAACCTCCAGTCTCCCTCTCGTCACCATCCAGTCACCCTCAGTCACCCTCAGTCACCTCCAGTCACCCTCCAGTCACCCTCCAGTCACCCTCCAGTCACCCTCCAGTCACTTCCAGTCACTTCCAGTCACTTCCAGTCACTTCCAGTCACTTCCAGTCACCTCCAGTCACCTCCAGTCACTTCCAGTCACCTCCAGTCACCTCCAGTCACCCTCCAGTCACCTCCAGTCCCCTTCCAGTCACCCTCCAGTTAACCTTCCATCAACCTCCAGTCTCCCTCTCGTCACCTCCAGTCACCTTTCAGTCACCCTCCAGTCACTCTCCAGTCACTTCCAGTCACCCTCCAGTCACCTCCAGTCACCTCCAGTCACTTCCAGTCATCTCCAATCACAACAGTCATTCTCACAATCACTTCAGTCTTTACAGTCACCCTACAGTCCCACCAGTCTTCTACAATCGCTGACAATCATTCCGAATTACAGTCTTTGTACGCCATTTTTGCGAGTTGGGTACCCCTTGGCCACTGCACTGCCTCCTCGCCCTGCTCTGCCACCCGACCTCTTTCACCCTCTCACCCTCGCCCTGCACACGATACAGGTCCGCGGCGAGTTCGCGGCCATCCAGAAGACGGTGAAGCAGCAGCAGGAGCAGCAGCGCTCCTCCGGCGGCGGCGGCGGCCTGCGCGAGGTGCTGGCGGAGCCGGCCGCCCGGCGCGCCGCCGTGCTGTGCCTCGTCGTGAGCGGCTCGTTCGCCGCGCTGGGCGTGACCACGGTGCTCGCCTTCACGCAGCAGATCGTCGAGGAGGCGGGCGCGCCCCTCAGCCCCGCCGTGTGCAGCGTCGTCCTGGTGGCCACCAACATCGCGGCCGTGCTGGGCTCCATGCCCGTGGTGGAGCGCGTCGGCCGGCGCACCCTCCTGGCGGGCAGCGCGTTCGGCAACGCCGTCGCCCTGGGCGCGCTCGCGGCCTTCCTGGTGGCGCGGGACGCGCTCGGCGTGGACGTGTCGGCCGCGCACTGGCTGCCGCTGGCCGCGCTCGTCGCCTACATGACGTCCACGGGCATGGGCGTCATCACGATCCCGCACGTGCTCGTCAGCGAGCTGCTGCCGCAGCGCGCCAAGGCGTCCGTCGCGCCGCTGTCGGGCGCACTGGTCGCGCTCTCCGCCTTCGCGCTCCACAAGAGCTTCTTCCTGGTGGGCCGCGCGCTCGGCTTCGGCGTGCCCTTCGCCTTCTTCGCGCTCTACAACCTCGGCTACGCCGTGTTCGTGGCCGCCTGCGTCCCGGAGACCAAGGGCAAGACGCTGGCCCAGGTCCAGGAGATGCTGGCCTCCGCCACGGCCGACGAGAAGAAGAAGAAGAAGTAGAGGCTGGGGGTGTCTTTGCCTCCGAAAAACAAAGATGTGTTCTAAGATCTTTCAAAGGTGTTGCGTATGTAATGCCTTTGCAAATGCATATCATACTTATGGTTGATGACACTCACAGAGAGGTGCTAAGTCACGCCTTAGTTTTCCCTCTGCATTTTTACGGCTTTTCTGGGAAAAGCTTGGTTTTAATGTGTACTTACGGTCTTCCACTGTCCCGGTTCGAGATGGTTTCCGCCACCGTCAATAGGCGGTCTCCAGTCGACAAACTTATTTTTATTCCCTCCGACACTACACAAAACTGCCTCTATCTTGAGCTTCCCTCATTTTCTTGTTATGTGTATAGTCTATTTTCATGTTTTAAAATAAACCTTTACTGCGTCATCCTCTTGAGGAATATATTTGATGATGATATCCGTAAAAAGGAATGCAGTACGTTGCTCAATCAGTCGCGATAGCTCCACCACGGACGGCACCCCCACCTAGCCCCGCCCCGCCCCGCCCCGCCCCGCCTCGCCTCGCCCCGCCCCGCCTCGCCCCGCCCCGCCCCGCCCCGCCCCGCCCCGCCCCGCCCCGCCCCGCCCCGCCCCGCCCCGCCCCCAGCGCCCCGACGTGCAGGGCCCGTCGAGTGTTCGCTGGGCTGTGAAATTCACTCGCGTCGGGTCGGCCCGTTGGCTGGAGCCTATATAGAGGGCCTCTGGACCAGGCCAGGCGAGCGAGGCATCGTTTCTGTCTCTGTTGCACTCTCCCGCAGGTGCGAGAGAGAGTGGCGGGGGTGTTGGAGTGGGAGGCGGTGCAGCAGACAGGCCGCTATCAATGCTCAACTCACCTGCGCCCCGCCCCACCCCGCCCCGCCCCACCCCGCCCCGCCCCGCCCCGCCGCCGCGCCGGGCTAGAAAAGCCCGTGCTCTCGGGGCGCCCGGTGAGTAGGCAACCCAACGTGCGTCCAAGTGTTGTGCGCGCTTCCATACAAACTTTCCGAGGCCCGCTCTTAAAATTCCTGTTTTCCAGCTGTCAGTGCATTGTTCGTCAGGGTATGTATTGTGCATATAAACACTGGAAATCCGATAGTACGAATGTCGCTCCCTTGCAGATGAGTTAATTTATTCGCTCACGTTTAGGTGAGTGAAAAGTATTCGCTCACTTGAAGGTGTGGGAATAAAATTTCGCTCAATTGATGATGAGCGAATGAAAATTTGAACACCTGCTGGTAAACGAACCTATGTGCGCTGCGTTAATTGGCTGAGCTAAATTTAAATTCAAATTTAAATTTAAATGCTCAGCCCTGTCAGCATGCGCCATGGGGCGGCCGGAGCGAGCCGTGATGTGAGATGTGAGACGTGAGATGTGGAAACATCAGTGTTGCCATCGTAACTTGGTTTGAGCAAACAACTACTTAGTGATAATCGACTATTTGAAATCTGTATTATTAACTGTTAACCTTAGCGCGCCGCAGGCCAAGGTAGACGCACTTTTAGCTCAGCTTTTCACGGTTTTAACGTGCGTCTACCTTGTAATACTTATTCGCACATGTCAGCAGCTGGGAGTCGCACACTAAAACTAGGCGTTGAGCAGTTTCAGACTTGGTTGTACTACGTTGTAAGAATAAGCCGCGGTGCACCTCGACTGGTAGTCAACACAAAACGTATCCCTATACGCCGACCACAAAACGTATCACTATATGCCAACCCGGCCGCTATTGTGCGGCTTGGGCTGTAGGCAGAATTCTCAAACGGGTGGATAAGGCTACCCGGGACGCGTCCGAAACCGTAAGGTGCGAGTAAGCGATGCTGTAACCGAATGGAGATATGTCGCTAACGGACATGGGCCTCAGGTAGAAAGGGTCGGATTGTCGCTACCGGGCATCGGCATCGGAGGCTAAAAGCATGGAGTCAAGCCACTAACGTTGGGAGTCGCAAGGTTCGCCCCGACGACACCAGGACGTTGTGAACTAGCAGACCGGTTGCCGTGAAATTATTAAGTTCACAGGAAAAACAAAGGTGCGAATCCCTACCTTTAAAAGGCACTAATAAAGTTTAGTGCCTTTGGAAAGGCACTAAAGCTTAGTGCCTTTGGAAAGGCACTAAATGAGACCTTTCACACCTTTAGCTGGCTAGCTTCATATGAGTTCCGTACAAGTAAGTTTAGTGCCTTTGGAAAGGCACTAAACTTTAGTGCCCCAGGAAAGGCACTAAACCGCGACCTTGACTTTAGTGCCTCAGGAAAGGTGTTGTTTAGTGCCTTTGTTTTTCCAGTGTTGTGAAGTGGTTCTTATCTTAAAATGAGTTCTAGGTTCCATGGTAAAAGGGGGGATTACGCTGGGAAAAAGGGGACTTGTCGCAAGCGGGCATCTCCGGTCTGGCGCGAAGTGTTGCCTACCTTGAGGGCGATTATGGTACCTCAGGCCCGAGTGCGAGGCGGGCGAGGGGCGACAGGGGCAACTGACTCTCTCTCTCTCTCTCTCTCTCTCTCTCTCTCTCTCTCTCTCTCTCTCTCTCTCTCTCTCTCTCTCTCTCTCTCTCTCTCTCTCTCTCTCTCTCTCTCTCTCTCTCTCTCTCTCTCTCTCTCCCTCTCTCTCCCTCTCTCTCTCTCTCTCTCTCTCTCTCTCTCTCTCTCTAGTTTTTTTTACTGCTCTAGTGGGGCTCAAGCCCTTATGCTGTAAAAAAACTGAATAAACCAAATCAATCAATCAATCAATCTCTCGCTCTCACGAGATGAGCGACGCTTGTGGCGGCGCATGCCGGCAGCGGTGTCGTGCCGTGCCGTGCCGTGCCGTGCCCGGCCCGGTCAGTCAGTCCGGATAGGGTATTTCACTCCGTTCAAACCGGATCCAAAGAAGAAAAGTGTTGCTTCCTGAATTGTTTCCTCCTGTTCGCCGATTGGCTTATACCAACGAAGTTCTCGGGCACGCCACTAGGGCGGTCGCAGACCTGGCGGTCGGTCCGAGAGCTTCGACGGCATCAGCCAATCAGCGTCAAGGAGGACACAAATCAGGAAGCAATACTTTTCTTCTTTGGATCCGGTTTGAACGGAGTGAAATACCCTATTGAGAGCAGGTGCGGGTGGATGTGTTTAGTTTTGAGTGCTGATCGTCTCGTGTGTGTGTGTGTGTGTGTGTTGTGATGTTTTGATGGAAGTGCGATTTGCGGAACCTCGGAAGGGCACACCGTCACGAAAGAAAGGCCGAGAGAACAGTCAAGTTTGGAGGTAAGTGCTGTTTTTTTTTTCCTTTTTCTTTTCGTTTGTAAACAGAGTCAATGCGTCAAGGTATCTTCCGTCAGGTGCCTTTTTTGAGCTGTACTAATAAGTTGTGCCGAGCCGTACTGGACCAACATAGAATTCTCAAAGAAATAACTGGGCAACACGACATAGATTCTTGTAAGAAGTTAACTGAGATTGCGACCGAGATAAGGTATAGGCAACACTTCACGCCTGACGAGAGATGCCCGCTTGCGACAATTTCCCCCTTCCCCCGCGAAGTCCCCCCTTTTTCCCTCCCATGCCTCTAGCGACAATCCGACCCTTTCTACTTGAGGCCCATGCCCGCTGGCGACCTGATACCAACCCAGTAGTATCTCCTGCCCGCTCTAAACTGCGCTTTCGGACGCGTCCCGGGCACTGTTGCCCACCCGTTTGAGTTGAGAACTCTGGCTGTAGGCTCCCGCGACGCCCGGCGACGCCGCGGTGTCTGCTCCTGGGACACGAGGCGGGGGAAGCCTGGCAGGGACGGGCAGGGGCTGCCCGGGGAGATGAGCTGTCTGTCCTTTACGTTCAGTATTCCAAACCGCAATATAGGGTCCTGTTCTCTCCACCGCTTCAGCCGGCCGGGCCCCGCCGCACCGCACCCCGGCCAGCACGTCCGCCTCCCCCTCCCTTGGTCTGCCCACTCTCCACCCCCCGCGTTCAGGGGTGCAGTCATGCGGGTATTACATCATGTATTCAATCCAGCCCAATCGTGCACCATCTCCTTTCCCCGTCTAGTACAAACCATATTTCTCTCTCTCTCTCTCTCTCTCTCTCTCTCTCTCTCTCTCTCTCTCTCTCTCTCTCTCTCTCTCTCTCTCCCTCCAGAACTTGCTTTACGAACACAATAGTGCACGCATCGAGGGGGAATTCACTTCCGGAATTCACTGTGTGCGTGTACACCTGATCCATTATGTATTACGTGGTAAACTGGTAAAACTAAGGCGTAAAGTGTACGCTCACAGTGTCTGGGAAAATTTTTTCTCACTTTGCTGGTGAGGCGACACCACGGACTTCCAGTGGGGTTCATTTCAAGACTCAAACAGAAGTAAAGACGCCAGTGTGTCGCCCACGCGCTGTCCCATGTCGCGGGTTTTGCATATCGTTAGCGTCGTTCTGCCGTCGTCGCCGGCGAGCTATAACCCTAACGCGCTACCCTAACGTTTGCGCCCCAACAGTCGACGAGCGGGCGGGGCGGGGCGGGGCGGGGCGGGGCGGGGCGGGGCGGGGCGGGGCGGGGCGGGGCGGGGCGGGGCGGGGCGGGGCGAGGCGGGGCGGGCGGGCCAGGCTGCTGCCTCCTCCCTGGCTGGAATCTCAACTACTGGACAACAATGCTCCCAGTCCTAAGCGTACAACACTTTGTACTCTGCGCCTATCGCGTTCCACGCCACGCCGCGCCATTCCCGCTGGGGGTCGGCTGCGGTGCAGCCGCAGGCTCCGCTGGGGCCCACCCCCCAGGGCGGGGCGGGGCGGGGTGGGGCGGGGTGGAGCGGGGTGGAGCGGGGGAGGCCTACAGCAGGGGCTGTCCGTCCCGCCCTGTCCCGCTGAATAGGGCCTCGGCCGGCGAGCCTCGTCAAACACACAGCACGGAATAACCTACCTGCTACCTGCGGCCAGCGGGCGCGCGATGATGTTACGCCGCGGAAAACTGATGCGATGGAAGGAGGTATAAAACTTCCCTATGAGTGCGAGGCAGGCGGAAATACCCGTCTTCCTCACACGCAAGAATTGGCGAGTATTTCGCGAGTAATTTGCAAAAAAAGAAAAGATTGCTATTATTTTTTTTTTGTAGTGGCGAATGGCTAGTATTAGTAAATACGGAGTTATATTGAGTTGGGCGTGAGTAGTATTCTGTGTGCACACGAGTAACGAAGTGACGGACCCCTCGGAAGTGTCTCTCACTGCAGATATGCGACTTCTTTGAAGACGAAAGTGAGTGACTGTTGGTCATTTGCAGGTGTGTAAACTCCGTTCGTTCACTTGATCGAGTGAAGGTACCACGCCCCGCCCCGCCCCGCCCCGCCACGACTCACACCTTATTCGAAAATTACCCGCCGAGGCTATTGTTTGCGACGGAATCACCCTAATCGCATGCAAACAGTCGCGCCGCGCCGGGTGAGCAACTGAACCGGAAGAGAGAGAGAGAGAGAGAGAGAGAGAGAGAGAGAGAGAGAGAGAGAGAGAGAGAGAGAGAGAGAGAGAGAGAGAGAGAGAGAGAGAGAAGCAGACAGACCTGCAGGCGGACGCAGACATGCCGACACAGCGCGGCGAGAGAGAAGCGTATGCATAAGCATGCCGGACACGTACGTATGAGGTTTGGAAAGGGTCATGTCTTTGTTCTCATCCGTCAGCAAAGTGATATTTACCCACAAAGAAGCTGGTAATGTGTTAGGGAGGGCAGGGCAGCTGGCCAGGGGGTGGGTGGGGGGGGGTGGGGGGGGGCAGCGCTTATGGCTGTTTTCAAAGGCGCTGGTCCGCGCTGATCATTCCACGTGAAAACTGTTTACGAAACGCCATGGTACGAGAGTTGGGGAGAAATGTGTTTCAGCAGACTGAGTGCCTTGCTTTAATTCTGTCCTAGAATTTCAAAACATTTGTCCTCTTTACCATTATCCGAAAATGACAAACAGCTCATGGAACACCGCATAATGAAAGTGGAAGCCTCCAAATACATAAGGGAGTTCACACTATTCTTCAAGGAATTTGATGTCGTATTCCTTTGAACATTAATCGAGTCGAGTCACGTTAGTTAAAACATATTTTGCCTCATTCGTTTGAACGTGAATCCGCTGCGCCTGGCGCCATGGAGCCTCTATTTACGGTCAAAGGGATATGCTCGGAGAAAACTGTTCATCATTATATGAAAATATTATAGAAGTTTCCTCTTGTCTTGGTGGAATTCCATTGAGTCAAAGAAAAAATTCCAATGGAGTAGAGAAGAATCCCTTAGGTTACGGAAATTTTCTATCACATTTATTCCATTGATAAAATTTCTATTAATCTAAGTGATTTACCATTCATTCAAGGAAACCAATTTCTGGGTGTGACTCAATGTCCCAACGAACGTGTTACGATTCAAATTCAAACGAATGCGTGGCCGCATTCCTTGAATAACAGTGCAACTGCGGTGTCAGGACATTTTTTTGTATTGAACGCAACATGTGCATATTTACACAAATTTTTCATCCTTATTACTCGAACCCCCTCCCCTTCACGCGCCCGCGATCTCTTTTTCTTTCGTTTTTGTGACACTTGTTTGGGTGTAATGCGTACACAAATAGGTGGGCGTGTAGCCTCGCGACGGACCCCCGCAAGCAAAGCGGCCTGCCAGGGAATGACAGGGCGCTGCACGGTGCACGGCCCTGTAGTTAAGACTGCTTCTCTCTCTCTCTCTCTCTCTCTCTCTCTCTCTCTCTCTCTCTCTCTCTCTCTCTCTCTCTCTCTCTCTCTCTCTCTCTCTCTCTCTCTCTCTCACGACCGGTGCCCCCCGGTGCACGAGTTGGCCGGTGCCTGGGTGCGTGGCCACCAGGTCTTGGGCGGAGCGAGCGCGAGACCCCGATCACGTTCGAGATATCGAAGCCATTTTCCGATCTGAATAGAGTTGTCCTCGCCGACCCTCGCTGGATGGACGCTTGACGATAAGTGGGCACCAACAGGTACCAAAATGGTACCGTCGGTTTCGAAAGTTACACGGTACGCTATCTGACAAGAACTCAAGAAAATTGGGCTTTGGCTGCATAATGTCGACAATAACTACTACCGTGAATGGATTTTTGTTATGATAGCTATTATTTATCCTGAATTGATATTCTGAACAAATATTTAAAAAGAATCACGGCTGATATTTCTTATGAGAGTTTTGATGTTTCCGTGTTGTCGAGCTTTTAGTTTATTACGGCCAAGATAAAGTATTAATAGTATAAGGTTCAATAATCTTTATTTTTATTTTAGAAAGAAAAAAAAAGTCGTCTCTGAGTCCGCTCGCGGTGCGAATAAGTTCTGATAATCTTCAGTCAGCGGGCGTGGCGAGGCGAGTGCGGCGGGAGTGAGGTGCGGTGGAGGCGGGGCGGGGCGGGGCGGGGCGGGGCGAGGCGGGGCGAGGCGGGGCGAGGCGGGGCGAGGCGGGGCGAGGCGGGGCGAGGCGGGGCGAGGCGGGGCGAGGCGGGGCGAGGCGGGGCGAGGCGGGGCGAGGCGGTCGCTCGCATGTAATTTCCAGCATGCGGGTTGGATTGAGACATTATATCCCCCACCGTGCCCCGCCCCGCCCACCCCACCCGGGCCCCCCTCCGGAAACATGACCCTTAAGGAAGTCAGGTACTCGGGTAATAACATCCCATGGAGCACGGCGCGCCTCGGCAGAGGCTCTCGCGGAGGGCACGCTCTCGTCACACCCAACTGTGTGAATGTCACACACTTGTGGGTGTGTTGTTGGTTCCTATTCGAGCACACTCTTCCCGCGCTAAGTGTGCGAAATTCCTCGGACAATTATTCACACCGTCATACTCTTGATCATGTTCACGAATGGAAATATACTCACTTGCAAAATTGCCCGCCATTCACACACTTGAAGTTGTAAAACAAAGGTAGCATATTTAACCTTTAAAAAGCACTGAAGCTTCAAGGGCATTACAGTTTATGATTTGTTTTCCTTTCAAAATATTTCTTTTCTATGGAATAAAATTGAATTTTAAGACTTATTTACGTAATTTCCGTTTCAAACGAGTGATGGGGTTCTGATCAAAAATATGGCAGAAATTAATTGCATGTGTTGCACTTGTTTTACTTCCTTTTCATCTACTGACGGCTTATCAGAACTCTATCACATACAGGTTCGTTTGACGAAGAATGTTGCGAGGAATGCGATTTTGGTTACTCAAACGTCATTGGTTTGTTCATAAAGAACAACATAAAGAACAAACCGGTTGAAAAGGAAAAATAAAACAACAACTGAATACATACTCTAAAGCACCCCTAAATCGGCTTTAACAGGAAAGGTAGCACACAGCACCTTTGTTTTTCCAGAGTAGGTTTCCAGCGCAGCTATTTTTTTCGGCGGAGCATCTCTGTAAAACATTCGCAGAACTCATACTTAAATTTCCGCGCATACCGAATGCCAATTTTCCGATAGGAAGTCTCTCAGAAGATTTTTACAGTTGACATCTAAACATTTTATTTTCCTTTCCTGTCAGAAAAAGTTATTGGAGCATGGTGGTAGCGACTGAACCCGAACAGTCTTCCGTGAAGACACTGCGCGCGTTCGCATCCAGCTCCCACTGAGCAGAGCAGAGTGTAACGTTCGGCTCCGCGTCCACTCGCACTAGAAAAAGAAAAGGAAAATTTCAGCAAGATACAAGACATGAAAACAGTACACACCTGGGCAATCAGGTAAGGCACCTTCCAAAGCCGCAGCTCCGCTCGACAAAAACAATACCGCGTAATCTCGTGACTCGATAGTGAATGAGTGGGAGCTCAGCGTGGCGCTGTTCTATCTGTGTGTGTGTGTGTGTGTGTGTGTGTGTGTGTGTGTGTGTGCGCGCGCGCGCGCGCGCGCATGTGAACGAGTGAGCGAGTGAGTGAGTGAGTGAGTGAGTCTGTGAGTGCGTTGGGCTGACTGGCAGCGACCACAGAGATACGTGGCCGAGCTCGCCCGAGGGCTCAACTGCGGGCCGCCGAGGAGGGAGGCGGGGCGGGGTGGGGCAGGGCTGGGCAGGGCTGCACGACGCTGCCCCGTCGCGCGTCCCGGATTTGCATTTTATACCTGCGAGTACATCACCTCATTATCAAACATGATCATCATCTTGTCATTTTTTATTATACTGGTGTTACACACTGGACACTGAAAATCATGATTCCTCCTCCCATACGAGTGAGAATTGGAGGGCAATTTCATTACGTACTCTCTGGAGAGTGAGAATTCTTTTCTCGCCTTAATAAAGTGACGATTCGTGCTCCAATAAAGTGAGGCTGAAAAGTAATCCCTCAAATAGAGTGAGGCCAAAAAATAACTGGCTCGAAGAAGTGAGGTTAAAAATTGCAGCTCCTTTTAAGCATGGTAAAGTGTCCTAAACCAATATGGGTGAGACATTAACCCAGATGAGGGTGAACTTCGTCGCAAACAGGTGTGAGTGATTCCACAGGAGGGTCGAAGCAAGAGTGTAGGGCACCTTGCTCTCGGGCATGAGCAACATCCTTCAAGGGGCAAGCACCCTGAAAAATAGTCGTAGCGAGGTTTACGGGAAAATTTTCCACGCAGTGTGGTTATGAAAGAACAAGTACAAATCGTATAGTTAAAGCACTACGTATCGACTTGAAATTCAGTCCGGAGCAAGAATGGTCTGCCGTAACGTTTTTCGTACAGATCGTAATTTACAAAATATATCGTAAATCTACAAATATATTTTTCACAGTAAGTGTACGAATAGTAGTTAACACGCCTCCAAAGGGGTGTGACAGTCACACACTTGAATCTCCAGAGCACGCGCATCTTGTAAGAACAACAAGAGCCGTTCCGTTCGTGCACCTTGCCCTCCAGTCCTTCCTTGTCCAGTCGGCGCGCCCCGCCCCGCCCCGCCCCGCCCCGCCCCGCCCCGCCCCACCCCACCCCACCCCACCCCGCCCCGCCCCGCCCCGCCCCGCCCCGCCCCGCCCCGCCCCGCCCCGCCCCGCCCCGCCCCGCCCCGCCCCGCCCCGCCCCGCCCCGCCCCACCCCGGCCAGCCACGCACATTGCCTCGCCCTTCCCGTTGTTTTCTTCGACCGCGAACGCTGCCGTAAAACCACTTTCGTCTGGTGTTCCTCCAGGCAGGCGCCCCGCCCCGCCCCGCCCCGCCCCGCCCCGCCCCGCCCCGCCCCGCCCCGCCCCGCCCCGCCCCGCCGCGCCCCGCCCCGCCACCTTCCACCCTGGCCGGCCGCAGCGCGCCCTGCTCCTCCCACCTCACCTCCACGGGGGCCTCGCGGGGCGCGCAGCACAACCCGAGCTAATTTTCTTTCCTTGTATTTCCTATGGACCCCGCGCAGCCCCGCCCCGCCCCGCCCCCGAAGCTCCCGAAGAAGAAGTAATTACAAATGAACGCTGGCACGGGGCACGCGGCGTAAGCCGGAGTCCGAGGGCCTCCCACTTCTGACGACCACCCTCTCCTCTGTATCTGTCTCTCTCTCTCTCTCTCTCTCTCTCTCTCTCTCTCTCTCTCTCTCTCTCTCTCTCTCTCTCTCTCTCTCTCTCTCCGGAGATCCTCCGGCACATAGCCTCATCGTTAAGCTGCCACCGCTCGCCGTCAATTTTTGGTGAAAACGCGCACTGAAGAAAAATAAAAACGTTGTGTTTTGACTATTATCATCTGGATAAATGTGGAACGTGACAAACTTGTCATTTACCAAAGACAAACAATCTGTCAGAAGCCGCAGAGTCTTGAAAACCACTCAGACTTCACAGGCCATTGGTACCATAAAGTGGGCGGGAATCATTGAGAACGTTGAGTATTCTGGGAATCATGTGTTAAATTATTGACTACCAGGTGTTTCTTTGAATCCGATTTCATGTACTCGCCAGGGGCTTCATGGGCAATGGCGCCTTACGAGTTGAATAGGGTGGGCAAACCCGCAACACTGTTACGCATATACGATTTCACGAAATCCTGGTAGACAACGGAGTTTCTATAACTAAAATAAAATATTGTGAGTGTTGAATAAGACTGTAAGAAGACCGACTGGTTTTGTTTAGTTTACGATAGTCAAGATAGTGGCTAAATAATTCTAAGTTTGGATTGATTAGGCGGGTTTCAAGTAATGAATACTCTCCGACAGTTCGGTCGACATTTAATCGACAGAAGCAGGAGAATAGAAAGCTCTCCGTCTGGCGGCAAAAATTGGGCTGCGAGGTCACGGTCGGAGGAGAACGTCAACAATAACCCCCCTCCACCGGGCGCACGGAAGGGGCGAACCGGGGCCCTACCTAATACCGCTGGTACGCGAAGGACCAGCGGGCAAGCGCGCCGCGGGCCGCGACGGGGGTGCGCTCTATTGGGAAAACGCGGAGTTAAGGCGTTGTTTACACAAAATGGTACACGTAAATGTACATCATTTCAAGAATTCTGCTCACCAGATCGAAGTCAAACTTACCAAACCGTTTTCCGCAGGTATAAAACTACTATTTACGCATTCAGTTCGCCTTGTCAACGTTTCGATAACTTTAAAAAATGATTTAAATTCGCGAGGTGGGCACATCAGCCACCGGCAATGGCGGACATGCTTGGCCTGCTTTCGCGTTGTTGACACAACATGCCAACCAAATAAAATGAAAAAAGTCACTGCTCTCATAACGTTACGATTGGAAATCATTCGTTGAGGCACACATTTAGTTGGCAGAACCGGGGCAAGTTTCAGTAAAACTGAAGTAGTTTTAAAGAAGGCAGTACGGTGGTCACGTGCGAATTTCAGTGGTGTTATCTCATTCTTGCCCTCGAAACTAAAGGCTGGCTTTGTTTGAACGCAGACTTTAGAAGTTTCTCTTTCGCTCCGTGTTGGCTCGTCTCGGCCTACCCCCTCCACGAAAAAATATCCCCTTCCCCTGTTCATTTTGCCTGACGAGTCGAGCATTACCATAGAAACTCGAATTTCAATTCAAATTTACAAAATTTCTGCAATACAGATTTCAAATAGACTTCAGAATCGAATGTACTAGATTACATTCTAAATGTATGCTTAATATCATCGAATTCCCTTCAGCAGATTTTTTTCTGTCGTAAGGGGCCATATGAAACAAAACACGCACGTTTTCCAGCGATTTTAGAAGGCAACTCCGTTGCCTAAAAAATCACCCGGTACAGCACCCTAAAAACCTTACTAACAAATTTCTCATTGTATCACAAAGAAATGAACTTGCAGTTTTGCGACGCCCCCTTTTCATCTGGAACTGCACTGTGTGTGTGTGTGTGTGTGTGTGTGTGTGTGTGTGTGTGTGTGTGTGTGTGTGTGTGTGTGTGTGCGCGCGCGCGCGCGCGCGCGCGCTCGGAGGCCACAGGCCACTCATTGAGTTTCCAGGAGGGATTGACTCATCCTCTGGAGACGGACTCTCCGCTGGGTCTCGCTGCTGCAGCAGGGCCAGTGTAAGGGCGCAACAGCCATAACGGCAGAAAGGAGGGAGGTAAAAAATGCGAACAATCCGCGCGCGCAAAGGAAGAAGAAAAGGGGTTCGGCTCGACATTCCGTCTGGCGGAGTGTGTCTCCCTGCTCGACCGTCATCCGCCCCGCCCGTATATGTATGTGATGATTCCGCTCACGTCGCGACCCTCCCGCGCCGCCATCTTGGCTGGAGGACCAATCAGAGCCCGGCGCGGGCCCCGGGCCGCGGCCAATGAGCCCTGTCCCGCGTAATGAGAGCTATTGCCATACGTGAGACCAGCGGCCGGGGCCCGGCCGAGGCGGGCCTGCCAAATGCGTCAGACGTCGCGTCGTCCTGCAGATTCCTCGAGAAAATGCTCCAATTATTCGTGACATGTATGATGTTCACTGTGAAAAATAGTTCCGTAGGTTTAGCGGAAGGTTTTCAATGAGCAGGCATGTTGTAAAAGATCCATAATTTAAAAAAAAAAAAAAATAAAATAAAATAAATCACAAGTACTTCGTATTGAGTAGGAATTCATCAACGATAATGAATGGGCTGCCGTAAATTTACAAAACGTATACGGATTGTAAAACCTAATTTACAAGATTGTAAAAGTTAATCTACGAAGATATACTTCGCTGTATACAGCCAAAGTTTGGCAGCCGCCGCAGAGCAGTTTCTATTTAACGGTTTTTTCTTCTCTTTTTTTTCCCTTCTTCTATTTTTTTTTTTTTTAAATCTGAAACAAAAGTATGTGAATGCTACACACTTGTATGCAAGTTCCTGGTGTTTCAGAGAAGACGCAGGTTTGCGCGGGTTTGCCTTCTCGCTCTGCCCGTATAAGGCGCATAGGGTAGGCAAACCCCCTCGCAGCTTCGTATTCTCTGAAACACTCGGTACTTTCCTCTCTGTTGTACAGATGTACAACAATCGTGTTGGTGCTCATTTTGTTAAGAATTTCATACATATAACGAATGCAGGGGCATGATATAGGCGGGGGCAAGTGAGCGAATGGAAACAATTTACCACACCTACCTACAGCGACAAGTGTGTGTGTGATTCACACAGTTGGCAACTTTTGTCTTTTTCGGCGTCAGACCAGCGTTTTTCAAGCCCCAGGAGCCGGCCGCGGCCGCTTCACCTGCCTGCCTGCCAGTCTGCCTGGTGGGTATAAGGCCGCAGCAATGACGGGAGCTGAGCCGCATTCGCCAAACACAGCGAGTAATTGAAAGGGGTCGGAGCGGCTCCTGGAAACCACCGCATCCGGGGTGGGGCGGGGCGGGGCGGGGCGGGGCGGGGCGGGGCGGGGCGGGGCGGGGCGGGGCGGGTCCACGGCTCCTGCCTGACTCTTCTTATTTCTCCTCCTCCCCCTCCTCCTCCCTCCTCCTCTTCTGCTTCTTCCGCCCGCTGCTTCGTCCTCCGAGGAGTTATTGTGAAAGGGGGGTGGCAGTTGCTGCTGTGTGACGCGACGCCGCCCCGCCCCGCCCCGCCCCGCTCCGCTCCGCCCCGCCCCGCTCCGCTCCGCCCCGCCCCGCTCCGCTCCGCCCCGCCCCGCTCCGCCCCGCCCCGCCCCGCCCCGCCCCGCCCCGCCCCGCCCCGCCCCGCCCTACCCCTCCCCACCCCACCCCGGTTGCCACGCGTGTGAGGCTCGTTTAATTGACCCCCTCCCCTCACTCCCCCACCCGCCCCCACTTCGCGTGTTTATGGCGTAGACTTATGGCGAAGAACACTCCTCGGCCAGAACCGACATTGAGTCCTAATTGCAGGACGAGTCTCGAGCCGGCGTCGCAGCTGACCCCGCGCCGCCCCGCCCCGCCCCGCCCCGCCCCGCCCCGCCCGTCTCTCGTCCAGGGCAGATGTCGGGCCGCCGTAGGGGTATTGCCCCTGCTGAGCCTGCGCAGGTCCCCCCAGCTCCGGCTCGGCCTCGCGCTGCCATCCTGAGCAGGTGGAACCAATTTGCTTTTTCCTCCGTGGCTTATTTTTGGATTTCTTCCAATCGCCCGTCTTATTAGCGAGCGAGCGGCAGGACCCCTGCCGTGTGTGGCGCTGCCCTGTTAAAAGCCTACGGTGATTTTCACTGTAAGCCACAGTAAATAAACCCCGCAGCACTGTGGCTTACGGCGATTTTCACCGTAAGTTTGAAGAATATCACCGTACACGCAAAAAAAGAAAGAAAAGAAATGGCCACTGAGCTATTTTTCCAGCTCTGGAGTTAAGTTTTTAGATCGCGCCTAGCTAAACATTCCTGTGCTAAAAACAATTGCTAGGGAGCTAATTTTTTAGCCGCACAGTAAATATATCAGCTCCCTTTGAACGACAGCAAAATAAATTGCACAAGTGCTACATATTGGGTTCACTAAAGCGGCTAGCACCGGTCCGATTTTTTTTTTTTTTTTTGCCGTGTAGGCTTGAGTGAAAATTACAGAGTGCTCTGCACCGTGGATCACTGCAGCTTTCAGTGAAATTCACAGTAGCCTTTGTTGAAAGCCACTGTAAGCTGCAGTGCTGCAGCGTCCAGTGTGCTGCAGCCCTTGCACCCTCTCCGTCTCCCGCGGCCCTGTTCGTCTCGGCAACTCCAAACTTTGCCAGGAGTGTCTCTCGGCTGGCGGCGGTTAAGTAATTCCAGGCAGGTGATACATTTGATGAGATATGAGCTTCAGAACCTGTATCAGATCTCACTCACCACCACTCTACAGGCACCCTTGGGTACAAATCTAATAGGGTCTTTATGCACTTTGGAGGGTGGTTCTGAGACGAACGAGGGCCTGTGATATTTGAACCACGGGGCAACGAAGTTTAGAAGCAGCCCCACTGGTGAAACTTAAGCGTAGTTGCACGCATATTTCAAGCGCCCTTCTTGAAGCATACAACTTACGCTCGAAGGCAATTCCCCCGATGCATTTTAGATATAGGTGAAGACGAGTGCATGAGCTCTTGTACGCTTGAGGACGCGTAAGAATAACTCGTGTAGGCTTCAAGAAAGGCGTACAACTATACGCTTTAGTTTTACCATTGTGCCCGAAGTGGAGCGAAACGTTCGTACACTTGACTTTCCAAGTGTGTCGCATGCGATTCCTTTTTCTTATTTCCTGGCGTCGTTGTCGTCTGCTGCCTCGCGGCCCGCGCGGCCTGGCGGCCCATAACGAGACCCCGCCGGCCGGCCGGAGCTCTCCCAGCGGCCCCACAATGCTGGGGATCAATACCATGTCCTCGAGGATGTCGTCTGCCGCGGCGGCGGCGTCTTATGTCGTCTTTGTCGTCGTCCTCCGAGCGCGCCCGCACCACACCGCGCCACGCCCGGCTGGGGAGTCACCGAGACATGCCATGAAGTGCCATTGTTTTTGTTCGGAAAGCAGAAATAACAGTGACATGAGTGAGGGGCGCGGGAGGCGCGGGGCTGGAGCAGGAGGGGCGGAGCGGAGCCGGTGGTGGTTCTGGACGACCGGATGAGGTGGTTTTTCGTCGTGGAGGAGATAAAGACAAATGGGAGCGCCAAGGCGAACGGGGCGGGGCGCAGCGCAGCCACTGCGGCGAACAAAAGGACGAGGCGGAAAGGGGAGGGAAGGTAGTCAGTTATTAGACTCGCGAAATTTTTCTCATAGCAGAACGGCTGGCTGCTTGGCGGCCCATAAGGGGGTGGCGTGTGAGAGGGAAAAAAAGGGGGTTTGGGACTGAGTGAGTACACCCTGGACTGAAGTGTATTTGTCGCAGTATCCAGAGAGTGTGGACGCTGCTCTGAACACTATGAGCGCTGAGAACACTCTATAGGGCATTCACACAAAAAAGAAAAGAAAGAAAAAGAAAAAAAAAGATTCTCGGTGTCCAAGGGTCCGAATCACTCAAGCTGTCCTTGAATCAGCCGGATGGTCCTTTCAAACCAAGAAACCGTGTTTTACCGCGTTAAGACTGACGAACTGTAAAAAAAAAAAAATTTCTATACATAAGTGAATATGTAAAATTGAAAATTAAAATTAAATAGTGTCATTCCAATTTTGTACGCATCCCCAGCACTTCATATCGCTATAAGTTTGTGATTTAAAAAGCCTTAAAAATTTGGGTCGCTTTACAGCCCAAAAGTTCCAGTATTCAAGATTGGCGATAGTTGTTCCAGCATTTGGAAATATTTCCAGGATTGTCGTGCAGTGTGCTATATTTTTCTGAAAAGGAAAACGCCATGCGGACAGCTCACTCTTAAAGCCCAACAAAGAATCACAACATTTTGTAGGCTACAAAGCATTTTCTTTGCACTTACGAAGCCTTGCTTTGAGATTGCGAAGCACTCTTTGCAATTGCAAAGTTAACGGCTTCATAATTTGCAAAGATTCAAAATACTTTGCAATTTGCGAAGCATTTCTTTGTAAGGATTTGACAGTGCTGGCACTGTTCAGACGTTAACTTTTAATCATTAATTCTTTCACTACAGTCAGCTGTCGACACGTCCGTCTCATGGGAGTGATGGTGCATGTCTGCTCGGTGTGTCGCGAAGGTCGCGCACGCGTCTCTCTGCTGCCCCACCTACAAACCTTAAACGTCGCGCGGCGCGCCTCAAGTAGTGTTGATACGGCGGATACCGCAGGGACACCACGTCTGATAGCACGCCGGCTCATGTAGCCCGGCGCAGCCCGGCAGAGCCCGGTGCGGGACAGGAATAGCTCCGCGGGACAGACTTCTGATGACAGGACATAGGTCCTGTTCGACCCGACCCGATCGCCGGCGCGGAGCGCGAGGGGGCGGCGCGGTCCTACTCGCCCCGCCCCGCCCCGCCCCGCCCCGCCCCGCCCCGCCCAGCCCAGCCCCGCCAGGGCCACGCCACGCCCCGCGCGCTCCAACTGGGATTTGGGTAATTACCGTAAATCGTGCCGCAGCCGTCTGCGTCTGAATCTTCGTTTCGCACTTAAGCTCTCTTATGGCCGAGTCCCCCTTTAACTTTTCATAAAAATATGCAAAACGCGCGTCTGCGCCGCCTCCGCCGCGGGGACCGCTGCAGCCGACTGATTCCGCGAGGATCGTCCGTCCTCGTCGCACTCATGTGGCCCAGCCATCCCCAACATGGGGCACCATCATAGGTGCAACAAGGACGGGGCTACGAGAGCGATCTTCGGAATCAGACGGCTGACTGTGGCCGGTGATGGCAAACCCACGCGCGGGCGCGCGCGCCGTCGAGAAGAAGAGATGTTTTTCGTATTCAAGGAGAAAAATTAAAAAAAAAAACGGACATAAAAACAAAGACAAAAACACTAACAACCAAAGGACCACAAAAAAAGAAATTCGAAATGACGGAACGCCACACAGAGTGCAATTTCGCTTCCGAAAGAACCCCTGGCAGACTAATTAATAGGAATTCTGATCCGCCTCGGATACTCCAACTCACTCTTCCTCGTGCCTCCCCCCCCCCCCCGGACACGAAACTGACATACACACTGGCACACACACACACACACATACACACGCCAGTGATCAGGAAAAACGAGTAATCGAGCGCAGAATGCGGCGAGTGAGGTTGTGGTCGCCTCTTTTGCTCGTCCCGTCCTGACTTCGAGTTTCAGCTCCCAGACTGACCAGTCGCTCTCGCCCTCGCGAGTTCGCTCGGTCCACCCTCTCAGTATGCTCATGCTCGGCCCGGACCGGCCCCGCCCTACCCGTACACCACAGAACTTCAAACGACACCATTTTTGCTCCATTACGTTAAACGCGTTCGTTGGTTCGTCTGCCGG
This sequence comes from Frankliniella fusca, assembly GCA_029379305.1. Taxonomy (NCBI): domain Eukaryota; kingdom Metazoa; phylum Arthropoda; class Insecta; order Thysanoptera; family Thripidae; genus Frankliniella; species Frankliniella fusca. The sequence continues at coordinate 1,850,516 of JAHWGI010000014.1, forward strand.
GGGCCCGCGCGCGGTGGAGCCCGGAGCGTTCCGCTCCGCTCTCGTTACGAAGGAATTCTCATAGCCCAGCGACTGCAGCGCGCTCCACCGGCAACAAAGCTGTACTAAATCACGTCCAGCAGCAGCGGAAAAAAATAATACTGAAAATAACCGCGCAAGGCACAACTAAAAATAACAGCATCCGAGCGTGCTCAGATCGGCGGCGGCGGCAGCGGCAGCAGTATGGATGTGTCGGATGTGTGGACGGGCCGGTATACGCCGCGCCGCGCCACCCTCTCGGCCCGAGAGGTTCTCTGCTTTAATTCATCTTTTCTGACCGCTCCAAATTGTTGCCTGTTGCTTCATCGTCTTTCGTCAAATACGCCGCCGGCTGCAGAGCGAACGCCCCCCTCCCCCCCCCCTCCACACACACCTGCCCCCCACCGCACCCTTCCCTTTTCCCTTTGCTTCCTTCGTTCTCTGCTGTGCTCTGCTGTGTCTCGCTCCCCCCTCCCCCCTCTCCCTCCTCCAGCCCCTCTGTGTCTTGTTTCGATCTGCCGACTGATTCAGAAGATCGCTCTCGTACCTCCGTCCTTGTCGCACTCATGGGGCCCTGCCACCCCCGGCATAGGGCGCCGCCACTGGTGCGACAAGGACGGAGGCACCTGAGCGATCTTCGGAATCGCTCGGCAGGATCGTCGTGGCCTTCACGTGTCTTGACGTTGGGTCGCTCACGGGCGCACTTGTTGTTGGTGATCGCGCGGGGCGGGACGGGCCGGGACGGCGGTTTCGTCCTTTGGCGGGAAATCCGGAATGAAAACGCGAATGGTTCAGATGAGTAATAATTGAACTATTTATTCTGCGTACTGTTGCTAACGTTATCACAGCATATACGTTACGAAACAAACGTTTCTTAAAAGTATATAAAATTGACAAAATACACATTATTACAATATCAAGATGAGTGTGAAGAAAATTCACACCTATTATTTCATCAGTAAAGCGTGTGAAGTGCCCCTCGCTAGATTTGTGGCAAAGGACTAAAAAGCTAGACGCCTTGTCTTCACTGGCAGAGTTAGAGGAACGGTCTTTGGACTTATTGAGGTCGGCTCTGGGCGGCTTATGTCCGCCAGGTAATTAGATAACACTTTCGGGGAGTTATCGAGGTTTCTCTTATCTTGTGCCAAAGAATTTACATTAAGAGATTAAATGACTTTCGAAAAGATTTCTACTTTTCCCTAGCCGTGGGCTGAGTTGGCACGTTTAAAGACACCAGTCTTCGGAAATCCAATACTGCTGTTCTAGCTCGCGTGACTCGCGTGACTCTGCAGATCTGGAGAGGTGACTGTACTTTCGATTCCTCTGTAAAATGGCTCATCGTTTTGAAACGGCAGAGGAATACTGAAGTTCTTAAACTCTACAGAAAAACGCATCGGACGTTACACACGCACACACACACACACATACTTGTCAGCCACAGTATATATATATATGATCAACAGTGCGCCTGTGCCTTCACTTTAAGTCCATGCTGTCCACTTTGATCGCGGGCACGTCGTCGTACGCCGACATCCGCCTCTGGTTCTTGACGGCGCTGAGGAAGCTGGAGGCCACGGCGCTGCTGTCCGTCGCCGAGGTGACGACAGCCCGCCGCTCCTGCACCCGGAGGCGCTCGTGGACCTGCTGCACGCGGACCTGCGGGGCCTGCCGCGCGGCCTGCGGCCCCTGCTGCTCCTGCTGCTGGTCGAACACGTCGTCCTCGTCGTCCTCCTGCGGGGGCCTCCGCCTGCCGCCGGGCACCAGCCTGCGCAGGCACGCCAGGCACGACGAGCAGGCGGAGGACGACGGCGGCTTCCTGGACGGCGCGGCCGGCGTCTCGGACCCCGCGGCGCTCTGCTCCAGGATGGTGGGGTGGCCGGGCCTCCAGGGCGCCACGCCGTCCATGTTGTGGCCCACGATGTCGTCGGCCAGCATGGTGTTGCGGCGCGCCGAGGCCCGGCACTGCGGGCAGGTGGCCTGGCCGTGGTAGCGGCCGTGCGGGCACGTGACCAGGGTGTCGACCAGCGACTCCCGCCGGCGCCGCTCCTCCTCGGTCTCGTTCAGCGCGGGCGAGGACGAGGCCAACGCCGAGGTCGTGAAGGACATGCCGATCCCCTCGTCGTCGGACGCGGCGGGGGCGTTCGCCTGCTTGACGAGGCGCTGCACGACGGGCACCCACTCGGCGCGCAGCATGAAGGCGTCGGGCGCGAGCACGGACCGGGTCTCGACGAACACGGGCGGGTGCGACAGGCTGCGCGCCATATCCGGATCGCGGTAGACGCGCTCGATGCCCGGGATCACGGAGTCGAGCTGGGCGCGGATGGCGTCCTCGCGGACCGCGCGCGGCACCCCGGTCAGGACGAGCTTGTAGGGCGTGGCGGCGGCCGCGGACGACTTGCGGCGCCCCATCAGCTCCTCGCCGAGGGTGAGGCGGCTGCCGGCGAGGCTGCCGCCGAGGGGGCTCGGGCCCCCGGAGCCCGCTAGCCCCGCGGTGCTGAGCGCGCCCGTGCTGCCCAGGAGGCCGCCGACGCTGCCCCGCCGCGGCCCCGCGCCCGCCGCCGCCAGGCTCGTCGCGGAGCTGCCGCCGTCCCACGAGCCGCGGCGCCGGTCCAGCTTGACGGCCGTGAAGGCCGGCAGGCACTCGTTCATGTCGCGGAAGCTGATGACATAGTTGCCCTCGAGCTGGACGAAACTCACGCCGCCCGGCATGGTGACGGGAGGAGACGAGACGAGGCGAGTCGAGAGAGGTGCCCGACGCGGACCCCGCCGGTACAATGACGACGCCGTCGGCGTGACGAGTGGCGGCCTGCCCGCGCGGGGTATCAACGACACCGCCCCGCCCCGCCCCGCCCCGCCTCGCCCCCCGCGCCTCGCGCCCCGCCCTCGCGAATCCACTTCCCCGTGATAAGACGCAGACGCGGCTCGGAAGCACGTGATGCCATGCGCTGACTTGGTTAGTAGGCCGACCGCCCGGCCCGGCCCGGCCTCACCCCGCCCCGCCCCCCCCTTCTCCCCGCCACGGTATGACCGGTACGACCCAGCAGGGCCCGCCTCTCTGATGCAGCGACAGGCTTCTACTCGAAGGTGCTGTCATCTTTCGGCTCTTCCTTGTTCCCCCCGTCTTCACCGGAGGTATATCGCTAGCGGGCATATGGGCCTCAGGCATTGTCATCGCTAGCGGGAATCGGAGGGAAAAAGGGGGATTACGCGGGGGAAAAGGGAAATTGCCGCAAGCGGGCATCTCCTGTCAGGCGCCAAGTGTTGCCTACCTTGAGGGCGAAGGTGCCACAAGCCCGGAGTGCGAGGCGAGGGGCGACAGGAGGGTCATTGGGAGCTCCCCGAGGTAGTACATTCTCGACAGTTCGAGCTCAAAACCTCTAGACATCTCCATTAGGTGCGAGAAAGAAGCTGTACCGAGCTGTACCATTCTTTGGCTGGGAAGACTATCCAGGGGAAACTATCTGTCTCTCTCGCACTCATGAGCGGCGCTTGTGGCGGGGCAAGCGCTGCTGGCAGCGGTGCCGTGCCGTGCTCGGCACGGGTCAGTCAGTCTGGTGCGGGTGGATATGTTTAGTTTTGAGTGTTGATCGTCTCGTGTGTGTGTGTGTTGTGATGGAAGCGGAAATGCGATTTTTGTGGTATATAAGTATATAAGTATTCGTTTTCAAGAGAGAAAGGCCGAGAGAACCGTCCAGTTTGGGAAGGTAAGAGTGTTTTGTAAACAGAGTCAATGCGTCAAGGTTTTTTCCGTTAAATGCCTTTTTTAGCTGTACTAATAAGTTGTGCACGTGCCGGGCCGTGCTGGACCAATATAAAATTCGCAAAGAAATAAAGGACGACTTGCCCAGAGTGGCGGATCGTAGTGGGGAACAAAACAAAGCAGCATAAGCTACTAATAGAACTGTTTTAAATCTTGATTTAGACTCGATTACACCATAGCTGTGTTTCATAAGAGGCTGTATGTAAGGCTCACATTCATTTGGATCACATTAAATAACAATTATTCCATTTAAAGTGCATTTTTTATTTATAAAGCGCTTCCTGCTTTGTTATTGTGTTCCCACCCCACGCTCCGCCGTCCGCCTCTCGGGGAAGTTGTCCATTGCCTTCGAGCGTAGTTTGTACGCTTCAATAAGGGCGTAAGGTCTTGTACCTTTGAAAAAGGCGTACATCTACACTTATTTGGTTTTTCCAGTGTAGTATCCACCCCGACCGCGGTAGAGAAGAAGCAAGGTCAGGCGAAAGGGTGCGAGACACTTCGCAGGGCAGGACAGCGGGTATGGGAAGTCTGAGGCAGGGCAGGCTGGCAGGGCGGGCCAGCAGGGCGTCGAGACGTAACGATATAACTTTGGCCTTTTCCTTTTTCATCAGTATCTCATGAACGGTGAGAGATATCTTGACAAGCTATGGTGCTTTAGAAAGGTAAGATTACACTTTAATTTCGTTACCTTGTGACTCGAAAGCCATCTTGGTTGGCCATTGCGCCCTAAAATAAATTTCGTTTCTGTGGCATACCAAATAACTTTTTTTCAATTCCCAAAGTTTTGGATGCCGTGCCCGTGCCCGCCGTGCCGGCTACCAGGAATGCAGTATGATAAATCGCTCGTACAGGAGAGCTACATCTCGGATTTCGGGACGCGGGGCGCGTTTCTTTCCCACTCTAAGGTTTTCGGCATGGATTGGGGCAGGCCTGGGCTGAGGGTAGGGCTGGCCAGGGCAGGGCAGGGCAGGGCAGAGGTGACTCTGAGCGGCTGCACGGCTAAACTGTCCCCAATTAGAGCATTGCTCGGACCAGCCCGGGACCGTTCGGCCAGGGCGACCCGCGGGCCCAGGTGCGACAGGGTCCTCCCACTGGCACCGTGGCGCTCCGGGCACTGGGCCAAACAAAGTGTCCTCCTCCTCCTCCTCCCCCTCCTCCTCCGCCTCCTCCTCCCCCTCCTCCTCCTTCACCTCCTCCTCCTCCTCCTTCACCTCCTTCACCTCCTCCTCCTCCTCCTTCACCTCCTCCTCCTCCTCCTCCTCCTCCTCCTCCTCCTCCTCCTCCTCCTCCTCCTCCTCCTCCTCCTCCTCCTCCTCCACCTCCTCCTCCACCTCTTCCTCCTCCTCCTCCTCCTCCTCCTCCTCCTCCTCCTCCTCCTCCTCCTCCTCCTCCTCCTCCTCCTCCCTCTCCACCACCACCTCCTCTTTCTACTCTTCTCTTCTCCTCCGCCGACCCCGTCTGGCGTGGTCCTGCGCCGTCAAAGAAACGGCCATGCATCACAAGCTAGCTCTACGTGCCGCGCTTATCAATTAGCGGGCGAGTTATTGCTATGATATCGAGAAGGAAATTTAGAACGCGAAATACACTCGCAGGCAACGTCCTGTTTGTTGACGAGATTGCCAGGGACTGCGACACCTCGTTCAGTCCCACGACGGAATAACGAACAGCTATTTATCCAGGTCGGGCATGCTGACGCATTCACGACCATGGTTTTAGGGTAGTGCGAGGCAAGTGTGAAGACCTACGAGCCGAGCGCACTGTCACCTCATAAAGTGGTGTGTGTGTGTATGTGTGTGGCCGGCGCGCGCGTGTCCTCACACACACACACACACACCTTCATGTATACACACATTCACATTGAGTTTGCACGACACTCTTCGGGGTCAGGAAGGGAAGGAGGGGGCCAGCTGAGCGACCAGCGCGCTCGCGCTCCCATTCTATAACATGGCCCTCTTCGCTAGTGCCCGCGATAAGCTTATCTGTCTGTATCTCCTCTGCGGTGCCGTTGTCGAAGACCGATGGCCACATGTGATTGCGCGCCTATCTCTGTTGAAATCTCTGATTGTTGTATAGAAACTCGTTCTTGGCATCATACAGATAATTAAATTCTGCCGGGCCGTTTGGCGGGGGGGTTAGGGGGCGCTGGGTTTAGTCCTTCCCGGAGCGCCCCGCACCGGATCTCCTCCTTTTGTCATCCATTTAGGCCGAGTGCGCCCGACTTTGCGCGCCATATCTCTTATTTTATGCCATAGCCTTACAAGGCGTCCATTTCTCGAGCCCCCCGCCCTCTTCTTGCCTCTTTTTTCCGTCATTTTTTTTTTGCTTTGCTCGGTTATCTTGACGCAGTGCCAGTGACGCACGATGCAAGTTGTGCGGAATGGCCAGAGGACGTCGCCCCCCCCCCCCCCCAGCAGCCTTTTGCTGCCCCACAGTCCCTATGAGGAGGACGGCGCAAGCCTATATAAAACTCATTGCCAGCACTATGCAAATGAGCAATTTATCCAGCAGAGCTGCTCGCGAAATATCCGCCGGGCAGAGGGGAAAGGGGGGGGGGGGTCGCCCCGGAGACTACTAGTCCCGGCCCTGGGCAACGCCGCCGCTCCTGCTCCTCGGGGGCAACAGCCCTGAGGGGGCGGCGTCGGGGGGCTGCACGCTGCCCGCCTTTAGGACGCACGGGCATGGCCCCCGGAGGAGCATTTGCCCCAGTCCAGAGATAGCCGCCACCGCCGGCGGCCCGCGCGCGTACCCTGTTCGTCGGGGATGGGGCTGAGGGCGCGGGGGCTGAGGGCGCGGGGGCTGAGGGCGCGGGGGCTGAGGGCGCGGGGGCTGAGGGCGCGGGGGCTGAGGGCGCGGGGGCTGAGGGCGCGGGGGCTGAGGGCGCGGGGGCTGAGGGCGCGGGGGCTGAGGGCGCGGGGGCTGAGGGCGCGGGGGCTGAGGGCGCGGGGGCTGAGGGCGCGGGGGCTGAGGGCGCGTTGCTGAGGTCGGGGGTGGGGCGTGGGTGGATGGCGGGGGCGGGAAGCTGTTAAGGACACTCATTACAATTATCGCAACACAAGATAGGTGCACACGCTCTCGGGGCGTCCGGCCACGTCGCGGGTATCGCCTCTGGCAGATACGTATCCCTCGTGCTCATAATAGTTGTAGCACGCTGCTCCGAGGATAGGACCGGCGATGACCGGCTTCCTACCGGCATAGCCAGCTTTTTCAACTTCGCAGGCACCCCTTATTGTTTTTCTACCCGCCATCCGGCGTCGCGGTGACTCGCAATGCGCGCGCCTCGTCAGGGAGAACAAGAGATCAGACTCCACGCGGAAGACCGTGACGCATCTCAGCGTGACTCAGCCGACTGATTCAGAACATCGCATCCCGCTCGATCCCGCTGTTCTTGTCGCACTCGCACTCATGGAGCAGCCCCACCCCCTCGATAAGACACCCTCGTGAGTGCGACAAGGACAGCGGCATGGGAGCGATGTTCGCGGACCCCGCCGCCGGGGAGCGACGCAACGCGACCAGACGCGACGCGGCACGCGGCTCGCGGGGCGGGCCTGGGCGGGGCGGGGTTACGTAGGGCGTTCCTTGCTCCCGAAGAGGAAGTTTGGCGAGGTAGCGTTACCGGGAGCGTGGCCAGTGGCCACATTGTCGACATTCTGCGCTCCATACGTATTTTAAGGAAGTGGACGCGGGAGAGGACTATCTGTGACCTGACCTCTCCGCCCAAGGGGACCTCTCGGCCCGTGCCATCCCGCCCTGCCTAGCTAGAATTCCGCCTCTACACTGCCGGTCTCGTTGGAAGCCACAGGGGGGTGAGAGGGGAATGGTGGCGAGGCAGAGGGAGGGGGGTTGGGGGGGGGGGGGCTTGGAGGCAGGAGACCAGGCCGCCGGTCGAGGGTCGGAAAAAGGACGATTTTCCATAATCTGCAGGCTGGACCGTAAAGTTGGTGAGAAAAGAGCAGGTGCCCCGGCCCGCCCCACCCCTCCCCTCCCCACCCCATGGCCTTCCCCTACGGCTCGGCCGTGGACTGGCGTGGAGGAGGAGGTCCACGGGGTGTGGAGGAGGAGGAGGAGGAGGAGGAGGAGGAGGAGGAGGAGGAGGAGGAGGAGGAGGAGGAGAAGGGGGGGGGGGGAGAAAAGCTCATCCCGTCCAATAAGCCTCTCCCATGGTGCAGATTGAATAGTTTCGGGCGCGGCTGAGTGGGGAGTGCGTGGCATTAGGCAGTGCGGCAGGCGGTCCGGGCGGAAATCAAGAAGGGGGCGCCCTCGCCCGGCCCCTCCGAGTGGTCGACCACTTGAATTGCAGCTGTGCAAAGAATTTATTCAAATTTTTTCCCACAGAAATTTTTCGGAATATATTCTAGATACATGCATTTTTTGTTTTTATAGAATGCGGGATCCATCCAGTAATAAACGTAGAATAAAGTCATAGAATATGTGTCGAATAGCATATAACATTTGAAATAGATGCGGAAAAGGTGGTAGATGTAATAATTTGTAATGGAATGTGCAAAACGTATCATAGAATAATGAAAGCGATTCACTCTGTGCTCCCCTCGATAGCTGAGGACCTCCCACCCCTCTGTCCCCTGCGCCTGAGGGAAGCCCGCGTGCCCCACGAGAGGAACCAACGCGCGTTACGCGAATCGTTTTTTACCTTTTTTTTCCCCCGGGCGTCGAGTTTCGAAAGCTTTGCGATTGACTCGAACAAGAGCAAGAAAAGAAGAAAACTAAACAAGACGAGGTGGCCCGGCCTGGCATGCTTTTCCCACGCGACGAAGTGCCCGAGCACACTCGGAAAGCGTGCGAAAACGACAGGTGCGGGTGGGAGGGCGATGCGATTGAGATGAGTCGTCTCTCTCGCACCTATCATTTTCGGACGCAACACGCAGTAGCAGTCGATTGAGAACCCTGTCATGTGCAGCCGGGTGACGATTTAAACTTGACGAAAGCCAGAATGTGAGGCATGTCTTTCAAGCCGGACGACAAGTGTTACCAGGAACAGTCTGATGGCCCCGCCCTGCTCTGCAACTGCTGTAACGTGTGGGGGTAGTTTCTACAATCCCTCACCCACCCCTGCGCCCCTCTCGAGAAACGGCATTGCTGTGGCTGAGGGAGCGGTGGGGAGGGGGGGTAAGGGGGTAGGGGAGTGGTGGTGGTGGTGGGGGGGGGAGCATCTGACCACAAGCTCGCGACAGGACGGCCCGACATGCAGTTCGCCCCGCCCCGCCCCGCCCCGCCCCGCCCCGCCCCGCCCCGCCCCGCCCCGCCCCGCCCCGCCCCGCCCCGCCCCGCCCCGCCCCGCCCCGCCCCGCCCCGCCCCGCCCGGCCCGCGGCTGCACACCTGTCCACGTTTCTCCCTCAGTCCCATATCCCACGTGCCGCAGTAAAGTACGATTCAAACATTCGTAAAAGTTCTCCCTCTCTCGCCTGCCATTGGCAGTGGGCATACGGTCCTCCTCCTCGCCTCACCGCAAAAGTTTTCATAAGTTTCTTTATTGTTGCAGCCTCACCGCTTGATCTGTGTAATGAATCGGATCCTGGTAATTACGTTCCTGGGGGAATAATTAATTCGGACAAACGCGCGGCCAGCGCGTTGGCAGCGAATTATTGTGGGAGAAGAAATCGAGAGTTTGCTCAACTTTTGAGGTCGGAGCGCGGGGCGGGCAGGGCAGGGCAGGGGTGGCGATGGTGCTGAAGGGGTTGCTGCCGCCCCCCACCTCACCCCCCCCCCCCCCACTGGGCACTGCATCCCTCCCCCCTCCGCCTCCCCTCCCCTCCCACCACGCCGCCCCCCGCAGAGCCGTGGTCAGCATCTCTGTCCCAGTTCCAGCGTCCCCAGCAGGCCTGATTGAAAGTGTCAAGAACTCCCTGAGCAGAGAAACAGTTTAATTTTTTGAATATTTTTCTTTTTATATTAAAAAAAAAAAAGGGGTTTTCCTCAGGCTGTGCGCACATCGGCTCTGAGTCAGCTGTTCGCGGTGCGGCTGGATCCGCGGCTTTTGCTGTATTAAGACAAGTAGCGATCAGTATTCTGACTCATTCTGACTCTGATCCTGACAAGAGTCACGGCCTCGAACACTCGACGTCATCAGACAGCCATTTTTTTTTCGCCAGTTCGAAGAGTCATTTTCGAACCGAGCAGGCTGATCGACAAATCAAACTGTTTGCGTATGTTCGGTAGGTTTGGGTATACCCGTGGCTCATTTAGAATCAGCGTCAGCTATGTTGATCACCGCTTGTTTTGATACCATGTGTTTCACGTCTTACCGGGCAGTCTAATAAGTTGCCTATCCCCTGATCTGCAGGCGCTCCGCCGCCAGCACGCTGCGAGGTGGTCGGGGCTGTCGCTCGGGGAGGGGAGGCAGGGGCGTGGCGGTGGGCCTTTTAGCTCATGCCCCGTGACCTCGCAAACACACGGTAAAAACTATGTCTGATTTTTTGAGGAAAAACGGAAAACTTTGAGGACCTCGTATTCTTTGAGGAAAACTATCTTTAGATTTTGAGGAAGTCTCCTCAAAATTCGTGGAGATTTCCCTTATTCTTTCAGGAGCCTTCCTTAAAATCTGAGGGGTTTCCCTCAAATTACGAAAGTTCCTCAAAGTTTTCCCCGTTTCCTAAAAAAAAATTCAGACATTGTTTTTACCGTGCATCCCCGCGACTCCCCGCGAGCTTCCCTCGCAAGAAGATAAAAATTTGCCAAAAAGTGATTAAAAAAAATTATTTCTTACAATGCAAAAGAAAATAATAACATAAAATCAAAATAATATTTTTAAAAAAATAAAGCATCAAAAAAATTACCGTACACGTTTTACACGAGTGATTCCCTTCTCGGCGGCTAGCCTTTCGGTCATTCATGAGAGCTTTGCTAAAGTTCCTCTGCTGGGAGTTGGTCTGCCTGCCGGCCTGAATAGTCTGATTAATGTGCCTGCACGCCGCCGCCGCCGCTGCACCCATCATGAATACAAATACCCAAATTTCCAGAACGCGAGGCGAGCAGGGCGAGCAGGCGGGCAGCAGCGCGTAGTGTTATGAACTAGTTTGATAAACGAGCCCGGGTAGGTGGCGCCAGGTGTCTTATTAACAAGTCAGGCTGCACTGCCGTGCACCACTAGGGGCGGGCCTGGCGGCGTAGGGGGTATGGCCCCCTGATAAGCATCTCGGAACGGAGAGGGAAAGGCCAGCGAGGTGATTCGTCGCACGACGGTCTTCTGGTGTCCTCTCTCTCTCTTGCTCCTTATGGCCGTGCTCGGCGAGTGCGACAAGGAAAGAGCGACGAAACCAGTGTGCGGATTCACCCTTAATACAGCCGCGACCCAACCTCCACCCCCTCTGGGCTCTGTGTCCTCGACCGGGGCGGGCTGGGCCCTGCTGGCCCTGGACGCGTGACCCTTGATGGCCCTCAGCCGCCCCGCCCCGCCTCGCCCCGCCCCGCCCCGCCTCGCTCCGCCTCGCCCCGCCCCGCCCCGCCTCACCTCCCCGGTCCCGGCGGTGTTAGCCATGGACGGGACCTCCGGGACGAGTGTTTGTTTCGTGTTCTGGACTCTAGACGAGGGGTGGATTTGTGAGCAGCAACACCAGCCTGCCCGCCCTGCCCGCCCTGCCCGTGTCGGCTTCCCTGCTCAGCTAGGGGGAGGGGCCCCGGGCCCCGCCATGTCCACCGCCGTCACAGACCCCCGCCCCCGGTCCGGTCCGGCCCATCCCGGGCCCGCCCGGCGCGCACCCCCTCGGCCCTCGTGCTCGCCGTGTCGACGGCCAGCCCCCCGTCTGGACCCGCCCGCCGGTTCCTCGGGTCGTTCGTTACCGTTATCGTTATGCCACCTCGAGTCCTCTGCGGGTTGCTGGCGCGTGCGCGCACTGGCAGTCCAACTGTGTGACAGCTGTCACACACTCGTAAGGAGCTCATCATTTGTGAATTTCTCTATGAATTTTTGAAAGTGGCAAAAGATGGGAACATATTCCTTCGAATGTGTGACATACACACACTCTTGAAAATAGTTGTAGGTTTACGAACGGGAAAATTTTCCTAGAAGTGGATTTATTGTAAAGTTATAATCACAAATCGCAATGGACTTGAAAATCAGTTTCGAGCAAGACTGGGTTGACGTCAATTTACGTTTCTCGTAAATTGAAATGTTTAAAATGAATCGTAAATCTACAAAGATATTTTTCAGAGTGCAGATTTGCCTTGTCGTTGTACCTTGGCTCCTCTGTGTGTGTGGGGGAGGGGGGGTTGGAGGAGCCGCCGCCAGTGCTTGCGTGGGATGGCGCCATGATCCCTGGCTGGGAAGGGGGGTAGGGGCTGGAGGGGAGGGGGGGAGGAGGAAGGACGGAGCGTATTGAAAATCCCACTAAAATCCCATCCTCACGGTCTGCTTTGCAGATAGGGTGTGTCGCGTTAGGGCAGGGTCAAGGCCGAGGTCAAGCAGGCCGCCACACCCCGCCCCGCCCCGCCCCGCCCCGCTCCACCCCGCCAGGGTGCTCCTGCTGCTCGCTGGCAGCTGGCTGCTGTATCGCGGCGCTGGAGCCTCCGTTGGCCGGAAAAGAGGATGTGGCGAACATGGCGAGACAAAAATAATGTAGACGTCGAGATAACAGCTTTGGAACGTGACGTTGGCGTACTCTGAATGTTCTCCGTCCCGGCAGTCTCGTTGTTCTGGTTTCGCTCTTCCGGATGGATCGGCTTTACGTCGAGAAAAACCCCGCACCACTGTGAATAATATTCGTAAGGATTACTGAAAAATTTTCAATGGTAAATGTCGTTCAGTTTATTGTTTATTGTTACGATCAGTTTTTAACACTATTATTTTTTTACTCCATGTGTGTCGGCTTAGTTTTCTTTGACGAATAAGAGGGAGGGGGGGAAGGGCAAATGCTACCTTTGCAAAAAAAAAGAAACAAAAAACAAAAAAACACACCCCTGATAGGTAGGCAACCTTGAACCCCTCAATACACTTCATGGTAATAGTTAGGGACACGTCCTCAAGCACAACTTCAGACATTTGTTTCCATTTTTGTACCCGATACCCAAATACAAAGCACAACCCTATCACATGTAGGCTCGTTTGAATGGAAATTTTAAGCTTGCATCAAAAGTTATGTTTTAAGTGGTGGTCGAAAACTTGCAGTTGAAACTGAAGAACTTCCGAGTTTATTGCATGCAGTTTATAAACTGGGAAACTACGACACACACACAAGATTAGCAGAGTAGTCTTATAAAAATGGAGTTTGGGGCAGAGTGCGTGTGTGCGCGCGCTTATCCATCCCCGGACCGGGCCCGTGCGGTCCTCCCTCCTCCCCTATCAGCCGAGCATAAATTTGCGCTTCCTGCGCCGCGCCACGGCTGCGTTGTTTTCGGGTCTTTTCATTTATTTCTTTTTTTCAAAAAAAATTTCTGTCGCTCGGCTTACGTCTCGTCCTGAAAACCAAACATAATGGGTTATTGGTTTCATTTTCCCTCCACAAAATGGTTACGGTATAGAAAACAAAGCCTGTGAATAATGCGTCCTGAGGTGGCCCGTGGCCCCTCTCTGGGTAATTGCAGAGGTCTGGTGGCACCTGCTCGACCAGCCGCACCCCAACCTACCCTACCCCACCTCACTGTACCCCAGGCTACCCCGCCTCAGCCCCCGCACGCTGGAACAAGTGTTTGTCTTATTATCATCCTTTTTGTCAGTTGAGAGTGCGAGGGGCATGCCGCCATTTTCCTCAATGCTTGTACGCCTCTTCGGGCAGAGCGTGGCGGACACCTGACACCTGGAGACCGAGAGCCACCAAGACCAAAGGGTTACTTTTTCCTTTCTCTTTTCATAACAATTCTCTGCGACCTTCACCTTACCCTGTGCCAACTGATGTCGCTCGTTTGAGGCAGCTTCAATGCCGAAATTTTTATTTCTAAAACCAATGTATACAGGTGGCGCGTACGAGGCTGGAAATCCAAGTGTGCCGCATTGACTCACTTGGTGGTGAGCTAATTTTTCAGCACTCTTCATTGAAGGACTGCGACAATCGTTCTTTCGGATTCCCAAGTAGACAGATCACTGTGAAAAATAGTCGTTGGTCCACAGGAAAATTTTCCACGTAGTGATGTAGTTGTAAAATTAATTACAATGAAAAAAACATTAAATTATACAAATACTTTCTATCGACTTGAAATTCAATAACGGACAAATGGTTTGACGAAAGTATACAATATTTTTCGTAAGTCGTACTGTTATTTACAAAATACATCGTAAATCTACAAAAATATATTTTTCACAGTGGCTCCAATCGTCCAGTCGCTGAACAATCATGTATCATTGTGGCTCGGTTCTCTCAAATCGAGTTTGGCTTGTACCGGGCGTTTCAGAGAAGACGTTACAGTAATGCGGGTCTGTCCACCGCCCGACGCGGACCAGAGCGGGCTTAGGCAAACCCGCTTACTGCTGCGTGTTCTCTGGAACACCCGGGACAAGAAACCGCGAGCCGAACGCAGCCGAGCCGAGCCGCCAAGCCGAGCCGAGCGGCGACCAGTAACAAGTGTCGTTGGAGTGCGGTCGGGTCCGGTCAGGCCACCCTGGCAGAGGCCACTGGGACTGTTAGGTGTCCCCAGTCCGGGATGGCGGTGGTGGGAGCGCCTGGACCCCGCCCCGCCCCGCCCCGCCCCGCCCCGCCCCGCCCCGCCCCGCCCCGCCCCACCCCTCCCCGCCCCCAGGAGCGGCAGTTTGGCCGCGAATTCCATCTGCCGTCATCGTTTGCGCGCTGATGCGGGTGGCGCGGTGGTGAGGGGGCGGGGAGAGGATCCTGGCGATTGTCTGGAATTGGTGGGATTGGGTGGAATCGCCGCCGCGCCGCCCGGGCCGTCCCGGCCCCGCAGGGGGCTGCACGGGGCCCCCTGACCATCTTGCCTCTCGTCTTGTCGCACTGCCTCTTCTCTCCTCTCCCGCTCTCCTCGCCTCCCTCCCTCTCTCCCTCAGCTCCTCTCCTTACTCCTTTCCTCCCTCCCGCCTTCTATCCCTCTCCCTCCCTCCCTCTTCTCCCCTCTCTTACTCTTACTTTCCCACACGATCTTTCGCCATTCCTTCGTGTACCCCATTCTTTACACTGTCTCGCACTCCTGCTCTAGTTTGCCCCCCCCCCCCCCCAACCCGTCCTCACCCCTTGTAGACAGGAAACAGCCCGGGTTGCCTATTTGACAGGCACAGTGGTAGCTGCCTACTGTTTTACCCGGGTCTCTCTCTCTCTCTCTCTCTCTCTCTCTCTCTCTCTCTCTCTCTCTCTCTCTCTCTCTCTCTCTCTCTCTCTCTCTCTCTCTCTCTCTCTCTCTCTAAGTTTCCCCCGCTTCCTCCCCGATGTTCAATGCACCTCTCCTCTCGGCCGGCACGTGGCTGGCCGCGCCGGACTGGGCAGCTCGCTATGGCCGGCAGCTGCTTCAGGGGAGTTAATGACCCTCATCAGAGCGCTAAACGAGCTAACTACCAGATGATCGGTAGCCTACCAGCTGTGCGAGCGGGGCGGGGAGGGCCTGTGCACGCAGCACGCACGAAGGCTCAGGGCAAATCAGACGGTCTCTTTCCTCCCCTCCGCTTCTGTCCGTACCCTCCTGACCCTTTAAGCCTGCTGTGAGCCTACCACCCTACCCCCCCCCCCCCCCTGCCCCACCACACCACGCAGCCCGGGGGAAGGTAGCCCACGAATTGAGACATTATTACGCCGCTGCAGACCCGCCGGAGCGGTCAGTGGAGCTGCCCCGCACTTGCCTCTCCACCTCCCTGCACTGCTTGAGTCCAGCTCACACAGACTAACACATATAGTTTTGCACCCCCAAAAAGTGTTTTTGGCGACCATCTAAAAACGCTTTTTTTGAGGTCCTGATCATTTCTAGGTGGTCGCCAAAAACACTTTTTCGGGGTCCAACACTCCCATATCCGAAATTTTACAATTGCTGGACCCGAAAAAGGTGTTTTTGGCGACCATCTAGAAATGCTTTTTTTGAGGTCCTGATCAATTCTAGATGGTCGCTAGAAAACAAAATTTTGGGTCCTTAAGTGTTATTTCTGTCTTTACGGGGCTGAAACATCGGTTCGGGGGTACGGGATTGAAAATTTGGAAGGTTGTGGGAGTAGGACATGGCTTCAGCATCGTTTTAAAAAAATTATTATTTTTTTTTTGACGATTTTGTGTTTTTTGAGGAGCTAAAACTGGTAGAATTACCCAAATACCCAACTTTTTTATTGACGCAACTGAAAGAGGAGGCCGAAAACCCCTAGAAACCACCTAGATATCCCGTGTACGAGGTGCAGAACATCTCGATAAGATACCGCCAAAACCCTGAAAAACGCGTTTTTAAAGCCAAAATCGCACTTTTTTCATTTTCGCCGGCCTGTAGCGCCTAAACGAGGTTCGGTCCCACATGTTTCACCCGTTTTATTTGAAAGAGCGAGTAACTATCTTTCATTTTCACCCACAAAAAGGTCAAAAAGTTATGGGGATGTCAGCCGTCCAGGGCCGCGAAAACGCATGAAAAATAAACGAAATTTCGACTTTTGGGGTATTAGGAGTTAAAACTCGTTCATTCTGGGGCCGGATTCGGATTCCTGGGATCATTTTTCGTAGCAGCACATGACGGACTCGCTTTCGAGAGCGTTTCGGCTCCGCCCAGGTCGTTTTTTCGAAATTTCACTAAAAGAAGGCTCAAAAAACTTAAAATCCCTATATCTCCGGAACCCTTTGAGCTAAAAATCTGCAAAAAATTGGGGAAAGGTCTCTGAAAGGGTACTATGGACTAAGTCAAAACAAATAAAAATCCAGGGGGTCACTGCAATTCACGAATATCTTGTTTGGAATGACCCGATAATAATAATAATAATAATAATAATAGTAATAATAATAATAATAATAATAATAATAATAATAATAATAATAATAATAATAATAATAATAAATGGTTTGGTTTGGTAGGTTAAGTAGGTTAGCAGGTTAGGTTGGTTAGGCTTTGGTTAGCTTAGGTTCCATACATTCACAGTTTTTTTGTTTAGTTTTTGATTCACTTTAAGGTTGTCGTAGATATTTTATCACCACTCTAAATTTATGAATGCCTTTTTTTTTCTATATTCGGAAATCCCCCCCCCCCCAAATCCTTTTCATTTTGTGCATAGTTGCGTGGAGTACGTTGCGCAGTGGTGCCGTTCATGTCCGCGCACCGTTGCTGCTGGTGGTGTCATGTCAGCAAATGCACACGCCTACCTCCGCCAACCCCACCCTGCCCTGCCGCGCACACCGCGGGCTCCACAACAACACCTTTAATCCGCAAATCTGATTAAGGGCGCACGGGTGGTGGTTGTGCGACTGCAGGGCGGTGATAAGCTTTGTCCCCCCAATCCCTTTCCCACACACCCTTGTGTGTGTGCGCGCGTGAGTCTGGACGCTCCAAAAATATATATATATATATATATATATATATATATATATATATATATATATATATATATATATATATATATATATAGCTTAGCTGAAATTAGATGTGAAAAATTAGCATTACCTCTAAAAAGCACTTAAAACAGCGGAAAAATCAATAACAGGATTACTGGAAAACAATAACCGAAGTTTCACAATAATTGTTAGCTGCACCATGTACAGCTGAAAAAAATGTACACCTGCTAATGTCCTTTGCTCAAACGCGATTTAATTTTCTGCGTGTGCCTGTCCGTCCCTCCGTCCGTCGGTCCCATGGCTGCACTACCTTTATTTCTTCTTTTCTTTTTTTTTTCTTCTTCTTACGGAAATCCTTCTTTTTGACCCTTACCCTCCCCACCCTCTCTCCCACCTGCTATTCGACTATACGGTGCAGCTATTTCACGCTGCCTGAACCAATTACTGGCTTTTCTTCTAGGCGTATTGATTCCGTATTTCCGTGCCTTGTGCTTTTCCTTGCTGTTTGTCCCAGGGCGCTAGAAGGACTCTTAAAAATCATTCAACTTAAAAGACGTGGCAATAATTGTAAAATAATGTCAAGTAGGAATTATAAAAAGGAAAAACAAAGTTGTATTTACGGGTGACAACTTTTTGACAATTTCGTCTTTTGGGATTTCGCTTCTCTGTTTTGAAACAAAATTCAAGAAATTTTGGGTGAATTACCGATTTATTTGAACGCTAACTGTAAATAAAAGATACTCTGTTTCAAATGAGGCAGCAACCTGCGTCATGTCAACGAAAAAGTTATGGTGGAGAGAGAGAGAGAGAGAGAGAGAGAGAGAGAGAGAGAGAGAGAGAGAGAGAGAGAGAGAGAGAGTGCGCGAGCGAGAGCAAGGGAGAGCCCTGGAGCACGGCCAGCTCCAGCGGCAGCGTTATCAGCCCGCGCCGCCTGACTTACGTTATGCGCATCTCTCTCCTCCCCTCCCCTCCCTCTTGCCTCCCCCCCCCCTCCTTTTTCCAAACGTCACCTACACACCTCCGCCGCCCGTCACCTGCCGCGCCTCGAGCCCTCTTCCCACGAGCGTGAAGAAGGAAGAAAGATTTCAAAGTTGTGGCGCGAAGAGAGGGGGCAGGAGGAATCATTGGCGGCGGCCTGAGTGGCGCGGCGGGGCGAGGCGTGGCGTGGCGCTGCGCACATACGCATCCATATGGATGAGCCGGTGAATCCAGCGAAAATCCTGGCGCAGGCGTCCCATCCCAGCCCCCCTCTCCCCCTCCTCCCACCCCTCACCCCTCACCGACCTTCTCCCAACCAAACACACCTTACCACTCCCGCCACACCCCACCCCACCCCGCCGCCCTCCTCACAGATCATACCGCAGACACTGCAAGCCCTGCGCCTGCCTGCCTGTAGGGAGAGGTGGGGTACCCCGGGCCCGGGGCGGGGAGGTACCTTCAGCCTCCATGCGCGGCTCTCACACAAACTAACTCGTGGCCAATAGACGGGGGCTGTGGTCTCTGCAAGGGGGAAATCACCAATGAAAATGGCTGACCGACTATTACATTTTGAATGTATTACAACTATTTCAGATCAATTACACCTACTATGCAAATTACAGGTATTACATCGCTATTGCGGCTATTACAGTACAATTAAAATGCAATTACGGCAATTACATCAATTAGAATCATTACATCAATTACGCATCTATTAAACAATTACACTGGAATTACACATCAATTACAACCATTACACTACTATTACAGCTATTACACGACTATCACAGCACTATTACGAAGCTAAAACGACCTTAGAAATAGATCCCAGTCTCGATATTTTTTTTCCTTTCCACACACTTCACCTATTACACATCTATTACAGGTATTACAGAGCTACTACAGGCATTACACCAATATTACATATTACAGGGCATTTACAGAGCTATTACAGACCCCTCGACCGACTATTACACGAGTGATTCCCCCCTCGGGTCTCTGTTTCTCACTCGCCCCACATCCCTGCCTCTCTATCCCCCCCCTCCCCCAATCTGCATCAATGGGCTCCCACTAGCTCTCTTCCATATACCACTTAGGCTGCTCGTGGCCCCTCCCTACCTGCCGGTTGCTCTTCAAGTAAAGCTCTCTCCTTAGCCCCCGATAAAAATAAATGAATAAAAAGAATACCATTTCTATTTATGGTCTTCCTTTTCTAACGTATCGCCTTCGTTCCCTGTCACTGCTGGTGACCGGTGCGTCTGACAAAACGCTCATTTGTTCAAAGTCCGACCCGAGTTTGATTTTGCGACTGCACCGAAGAATGATAATGTGCACTTTTCGCTCTGCGATGACGTTGAGTGCCGATCGATCCAAACTGCACGGACGGGGTCGGGAATCGAGGACTGCACTGTACTTCCACAACACTAGTGTGTGTGTGACTGTGGGTGTGCCGCCCGTCTGTAGTCTGTAGGCCGCATATCGAAGTCATGCAGCCAGGAGTTTAGCATCATTTGGCCATTCGGCGGGATGGGGCGTGGCGGGGCGTGGCGGGGCATTTCGCCAGAGGTGGTACCTTTCGAGTGATCTCACGCCGGTCTGTGCCACACCAGGCGCTTTGAAGCGGGGGTGGTAGGAGGGGAGGGGAGCGGAGGGGATGGGGATGGATGGTTGCCCGGAGGGATGCTCATTTACTTATCGCACGGGTCATCCCGCTGCCGCAGGCGCGGCTAATGCTGGGAAAGAAGTCCTCTTTATTCTCAACTTAACACTTTCCCCTACCACCTCGCTCGGGCTCTTTCCTTTTTACAGCCAGTTTTTCTTCTTTTCTTTAAAATACTTTTTAGAGAGGTAGGAGATGTGGGGCATTTTACTTTCTCGTTCTACAGATCAGAGTAGAGGGGCAGGGGGAACAGTGGCAGGAGAGAGTTTCTCTGATAGCGGCATCCCAAGAAGCACTGTTTCAGGAAATGGACGAGGGAGAGGTTGCGAGGGAATTCCTCTCAAAATGTATTTTATCGGGAAAAGCAATAAATGCAAAGTTTTCTCATGACTGCACTGAAAAAAAAAAGTGTAGCTGTTGCCCACCTGCAGGTGAACTAATTTTTCTCACTCATGTAGTATGATAATGTAATGGTATAACGGATTGTACAACCTTCTGCCGAGTTGTCTCTCTTTTACCTTCTGCGAGGAGTTGTAAATCATAAGGATCCGGGAATACATTTACTGTCATTAATCGTGGCCAGGATTAAGAGAGTTATTTTTTGTTTTGTTTTGGTACATGCAAATTACCTTTGCCTGTCGTCGATCGACTTTTGTTTTATTTATCTGGTGAAATAAAATTAATAATAATGTACCCAACGAACAAGCAGTCTTCTTATTGAATACTCCCACACACAATAGGCATTTGAAATAATATAGACGCATGGACGGTCGCTTCAACTGAAGCTGGCTCCACGGAAAACTGACCCTTGAGCCCTGCCAAGTGAGAGGACTCAGTCTGACACACATAAATAAGCTGGAGAAAAGAAATTGCGCTCAGAAAAACCAAAAGATGCGACCCCAGCACAACGTGGAAGCCGAGATAGCGGCACTGCGGCACATCTCCAAATCCAAGTCCGAGGAACTTCCGGTATACGCACTTCCCAAACAACGTCATCTAGATGAACGGGTGAAGCGGAACTACGATGACATAATGAAGAATCACGCAGAACTCATTGGAATATTCAATGAAATAATCCACCATTTTGAAATAATCATCACGCAAGAAAAAATTCTCATCCGAGAAGAATAAGCCGGCGCCATCCCCGACAAACCGCGTGACACAGCTGAACCAACCCTTCACCCCGCTTATCACTACAGAGCCGAGCTGGAGAAGCTCGCCCGGAGCTCGAGCACAGTCGCCGCCTAGCCGCTCAACCACACGGACGAAACCGACCACCAACCTGCCTACGAAAATGCCCAGATTCAACAGCACTAAGAAGTGGATTACACCCGCGCGTGTAGACACCACTGATTCAGAAGAAGAATTACCAGCAAAGCCGCGAACACCAGGGCGGCCGAAATCACCATCCGACGCCCTCGCGCAACACTTGCTAGCCGCGCAACACCTTATAGTTTCGGCCTTTTTTTTTTCGCGAAAATTCGCGCTCGGTTCAGCAGCGCCGCGCTCTCTCCGCCTTCCAAATTTTAGAACCATCTCGTTGCCCTATTAAATTTATTCTAATTTGTTCTGGTTGTCATTTTGCTCTAAATTCCGTGCGGCTCTACCTTTCCGATTTCAGGCTTATCTTTCAACATTTAACTTCCCTCCATTTTTCGACAACTGAAATTAAGCAAGCACTCGAGCTCTTAATCCAGGAGTTGCATTTGTGTTTCGCGGATTATACTTTCACTCGCCCGCCGCTTCTGTCTGCACGCTTGTGTGTGCCCCGACAAGTGGTCAGCCACCGGGGCTCAACTGTATGGCTGGGGGAAAATGTTGACCACTTCATGGGATGCGTCCCTGATTTGGAACCGGCTGTCAGGCTCTGGTACCTGCAAACGTGTACCCGTGGAGAGGCTAGGGAAACTCTGCATGCGGAGGCTGAATGGCTGCAACGCAATCCTTCCGAACCTGCGCGCACCACGCAGGCTGTGTACGACCACCTCCGCACTACCCTTCAAAATAAATTCCCTGCCATTGCCGACCTTCAGCGGCACAAGGACGCACTAGCGGTTCGAGTGAAACGGCCTGATGAGTCGTACTCCCAGTATGTGGGAGCGGTGTCACGACTCTGTAAGCAGTGTGGCATCGATGATGTGCCCACGGTGCTCGAGGAAATACACAAAGGGGTGGACGATTCTGTGTATACGCTAGTGCGCCCTTCTCAGTACTCTTCGGGAAAAGATTTGCTCTTGGCGTATAAAAAATTGGGCCGGAGCGTGGCCGCGCGGGCACGCGCCCGCGCGGGCCCCGTGACGTCACCACCCGCTGCGTGCGCCGCATCTCTCCCTCCCGGGTACCCAGTCCCTTACCTCCCCTTCCCCTCCTACCCCTACCATTATCTCCCAGCTGCCCCGGCCCCGGCCCCGGCCCCGGCCGCGGCCCCGGCCCAGCCAGCCCTGCCTGCTGTTTCGCGCCGCCCCGCCCCGACCCGGCAGCGAAGATTCTCCAAAATTCGGTCGGTTTCACGGCAATCGAACGCGCTAATGTGTTATACCTAGCTCAGTGTGAGGCGCGGAAATTTCCCTTACGTCTCGACGACAAGTGTTGGAATGAAATCCCTGTTTGGGACAAAGACCAACCTGTCTTCCTTCAATCCATCACCCGCATCCTGGTGCCCGCGGGTACGGAGGTGGACTGCTCGTCTGTGCTCATGCCGCTCCACCTCATTGACTATCGGTGGATTGCGTTCACCCCAAACATCACCAACGCCACGGCCGCAAACATCCAGGAGCTGCAGCCTACGGCTTCCTCGCCCGACATCCTCCCGCTGTCGGAGTACATGGGGTCGGCGGGACCCTACGACGCGGACGTGATGCGGGAACTACAGTCGGCGTTCCAATTCCCGGCCGTGCGCGCCGCTGTCTTCAACGACTTCGCCCGGCGACCTTGTCTTTACCAAATTTCTTGGACAGGGCTGAGCATGTCCTTAAGCCCATGGCACGGACATGCCAATCCATTATCTGCATGAGAGGTTTGCTGGGTAAGGTTTCATTATTGCCGTGTGTATTGCGGTGATAACATGGCGCTGTTCGAGTGAAACATTAACTTTTGTAATTTGTACAGGTGCTGCAGGACCAGGACGGGCAGGTCCTGCTGTGGGTAATCAACACCATGCTGCTCCACGAGTGCCTCCTGTAGTCGCCCAAGTGCCCGCTGCTGCCGCTCCTCCTGTAGCCGCCCAAGTACCTGCTGCCGCCGCTCCTCCTGTAGCCGCCCAAGTGCCTGCTGCCGCCGCTCCTGTAGCCGCCCAAGTACCTGCTGCCGCCGCTCCTCCTGTAGCCGCCCAAGTACCTGCTGCCGCCGCTCCTCCTGTAGCCGCCCAAGTACCTGCTGCCGCCGCTCCTGTAGCCGCCCAAGTGCCTGCTGCCGCCGCTCCTGTAGCCGCCCAAGTGCCTGCTGCCGCCGCTCCTCCTGTAGCCGCCCAAGTACCTGCTGCCGCCGCTCCTCCTGTAGCCGCCCAAGTACCTGCTGCCGCCGCTCCTCCTGTAGCCGCCCAAGTACCTGCTGCCGCCGCTCCTGTAGCCGCCCAAGTGCCTGCTGCCGCCGCTCCTGTAGCCGCCCAAGTGCCTGCTGCCGCCGCTCCTCCTGTAGCCGCCCAAGTACCTGCTGCCGCCGCTCCTGTAGCCGCCCAAGTACCTGCTGCTGCTGCTGCCCCTCCTAATTCGCCAGGTTGTTGATTTTGTGGAAGGGTATTCTTTTACACTCGAAATGGTAAATGACAGGAAAAGCTTCAGTACAATGTTGATGACTTTTACGTGTTTTATTTTCTACTTTACATGTTTCCTTAATAAAAACTAATTGCAATGAGAGGACACTGTTCACATCAAATTACATAGTAAGTAGAAAAATTACATTACAGAGAAAACAGAAGAGTAAAAATTTCTCTAAACAGCTCATGGCTGACCCTAACTATTTTTCCTGTGGGTAAAAATGGGCTTAATATTTTGTGATTGGTCCAAAACAAACTTACCTTGAAGGATATAATTTTATATTAACTATTGGCAGAGTTAGAAAGACCAGTGCTTTTTAGGTATTTTTAGCCATAAAATATCTTAAATTCCCCCAAAACTCAAGAAAAAGCAATGTCGGAGGCAGGTGTGGCTCAGCCTGGGTTGTGTACTGTAATCCAGGTTGTTCAGCTATGATATAAAATTATTTTTACTCAGTATAAAGATAATTATTGGGTGCCCCTAGATGGATGCTTTTAAAAATAGCCAAATAATTCATTTGAATCAAGTCAACTGTGTGAGGAAAAACTAAAAATGCTTATATAGAGACTTGCCGGGTGATCCGTTGCCGCCGCCAACTGCCACTCTGCCGCGCCAGCCGTAAGTTTTCAGACGGTTTTCCGTAAATACACGCGTGCTTATAAGTGTTCCCTTCACTCAATGCAACTGCGTCAATAGCCACGCTCCGCTAAATGACTCCGAGCGCGCAACTACGCCTCACTCCGCTCCGGGCTGTCGAACCGCGCGCGTCTACTAGCCCCTCCGGACTTCACAAACGTTTGCGGTCGTGTGTGTGTGTGTGTGTGTGTGTGTGTGTGTGTGTGTGTGTGTGTGTGTGTGTGTGTGTGTGGTGCAGTGACCTGTGTTTTAACTCCAACTTTAACTTTTAACTTTAACTCTAATGGCGCTTGTCCTGGTTTTCTCCGTGAGGGGGGAGTCCCTGCGTTTCCTTTTGGACTGTCGGAGGGCGGACAGTTATATCGCCCACCGACACTGTGGCCACCTGGACAGGTATGTCCAGCTAGCCCCGCGCCGCGTGCCCGGGGGCCCGCTGGTCGTCGTGGGTGCCGTATGCATCACCGCGGCCTGGTGTCCCGACTCTCCGCCAACCCCTCATGCTTTCGACCACGATTTCCTGGTGGTGACCAACGAGTGCTTGCCGGCCGACATCGATGGTGTGCACTGTTAAAAATAGTTGTCAGTTGACGACACTGCCCGTGACGACTGTGTTGTTGGTTTACAACAGCATTTGTTGCATTGGTATCACTGAGCAAAAAAGCTCTAACGCTTCCTATTTCAATCGTAATGGCCCATAACGGAACAAGTACCTATCAACTTGTTGTAAAGCTACAACAGATTCGTAGTTAAGTTTGTTAGCAACACATGTCGTTTCAATACAACCAAATTGTTGGGTTGTTTGTGAACACACACTTTTTCCAAGTGCAAAATACGTTTCATGAAATTTTATGAACATTTTAAAATTACAACATGTTCGTAAAATTACGACATATGTCGCTAACAAACTTAACTACGATTTTGTCGTAAATTTACGACATATTTTTTAACAGTGTGGTCGGCCTGGGCATGTATGCCCTCGTCCGTGCCCATCGCCCTGCACCGCCCGCGCCTCGCTGTTAGTCGGTACAACACACCTCAGCCCGTCGTCGCCTTCCCTCTCGCCTGTTGTCGGTGCAGCCCCGTCGGCGGGACCGCCGGCAAACCTACGGCCCTGCTCCGGCCCTCGCAGCGACGAGCGCCACCCGCCGCCGCCGCCGAAGCAGACAACCAGCGTGGTCATGGGGCCATTCTCGCGGCGCCCCGGCCCCCTCGCTCCCGCCCGGGGGCCTCGCCCTTCCGTGTCGCCGGCCCAATGACTCCGACGCTGGCACGCATCACCGCAGCCGTCGCCGACCCGCGGACGTTCACCATCACATTCCCCAGTTAAGTGTAGTGGACCTTTTGAGTTGGGGGCCTTGTCATTCTTCGAGTACAAGGCACCACCAACCTTACTCGGCTTGCGAGTAATGCTGTACTGTTGACTTAGCACTTTAATTTTGTTTTAAATTAGAATACCGCCGTCGACCGAGCGCCTGCTCTGTCACGTGGACGGCGCCCGCCCGCTGGCCTCCGGCACCCGGCCGACCTGGACACCAAGCTGGGGGGAGCTCGCAGCGACGACCTGGGCGTGATGGCGGACTTCCGAGCCCTATGGAGGAGGCCCCATCACCTGTGGCGGGCTGACCATTAAGCCCAGCCGACAACCTCCTCAACTCACGCCACCTTCAAGAATTTTTCTACCCCGCACCTCGTCGCTGCCCCAAATTAACACTGAAAGACTTTCTTGGCGTCCCGTTCGCCCGCTGCCGTGCCGCGCGGCGCCGTCCTCGGGAGCATAGGTTGCTCGGTTCGATTCCGGTTATTGTTAAGGTTTACTTCTCTGTTTATTTTTTTGTTATTATTTTCCTTCATTTAAACATGGATACGTTTGTGGACTTGCACAAAAATAAAAAGTTTGTTCGGTGCCGGTTACAATTTAGTTCGACTTCCTACGTTATTCACATTTTTTTTTTGTTATTTTTGTTTATACATTTAATTACTCTTCTTTCATTAACATTCTCGATTTTTTTTTCATTGCAAAATAAAAATTTATTGTTCATTTTCGTGTCTGGGCACCTCACGTCTTATGTTTGTGTAGTTCCGCTTACCTCACCTCAGCATTGTAATTTTGATAGGGTTACTCCCGTTGGTCTTCCACCACTTCGCACTAACTTCATTTGTTTTGACCTTTTGCTAAATTTTCATGAATTATCATCTTAATTTTTTCTTCACGTTAAATTTTAACTTCAATTGTTTTATTATAATATCTTTTTACCCTTTAATTGTTTTTTTTTTTTTTTTTTTTTTTTTTTGCGATGACTTCTGCCTTTGAGACGAGGGCGTCTCATTTGTAGAGGTAAGGGATGTTGTGTTCGCCCCTCGGTTGTCCGTGGGAGCGCACTCATCGCTCCGCTGACCGCCGCACGTAACTTTCCTGCAAAACACAAGCTCTGGTTTTTTCCAGGGGGAGGTTTTTTAGGGGAGGTCTTAGGGCGGCCGGTGCAGGCGCACCGGCCTAGGCACGGTCTTGTGGGGGAGTGCGTAATGGTCACATGGTGACCTCGTGACTTCCACCCTCCACGCCAGCCTACCTCTCCGCACTTGACGCGGAGAGGAGCTGGGGCCGTGCACTAGTTTTCAAAATCAGTTGCACGGAGCCATCTGGAGGGAAGAGACCAGGAGCAGGAGGAGTGCGAGCTGTCAGCGGAGACGGACGATCCGGTGAGTGCCGGCAGGGAAATCATCCTAACAGACTAAGGTGCCCAACCTATTGCCTACGCTACACCCCTGTGCCAAACTTTTATCAATAAACCTATAGTAAAGCCAGTCAAACGCTTCCCTGTATTCCAGACTACTCGCCAGTATTTTCCCCGCTACCAATTCAAGACTTCGGTCATAACAGAGGATTCACAACGATTCACCAGTGGAGGTGTTTCGCAATTGACGTACTTTTCATTTACCTCTAACGAGTAGAGGGATTTGTTTAGATGTATATAGCATTGCATTTGGAGTAGAGGTAAAGGGTACCCGTTACGAATAGTCAGCGAAACTCGATTAGAGGTATGTACGTTAGATGTACTAGGCAGTGCCCTACTTCGAGTTCAGCGTCTTCTTTTGAATCACATAACGTCAAAGTTCCCAATTCGCTAAATCTAAATTTTTTTTCGACTCAATGGAAATGTATTACTCCATTCCGACAGCTACCTGCACTGTAAAACAAACATTTTCATGACAGATTTTTGTCGAAAAACAACACAAGTTGTTTTGGCCTGAAACAATTTGCTTTAATACAACAATTTCATTGTAATTTTACAATTCATTTGTTGCTGCACAACAAATTTTGTTGTGTAACAACGCTAGAGTAATTTCTGAACAGTATTGGTTGTTACAAAACAATCGTTTTGTTATAAAACAACACGTGTTGCTATCATACTGAGCAACACTAGGTGCTGCTAAGTAACAACAACATTTTTGACAGTGTGCCAGCTTAGTGATCCACGTTTAAAGACTTCATTTGCGGCACCGGTTCGAATTGCACCTATTTGGACTGTATACCAGATAGCCGTAAAGATATTAAATCGGGTTTTATAAATCATCCCAATTCAGACTCTCGTTATTCTCACAACCCCGTAAGACCGGAGACCCATATGTTGTGTAAAATTATTGTCTAACGTGTGCGACCGTCAGCCGTCGGTGGCTGAGGGGAGATTTGGACGGGTGGTGAGTGGTGAGAGAAAACATGTCGCCCTCCATCCTTCACGAGGGGGCCACAACTCCTGAAATCATGTGTACACAATCGCTGATATCTTCGAAATCGTCAAAAAATGTGGATCTATTGCCGAAAAGATAGATTTGAGTGCGTATTTTGGGCTTCATAAAGCTCAAAATACGCTTGTACTTACTTTACCAATTATTTCTTTCAATTATAAGAGGTGTAATCATGTGAAATCATGTGAAATCTTGAAATCATGTGTACAAATTTTGAGTGAGTTGAGGCCCCCTCGATCCTTCATCGGCCCCTCCGCGCGCCGCAGGGTCTCGTGACGCTGGATACCACACGCCCGCGGGTTCAGACTGTAGGACTGAGAAATATGTGTGAGTTTAGAGAGCACAGCCTCCGCCCGCCCGACGGACAGACTCTTGACATTACAAAAACAAGTACGAGAATTGATAGACAATAACAGCAACGTGCCAAATATGAAGGAATACACACTATAGAAAGGGACAATTTTGTCCTAAGAAATGTTGCGTTTTTGTGCACACCAATCCCTTTTGACAAATTTGTGTAATAATTTGGGACGATTTGTAACATTTCGGATGCAAATTATCTCAATTTAGTGGGGCAATTTGTTCCAAAAAAAATGATGTGTACAAAAACGCAACATTTTCTGGGACAAAATTGTCCTTTTCCATTTAGAGTGTACTTGCGGCGACTGAGAAAATTAGCGCCGATCAAAAAACGAGGCTCGAAACATTCGGTGAGCGAAGAGTCATAGCCATCCTAAGCGTGCCCTCCCATCCCCGAGTGGCAGTCGAAGCGTGTGGTACCTCTTCTAGCACACGGTCGGGTGACTGGTGGGTGGCACCCTCATCAGTCGGGCCGGAGCGCGCCTCCCCGCCCTCTCCCTCACCCCCTCCACCAGGCACTTTCAGGGAGCGGTGTGGTACCCGTTTCGAACGGGCGGTACCCACTGGTACCCCTCGGTTGCAGCCTGGGCACGGCTGTGGGAGGTACCAAGGGACCAGGGCCGCATGCACGGCGAGGAGGTGGACCTGAACGCGTCTAACGCGCGCGCGAGGGGAAAGTGAGGGGGGGGGGGGGGACCTGGCGGGGGCGGGCCGAGGAGGGGGAGCTTCCTACTGTACACTTACAGCGTTCAATGACCGGAGGAGCTGCGCGCGGCCGGGAGAGCAAGAGAGGGAGGGAGATGGAAAGAGAGAGGAGGCGAGAGGTGCAGGCGGGATAGTAGGGGGGGAGGAGAGGGGGAAGGGGGGTACAGAGGCCCCACCACGTCGAAGCGAGGGGGGAGGGGGAGGGGTGTTCGGTCTCTGCATGGCCAATCGATACCGTCGAAATTCGGCATTTGAACTTCAGCAAGCGTTGATTCAGTAAGCTGAGGCCTATTGCAGGCAGGCCTGTACTAGTCCTGACCTACGGCAGCGGTAGACCTCGGGGGGTAGGCCGACCCCCCACCCCGCCGCGCTACACTGTGAAAAAGTGTGCGGCGCATGCGCTCTGTACCGGCGTGTACGCGCCGTGGCCGCGCGCGCTTGTGACGATTTGATCAATATCCCCCAGTTGTGCAACACCTCGCTACGGCATCCCCACGCCCCCTAAACTCATTCTAATAAGTTTCACACACACACACACATACGTTTATAATTATTTATATTTTTGCACAGATCGTCGTTCTGTCTCTCTTCTCTGTAGTCCCGTCGATAAAGCCTCTCTGTCGCTCCTGCAGCGCGTGGGTTCGGCAGCGGCGCGGTGGCGGCGCCCTCAAAGCGTCCTCTGCGCCGCCCGTTGGGGAGCTTAGTTCCCGCTCACAACCTGCACTCCCGGGCGCGTAGTATACCCAGGCTGAATCATAATGGACGTGAACAGGTCAGTGTCCGTGCCGGGCCGAGACAATTGCGTCCATACCACACAGTCGAGTATTTTGCTCTTTACAGAATGTGTTGAAGAGCATGCGCGTTATGAGGTCTTGTAGATAGGGGGGGACGGTGCACTTTTGGCTGCCTACATACATGCGTTTTGCTGTCCTAGCTGCCTACCTTCAGGTGGTTTATCATAACACGGCCCAAGGGGGGGGGGGGGGGGGGGGCTTACGACTGCAAAAATTATGCGACTAAAACCAATTTTTAAGTTTCCATTTTGGATGCCATAAATCTTTATGGCACATAAAATGCGATTCATATTATACGAAGAAAAGTATTGCAAAATGAATTGCCAAAAATTTTTGATGGCAAAATAATTGAAAGAACATGGTTATGGCATTGGTTTTGCGAAAAAAAATATCTCAATTCGTTTTGCAATACTTTTCTCTGCGTAAAATGTGTAGCATTTTATTTGCCATAGCGAGTTCTGGCATCCTGGTTGCTAAAAATAATGGGACTTTGCAAAACCGTAACTATGGTAAGATTTTGTGTTACTTTTATGGCAAATCCAGTGTCAGTGTAACGCGCTGAGGGATGCTGATTTTATCAGTATTTTCTCTGCTGAATCGTATTTCGATTTACGATTTCCAGATGCACTTTTGTCAATACTCTAAAGCAATGCAGAAGCAATTATCAAACATTCACGTTATTTGCACACCAATTCCCTACAAAACAATCATGTCACGCTTCGGACTCGTACACTGTAAAAAATTGTTGGGATTTTGACTATACAACTGTATGGGAAAAATCCTATACGCGTATAGGACGCAAATTTTCCCACACTTTTGTCCGATTTTTCCTATACAAGCCAACCGTGTATCGGAAAATCACGAAACGTATGTGAAAAATCCCATACTTGTGTGGTAATTTACCTAGAATTGTATAGGTAGCAGAGTTCCCCATACCGTATGGGAAATTTACTATTTTTTTTCTTGTACTTTGCCTTCACAACAATAGAAAATTTACATTTTAAGGACACATACCCGGTGATTAGGTGGACCCGTTTCAATAGTCAGTCTTGTTCTGTTGTGATTTTACCGGATTTTACACAAACCATGGTGCTTGGGGCTTTGTGACGAGGGGTTGAGGTAATATTTGAATAAGGATACGATCCTTTGATATAAAACACCCAGCACTTAAACACTTGGTCGGAAATTCCACATGCAGTAAAGCAGGTGGCCTCTAAGCGGGCAGCGCTGCCCTCCGTCCTCAGGTACGGGGAAGGGAGAAGGGGCCCAGCCGGCGGGGCGGAGCGCGCGGCTGTGGCATGACCTGGGGACGCTGCGGCTCGGCACCCATCACGTCCCCGTGGTCCAGTGGTCAACGTGATGGTGTCGCAGCCCAGAAGTCCGAGGTTCAACTCCCCATCAGGTAAGGTATTTCATCGCTAATACATTGTGTACTAATATGTAACTGACTACAGGTAAGAGGAAACAACAGCTATAACAGGCTTGGCAAGCAGGAAATATCTTTTTCTGTTTTGAAATATATATGGGAAAAATCCCATACCTGTCTAGCAAATATGCCACACGCGTATGGTATTTTTACTAGTGTCAGGTGCTGGAAAAGTCCCATACATGCATAGGAAAATGGCTACACCAGTATGGGATTTTTCCCACACGAGTGTATGGTAAAAATCCCACACACTGTATATGTAAATTGCTGCATATACATTTATAGGATTTTTACTATACATTTTTTTTACAGTGTATTGTCGATGCAATTATATAGTGTAGATGATATCGAGTTTTAAAGGAAATATCTTATTTCCCCTTCCTTAACCAGGACTACTGCTCTCGAAATTTGCTCGAGGGGTGGTGGGCATTTCCCGATGGTGTTAGTGCGTAAGTTATGTAATCCTCTAGGGATATCCCTACTCGCTCGCTGCTTATTTGGATAACTCGGCCAGTGGCGCTGGTCGGGCGAGGGCTGCAAACTGATACGTTAATGCAGGCGAAGCAAAGTCAGGCGGGCCTAAGGGGTTGCGGCTGCGACCCTTCGTCTGCCCTGCTCCCCTCCCCCCCCCTCTCTCTCTCTCCCTCTCTCTGTCTCCCTCTCCCCCCTCCCCCTCTCTCGGACATAGTTTTGATCAGGAGGGACGGCCGCTGGTCTGACCGCGGGGTGTGTAACAGGATATCGCAGTGATCTAAGTACCCTAACAAAATTTGTCTGCATATACTATCAGCATTTCCATGTTTTCTTCTATTATTTAATGTCTGTATTTAAATAAGAAAATGACTTTTTCATATGTGAAGTGCACGGCATTTTCATTTCTTCTTAAACAAGGAACGGGTGGTGTTTGAGGTCATACCTGTTTAAATAGGGGTTCTCTTCCCCCTCAGGAAAGTTTTTCCCGCTTGGCCTAACAGTGTTAATAGTTTATTCAGGGGCTCACAGGTGGTTTGGGCGGAGTGACCCTTAGGTCTTGGACCCTTGGCGACCCACACGACCCCGCTTCGCCCCCGGCGTCGCCGGTGAACCCGCAGCCCCCGCCTCCTCGCGCCGGGGGATTCAAAATGAGAAAAGTTTTGAGGGTCCGTGTTGTGATGTGCTGGCCACATGCAATGGCAGGGAGGTGCCTCCCCCATGCACTGGTTAGGTAACTCCAGGTGGGGAGCCGACGCGTGACTAGAAACGTCAAACTGGAAGAGTGAGAAAGTGTCAACCGACTCCCTTACCAGCTGAGAAGACGACAGGGAACCTACTGGCTGCGTCCAAGGAAGTGAACGCATTCCACTCGCTACTAGGGCGTTTCACCTTTCCACTTGCTCCAGATGACTTCCCTGACCCTCGTCTGGCGGCGGTCGTTGATCAGGATGGGGTGCGCGCGGTGCACCCGGGTGCGGTCGCCTTCCTTGTGACCCACTGCCACCATCAGAATTGATTCCAACCCCAAAAGCGGCATCTTTGGATGTTTTTGTAGACGATTACCCACTTGTGGACCCTTCTAGGAGAACAGGATCAAAACCGAGACCCAGCACGGTCTGGCGACGCGCCTCCCGGTCTGGATATGTTCAGAAGGGTCTAAGGAACGACTGTACCAAGTGGCATCTTTTTTTCACAAAGTGCAAGGTGAAAACGCTTACTCCCCGTTCTATGTATGCACTCTCAAACAAAGTGTGCAACTGCTACTCATCTGGAATCGTGGAACTCTCTGGATTTCACATGTGTTAAGCTTCACAGCTCTGCAATCGCAACTGATCTACTCAATAGCTGTGCATTTCGAAGTATTAAACACGGTATTTGTGCACTTAACAGTGTTCAATTGTGCCGGACAACGCTTTCCTTGTTAAACAATTCCAAGTGCATAACTACCGTGCTGAATACTTAGAAATGCAGAGCCATTGAGTTGAACAGTTGCGATTGCACAGCTGTTGACTTGAACACTTACTTGCATGTGATAAACAGAGAGTTTTACATTTCCTGGTGTTTAGCAGTTGCACACTTTGGTTTTTACAGTGTAGAGCGTACTGTTTTTCTCGTTTTCTGCAGTACCTGTTTTGTCCAAAACGTCATTCATATTTCTCATTTTGACGCTCGTATTATCGTTTGCGAAAATGCCGGGAGAGCGATTCTCCCAGTTGCGGCCGCTACAAGCGAAAGGAGTACACCCCCTCCCCCAATCTCCCCGCGAGGCACGTGACTCGGCTGGATTCGTTACCGCTGCCGCTTTTAATTTAGCGGGCGTCGCTTCTCAAATTGAGATTAAGTAAACAGTCTCGTCAAACTCTATACGCGGCAGCCTCGTTGCCGGCCCCGCTCCAAGTCATGGCAGATCAATTTATTTTTATTCTGGGCTATGACGATCCTTGCGATCTTTGTGTTTCCTTTTTTGCTGCGCATTTATTAGTATTGCCGCTGTTTTTTTTTTTTAATTTGGCTAATAGCTTATGATGTTTTGTCTTATCACTGTAAAAGACCTCCTGGGCGGCTTCATGGTTAGCGATGAGAAGGGGGTTTAGCATGGAAATCTAAAAAATTTGCCCCCTCCCCCCCCCCCCCCCAATTCCCTTGCGCCTCTGGGACTCGTAGAGCTCTTCATTATTTCTCCGGTTGTCCGTGTTTTGTCCAGAAGCCTCGCCTCCTTTCCTCGTAAGCACAGTGCTGCTCCTACGAAGCGCGCGTGGTGGGTAGGCAACCCAATCATCTCCACCCGAGTAGCGTCGCGCGACGCCACACCACTCCACCAGGACTAGTTCCAATGGACACCGGCGCACACACTGTGAAAAAAATTCTTAAGGGTTACGGGAAAATTTTCCATGATAAATGTCGTAAAGTTACAACTTCCAGTTGTGTTGTTACTATAATTTTTTCACACCATGTGTCGACCTAGTTTTCCTTGACGAGTAAGAATTTGTTGTCGTAAATTTACGAATGCGCTCGTAAATTTACAGTTATGTTCGCCCCTCGGTTATCCTTGGGAGCGCACACATCGCTCCGCCGACCGCCGCACGTAACTTCCCTGTAAATCACGCGAGCTCTGTTTTTTTCCCTCGCCGGCGCGTTTCGTCGCAGGCCGCCTGTTTACAGATCCAATAGGGGGAGTCTTAGGGCGGCCGGTGCAGGCGCACCGGCCTAGGCACGGTCTTGTGGGGGAGTGCGTAATGGTCACATGGTGACCTCGTGATGTCCACCCCCCACACCAGCCTCCATCTCCGCACTTGACGCGGAGAGGAGCTGGGGCCGTGCACTAGTTTTACGAGATTAGTCGCACGGAGCCAGCAGGAGGGATCAGACCTGGAGCGGGAGCGTGAGTGCGAGCGGTCAGCGGAGACGGTCAGTCCGGTGAGAGTCGGCAGGGAAACCACCCGAACTAACTGAGGTGCTCAACTCACAGCCTACCAGAGCTACCCCCTCAATTGAACTCCAATAAAACCAATAACGCCAATAAAACGCTTCTGTGCATTCACGGCTACTCGTCAGGATTCCCTCGATAACAATTAAGTGGCTTCGGTCATAACAAAGAATCAACATCTAGCTCTGTGTTGATCCAGTGGAAAACCTGAAATCCCGAAAAGGAGGCACAGGGGAAGTCAAGCATGACTCTTCGACGCTCCCTTAGTTTCTCTCCGTATAAACTTTCTTGTCGCGCGCACTCCTTGTCTCGGACAAGTCCTCCCCCATCCCCTCCTGGTTGAGCTGATGTGTCGCCTAGCTGATGGAATTTCAGCGTGGCGCGAGGGGCGTGGCGGGGCGAGGCGCAGAGCGACGTGTTCTATCAAGATGATGATGCTCGTCAGCGCACATGGCGTAAGCAGAGCGGCGGGGCGGGGCGGGGTGGGGCCGCAGCGTATTGCAGACCCGAGAAGCCGGAGCTATGTGGAGACGCGAATAAGATTTAGCGTGGCAGTGGTAGTCGATGGAATTCTCAAATTTACTGGTTTCTGGCCAGAAATTCTTCGTGATTTGCCCGTGGAAGTTCTGTCACCTTTCGCCTCCACTGGGACTGAAGTGATAGAAATTCAACCTTGGTAAATACCCCCGGCCCGGCCCAGCAGCCCCGCGGACGTTCGCCCACGTTGCCACGCCCACGGTCGCCACGAAGCAAAGCCCCTGAGCCCTGACCAAGTTCCAGTCAGCCACGGAAAGAAATCTAAAGTGAAGACAACACTGCAAGTAACAAGACATCTCCACCATTGCGCATTCCCAAACTCGTATGCACCAGATCCAGACCACGTGTCAAGCCCCCGCGTCCGAGCCACCCCATCCCTTCACCATCATCCACCCGCCCTCGGACACCCACTTTGCCGACACTCTTTCGCCGCACATCTCTGTCCGCCAGTCCACGCCGCTCGCCCTCCACAGAACAATTTCCACTCAAGAAAACGACGAAGAGAAAACAGTGAAAAATAATCTCCAAAGAACTAGTGGAATCGTCGAATTCAGAAGATTCAGACCCGGATCACAACTGTAGTATAGAATTATTTAGAACATATTAACTGTATATTATCTGTAACCCCCCCCCCCCCAACTTTCTCAGCAGTCGTGTACGGCAAACCAAAAGGTAATAAACAGTGTAACACTGCTAACCCTTTGTGTACTCGACTTGCTCCAAAGAATCCTAGAGACAGAGCCCATGCCGCACCCGCACCAGTGAGACACCCACACTCACAACCCATTACACCTACAGCTACACTCTGTCGGCTACATAAACACCGAACACTCTACATAAATCCAACACCTCACAACCGACAGTATCCCCACCCCGTCTGGTGGGCGGATATTATCTTATGTCTGCACAGATTTCCTGCTGTTGAAGGAGAGAGAGTGTTGCAAGACTACGCAGCGACGGTCCATGTTGTAAGTGTGCGGCGGCGTCGCAGGGACCATCTCTTTTTCATCGATCTTTGGCTGAGTTTCATGTGGGTTCAGTCTCTGGGACTTCTGGGCAAATCGGCTACACAAGATTCTGCTGAGAGATAACTTTTTTATTTTCCTTTGTGACCCGTGTACACGACTGCTGCCGTTCTGTTGGCTGCAGCCCTTTATATACCCGTGCCGCTGATGGCCAGACGGGGTGGGGACAGCGGAGCAGGGGGGCGGTACGCGGTGCGATCGCGGGGAAGTGCGGAGCGGGGCGGGGCCGGGGCCGGGCCGGGGCCGAGGGTATTTACGAAAGTTAAATTTCTATCACTACAGGACATATCCAAAGGTTCGACTGAACACCGTTACTGGGGCGTATAAATTTTGTGCGAAGAGTAATGGCTTCGTCGCCCACGCTTTGTAAATAAGCGGCCCAGCGGAGAAGGTGTTAGCGCCCTCTGGGTGAGGACTGGAAGCCCGGTGAGTAGGGCTGCAACCCACGTGCGGAAGGAGGAATGGAGGGGGAATTCATACAGTACAAATAGGTGAGGCACAGCCTTAGCAGAGTACTTGCACCTGCAACCTTCCTAGTTCAGTCCCGCACCACTCCGTCTTGACAACAAACTCGCCATGTCTGCAAACGCCAAGACCTTTGAAGAAGACACCCCGGCTGCAGAAGGTGCTGACTAAGGCGGCTCTGAAGGTGGCCGCCTCCAGAGCGGCAAACGACGCTGCTGCACATACGGGTCCGAGGCGCAGCGGCACCACGCCGCAGCGCGGTGCCCCGGCGAAACGCCCCCTTTTTGAGGAGGCATTCTCATCCTCATCGAGCAGCCCTACCCTGGACGAGGGGTCGTCCTCATCGAGCAGCCCCACCCTGGACGAGGGGTCATCCTCATCGAGCAGCCCCAGCCTGGACGAGGGGTCGTCCTCATCGAGCAGCCCCAGCCTCGACGAGGGCCTGCTGTCTCCTACTTCCACCCCCCGCGAGCCCCGATGGATATCCTGATGCGTGAGATGGCCCATGGACAACAGGTCGGCCCACACTTTGATTTTGGTACGTTTGACTTAACTCTCATTGACACCGCACACAAAGAATTACAAAGCGATACGGAAAAGATTGCCAAGATTATGAATGATAACGAGGAGCACATGCTTAGGAGTATGCCGGAGCCTGGTCTCGTTCTGGATACCCCCTATGAGGTTGATATTGAGACGTACAAAGTCTGCTCTACTAAACAATAGGGTATTCCGCTGGAACGAAACCGGAACCTAAAGAAGAAAAGCACGACCGTCGGCTCTGTTTCCTCCTTCGCGCTCATTGGCTGATCGCTACAGTGACGTCACCGTTGATCAAGCAGGGCCCATGGGAAACAGATCTGTCGGTCGTGCTTTTTTTTTTTTAGGTTCCGGTTTCGTCCCAGCGGAATACACTATTACAGACATCCGTCGACATTCGGACGTTCACGACAATTATTACTCTACTATCAACTTTCATCCGAACCGGATGGATGCCATTTGTACGAGTGACAGTCCAGGAACTGACACACTTTCTTTCTGACAACACGAACACCTTCAGACGAAATTTCATAAAGACGAGAGACATAAATGCTCCTATGTTTAGGGTGTACTACATGGAAAAAAGGAGGCCATGTATAACTAACACAAAAATCACACGTACGAATCAACAAGGACAGACTTTTGAGTTAGCACCCTACACTTTCACCAGCCTGCGAGAGATCGAGCGATAGGTGCTCTATACAACAGACCTATATGCAAAGAAATGTGTAATAATCAAGAAGTATATTGAGGGAGTGCTTTCTCAGACATTTCAAAGACTGACACATGAAAAACTGTGGAAGCTTGAATATTTTTCACGACTGGACAAAACTGCAATGATAAACGTCTTACGGGAGTTTCGTTTTCATGTTCAAACAGCACATGACGAACATTAAAACTACCTTAAACTGACGGGGTAATGATCGAAAAAAAAGGTGACCCCTCTGCTCCCCACACCTGTGAGAAGTGTGGTAATCACCAAATCGCCAATTACAATTTATTGATAACTGTGTCAACTGTGCACTGTGTCTCCCCCAAAACTTTTTCTATTTCCGCCCTCCGCCGCAGAACCAGCCGCGCGTAACCCCACTCCCCAGCTACCATTTTCACCACCCGCGAGATACGTGCCTATCAAATCAACGAGAAAATTTTGACAAGATCCAGCCAGTCATCCACAGAGAAAAACAAGCAATTTTCCATGCCGCTCTGCGTCACGCAGACGTGTCAACGAAGGCCGCTCAACACCTCGCTGATTATATTCATGACAAAACACTTAAAATAACATAGTGGATGGCACAAGCAGTGGTGCAAATCAACGACGAAGTCTCGCCTCTAATTGATGAAGCACATGTCGATCTACGCCAAGAGTCAATGAATGGAGAAAGTCGCTGCTAAGACGCCGTGCCTACTCTAATACCAGGGACTGTCGCTGTTTACACCAACACGGACACTCCCCCTTTAGCGAGGAGCCGGGAGTTAAAAGTGCAGCGGGGTGCGAGCGAGGTGGAGGCGGAGAGCGCCTCGAGCAGAGCTCACACGTTCGCCTCGTGTCGTGAGGGGCCGAGCAGAGCGTGACAACCCTCTCCTTTCGGCCCAAAGATTTCAATTTTTGATTACGCCCTTTGTTATCGCTGCCAATTTCCGCGAGACGCGGAGAGGGCGGGGCGCGGCGTGGAGGAGGTGGTTTGGGACGCGGGGGCCCGGTCGCAGCGCCTTACGCCTCTCTTTCCTCCCAGCCTGTTTCTGGAGGACGTCCCCCAGTGCGTGCACTAGAATAACTAGGTATGAGAAAACCACTCTCTTTCTGCGACTGTTTTCTCAAAATCCTCGAGAAGCAGTGTGACGCAACAATGCCGACAAGTTTGATTAAGGGGAGAAAAAAAATGATTTACCCCATGCAATCGACATTTTCCCTAGACTTGGATTTCTAGTATAGTGCGTGCGCGGTGGAAGGATTCGCGACATCTATCTCTGTCTGCCACGTGTGCCCCTAATGCAGAGCATATAGGCTCAGCGCATGCGGCTGCTGTTTGTTATGGGGCGCAGAGCGGCGCCCCACCCCGCCCCACCGCAGCCTTGCAGTGCTGGCGGTCTAACCGCCACGGCGACGCGCGGACGTAGCCGCAGGTGCCGCCGGGCTGGGGCTGGTCGAGCGAGTCCAGGCGATTATACTGCAGCTGTACTGTGTCCGGCCAAACCATTCCTGCCCCAGCTCCACTGACACTCTTAGACCGTTCTTTACATTTTGTGGATATATTATTGACTTACATGTAATAGTATAATATGGACTAGTTCGTGTACACATACGAACAATTTTCTGAATAACCTTACTTAAATTTTTAGAGAAGGTCCAAGTTTTGAAAGAAAATACGAAGTAATGCTTCGTGGGCGACAATGGCTCAGGTTTCTTTGAAAGTTACGAAGCACGAGAGCGCACTGGTCGATCCCCCACCACCGCGCCCAGCCGCTCCCCACCTAACCCCCTTGTCCAGTTTTCCAAAGGTTTCCTCAGGTTATTGAAGTTTTCATAGGTGCCAAGAGGTTTCTTCGGGCATGCAAACCTCTGAACACCTGAGGAACCCTCAGGAAACCTGAGGAAACCCCTGGGAATCTGGGTTAGGTGGGGGGCTGCTAGGCGCGGTGGTGGGGGATCGACCAGTGCTCTCTATGCTTCGTAGACTTATAGCAGTGCTGGTCAGAGCAATTGGAGATACGCAGGGCACATTCGCTCCTTTGTAGTGTAAAGTTTTCCAGAGCGAGCGCTGTTCCGCGCTATGCATGGTGGGCGTCGTGATCGAGGGGGCCTCAACTCACCCAAAATTTGTACTCATGATTTCAAGATTTCACATGATTTCACATGATTACACCTCTTATAACTGAAAGAAAGAATTCGTAGAGTAAATACAAGCGTATTTTGAGCTTTATGAGCCCAAAATACGCACCCAAATCATTTTTTTTCGGTATTAGATCCAGATTTTTTGACAATGATTTCGAAGATATCAGCGATTGTGTACACATGATTTCAGGAGTTGAGGCCCCCTCGGTCGTGATACGCAGTGTGATTGGCGGGGACCGGCCCTTAATGGACACGCGGCGTTGAGCTGACGCTGACAGTCGTCAGCTCACTCAGACCCGTGTGGGTCACGTGGGACCGTACTGCAGTCAGCGCCAGTCAGTGACACGTGCACACTTTCACGAACGGCTCAGTCAGATAATTTATGGACGTACCCCGCATCTCCCCC
Organism: Frankliniella fusca; assembly: GCA_029379305.1. NCBI lineage: Eukaryota > Metazoa > Arthropoda > Insecta > Thysanoptera > Thripidae > Frankliniella > Frankliniella fusca. The sequence continues at coordinate 1,890,968 of JAHWGI010000014.1, forward strand.
ACCCGTCCCCCATGCTGTCCGCTGACCTGTCGGCGACGTGGTGGACGCGCGTTCCGCATCATTTAATACTGAAATAACCTATACTCTGCACCGTGCATTTATGCATCCGCTCATGCGTATTGGTATGAGAGCGAGAGAAAGAGAGAGAGAGAGAGAGAGAGAGAGAGAGAGAGAGAGAGAGAGAGAGAGAGAGAGAGAGAGAGAGAGAGAGAGAGAGAGAGAGAGAGAGAATATACAGAATGAGAGACAAACAATGAGGAGGTGTGCGGATTATGTGTGTGTGTGAGGGGGGGAGGGGGTGTTCTCCTGAGAGATTTCCCTCTTCCTCTGTCGCAATGTCATTAGCCGTCACATACATGGAAATGCACTATCTAATGCCGTCAGACAGCCGGCGAGTCGAAGCTAAACGTGCGGGGCAGCGGAACCTGTCAGAGCGCGAAACCAGAGCCGGGCGGGACGTGGGCTCGGTGTAGCTGTCCCGCACATCATGTAGTAAACGGCTCTGATCAGTCGGCGCATGACTATTTCCACTTTTTCCTTACAGATGTAAAACTGCTCCCTCCATCCGGTTCGAAAGAAAACTAATCAACAGATGAATGTGCTTCGCTGTAATGAGAGGGGAAAATGTAAAGCACCTCACGGTAAAAACAATGTCTGATTTTTCGAGGGAAAACGGAACATTTTGAGGAAGTCCCTCAGAACTCCTCAGATTTTGAGGAAGTCTCCTCGAAATATAAGGCGAATCGCCTCATTTTTCGAGGGGACTTCCTTAAAATCTGAGGTGTTTCTCCTCAGAATGAGGGTGTCCCTCAAAAATTTCCCCTTTTCCTCAAAAAATCAAACATTGTTTTTACCGTGCTGCTATGTTTTCAGTAGATGGCATTACATTTTGAACTGATCCAAACTCAAATATTCGTCATGCAATGCCACCACTTGCTTGTACTCAGATAGAGCAGATAGTAAGGCAAAGGCAGCAGCTCTCGCAGAATGTTCTAAAAATACCCCTATTCTACCAGATTGAGGAGTGTGAGTGTGAAATTAGATTTTATATACTGTAACTAGAATAAGGAAATTTTAGATATTAAAAAGAGATAAGCCAGCCAGACCATCCTCAACGACCAGCCCGAACCCAGATTAAAGTAAAAGAAGTGGTAAACGTTTATACGTTTACCACTGGAAACCACTGGAAACGTCCGTCCTTCCTTGCAGATGAGCATCATGAGGATCCTCATCTGGGCCCTGGCCATCACCACCATTCCTGAGACGAAAGCACAAGACGGCCCACCCTATCAGGAGAGCTCCATCCACTCCGTCGTCTCAAACGGCATAACTTTCATCAAGGAGGACGCCTTCGTATTATCTCAACAGCATTGGACAATTACACTGGACTTCCGGTTCGATAACATCTTGGAGACAGCCTCAAACATAGCCGCTGACGTAGCCCGACTCCAGCTTGCTGTCAATCGCCTGAGGATTGATAATTCTACCGACATTAACACCAAAATACAATCCCTACTTCAACAGGAGCTCCACCGCATTTCTGCGGACGTCGATGACGCTAAGTGGCGTCTGCAAAACCTGCAACAGACGATCGCCCCGCTGGAAGACGAGGCGAGATTCCCAGGAACACGTCAACGGAGAGGTTTGGTAGATGCTGGAGGAGAACTCATATATTTTCTCTTCGGCACAAGCCGAAACAAGGACCTCTCCCAGCTCAGTGAGAAGCTGGATACACTCAACACAAGGTCGGCGAAACTTGCTCACATTGAGGAAGCCCAGGTAATCGCCCTAAATGCCTCAGAATACCTGAACAAACAAACAGCACTACAACTTCAACGGCTTGCAACAGCAACTAACGCCATTGCTGCCGAAGTAGCCCGCCTAACTCACCAGACTGGAGCACAGCTCGGAGAACTAGCCAACAAGATCACCACATCAACTATACTTTCAACCAGTTTACGGACTCTAGAAAGCGTCGTCGCCAACGTACACTCCCAGTTGTCTCAGCTTGAGACAGCCTGGGCAGTCACCGCCTCTGGACGCCACCCAAATTTTGATGGGTTGTAGATTTTGATGCGCCCGTCATTTTTTGTCATGGTGTAAAACACTCTAAACTTGGTCTAAATGCGCCAAAATGCGAGTGTTCCACTATGAATTATGTTTTTTTTTAGTCTTTTATTTGATTGGAGGGTCGCACGTCAAGCCCGGTAACACCGTTTTGTTCGTCTCGTAGAGATCTACAAAATGCAAAAAAGGGGATCTCTCTGGCTCAATTAGGTAAAAAGTTATGGCGTCGTTAAGAAATAAACTTATAATGCAATGCGGGTTTGCCTACCCACTGGTTTGCAGGCGCTCGGATCTCGCTTAGCGAAGTGAAGCAGCAGTGTTCCTGACACGAATTTGTATGGGTGACGGCTGGTCCCGCAGCTCGACTAAGGGCTTTTGCTCAGGACACTAGGGGGTCCACGGCAAGTTGTAAGGGCTTGACCAAGGGCTTCCTTGAGGCTCAGGACTCCGACGAGTGTGAAGTTGGCCAACTTTTTGTTGGCCAACCGAATTCAGCTTACATGGAACAGACTATAATGTACCCTAAAAGCAAAACCATTAGCCAACCGTCAGCCAACTGCTGTCCGACGCCCCCAGAGGCTGGTAAGGGGTTGTCTTGTGACCCGACTTCCCCACCCCATCACCGGAAGTGGCCTACTCGGGCCAAAAATCTCGCAAGCATCAAACAAGGCCGCCCGTAGCACGTAACACGTACTTTAGGCGTTGCGAGATTTTTGGCCCTGCCTTTCACAGGCCCTCCGAGGGTGGTAAGGGGTTGTTTTGTGACCCGACTACCCAACTCCATCACCGGAAGTGGCCTACCTACTCGGGCCAAAAATCTCGCAAGCCTCAAACAGGGCCGCCCGTAGCACGAAACACGTACTTTAGGCGTTGCGAGATTTTTGGCCCTGCCTTCCAGAGGCCTTCCGAGGGTGATAAGGGGTTGTCTTGTGACCCGACTACCCCACCCCATCACCGGAAGTGGCCTACCTACTCAGGCCAAAAATCTCGCAAGCCTCAAACAGGGCCGCCCGTAGCACGAAACACGTGCTTTAGGCGTTGCGAGATTTTTGGCCCTGCCTTCCAGAGGCCTTCCGAGGGTGATAAGGGGTTGTCTTGTGACCCGACTACCCCACCCCATCACCGGAAGTGGCCTACCTACTCGGGCTAAAAATCTCGCAAGCCTCAGACAAGGCCCCCCGTAGCACGAAACACGTACGTGCGCACTACTGTTTTCTGAACTAAACATTTGAAGGAACTCATACTAACACTGCTATCGTATAATGAGACCTCTGCCACTTCCAATATAATGTGATATCTCTTCTGTTCAGGTATGTCATCCGAGGCCGGGTCGTTTGCGCCCCTCAGTTTGATTGCCCTGACCTGACAAGCATGGACCAGGCAGTGGACTTTGTAATAAAGTCAGGACTGAAAATTTGCGAGTAAGTGCACTGAACATGGGAACGTCGAATTTCTCAATCCTGGGACATGGACTAATTTCAACCAAATTTACATGCTCGTGGGGTTGAGTCTGTATTAGTCATTATGATGACGTTTTCGACGATGTGCTGGACTCTTTTTGAGTGAACTCAACAAACGTCAATGAAGCCATTTCAAACATATTGCAAAAGAGTTTTTTCGAGTCGTGTTACCGAACCTCTCTTGTATTGGGGACCTGAAAACACTGGCCTGCCGGGTAGAGCTGATGACGTTTCACTTCTGATGTTGACCTTCTGACAAATACTTTTTGGGAGGCTTCAGGGGATGGGCTGGGGCTGGGGCTGGGCTATGGTGCTGGGGCGGTCGGACACTACCTTTTGAAGGGTGTGTACTACAACCGCCAATCAAGTTTCTGTCTAGTGTCATTTAAAATCCGATGATAAGAAGGGCATTTTGATGTTTCTAGGGTTCGAATTTAAAATTTGGGGACTGTGTCTTTATTAGCAGTTCAGATTGCAGTCGTATAAAAAACTTGGAGTTTGGAGTGGAGTAAGAACACGTGGACGTTTGCTGGTGAACAGTAAAGGAGACGTTTATTGAGGAGTCACAGTTTATATAGTAAAAAGAAGAAGAACAACAGGACAACAAAAGGACATCGAAGTGGCAGGTGCCAACTGATTAGGCGTGCCAACTTAAGGTGGTGATGAGCGCAGTAGAGAAACGTAAATCCGCTAGGCTGCGCCACTGTCGGCAGCCGAGGCTCCTGCTGCCAGCTCGCCAGCCCACAGCTGGCTGCCAGCCGCTGCGGCCAGTTGTTACAGTTCATTTCATAAGCAATGCACTGAGAACAGCGGAGGGAGAGCAGTTCGCTGAAGAGCTTTACTTTTCTGTCTGCTCGCCCGCCTGAGCTGTTTCGGTGCGAAGATGGGGACAAAGGCTCCACTTGTCTATCGGTGACCCTCTCCGGGCCGGCTGGCTACCTGCCTCGCCCGCGCCCGCCCCCGCGCCCGCCCCCGCGCCCGCCCCCGCGCCCGCCCCCGCGCCCGCCCCCGCGCCCGCCCCCGCGCCCGCCCCCGCGCCCGCCCCCGCCCCCGCCCCCGCTCGCCTCGCGACTCATCCCATCCCCAGACAGCGCGGCCAGGCCCAGCCTGGCCGCCCAGCTGAGACAAGCTCGGCTCGTCCGGGGTCTGCGGCTGCGGTGCGGGCTCCAGGCCTGGGTCGCGCCCACGACGACTCTCTATGGGCTGTCTTTACGCATTTTTGGACCGCGAACCAGCGCGTAACCGCACGGCGGAGAAGTAAATAAAATATGTCATATTACGGCTACATCCTTCGAGAACACAACTAGGAAGTCTCAATCGGCTAGGTTGAACGGTGTGGTAGTAGTCTATGCCCAAGCAGGTGCACCGCGTTGCAAATGACCTATGTGCATTCTGCAAGCCTCCCAATTTTTATTTTGGGCAACAGTCATCGCGTAACGGTGTGTCCTAAACGGAAACGAAATCCGTCATTTGACACCTTCATCCTTTGAGAGCACGAATGCAAAGTTTCAAATTAATTCGTTGGGTGGCGTTGGACTAGTCTATGCCCCAGCCGTCTGATTCAGGAGATCGTTCAAGAGGGGCTCTCCTATACCCGCCCCACGAGTGCAACAAGGACGGAGCTCTACGGTAGGTATAGGACAGACCCTCTTGAACGCTCTTCTGAATCAGACGACAGCGGGCGCGCGCCCCCTGCTCGCTGCTGAGGTCGCACAGCATTGACATCGTGTCGCGGCTCGGTTGCGCCGGGGGCTGCGCTCGGGCATAGCGTCGCGACACTCGGGCATAGCGTCGCGACACTCGGGCATTGCGTAGCGACGCACCCGCAGCCCATCCGCGGCGAGCACCCACGGCGCGCACCCGCGGCGCACCCGCGGGACACCCGCAGCTCACTCGCGGCGCGCACCCGCGGTGCACCCGCAGCTCACCCTCGGCTCGCACCCGCGTTGCACCCGTGGGACACCCGCAGCTCACCCTCGGCTCGCACCCGCGTTGCACCCGTGGGACACCCGCAGCTCACCCTCGGCTCGCACCGGCTCGCACCCGCGTTGCACCCTTGGGACACCCGCAGCTCACCCTCGGCTCGCACCCGCGGTGCACCCGTGGGACACCCGCAGCTCACCCTCGGCTCGCACCCGCGTTGCACCCGTGGGACACCCGCAGCCCACCCTCGGCGCGCACCCGCAGCTCATGCGCGGCGAGCACCCGCCGCGCACCTGTAAGGCGCTCAGGCATTGCGTCGCCAGGCTCTCGAGCTGCTGGGCAATGCATCTGCTTTGCTCCGGCGTTCCGTTTTCGGCTCCGCTGTTAAAAATGTTTTGAAATTTCGGACTTTGGTGTACACCACTAATTCAACAAATTCAGTCCCATTCAAACAAATTCAAGCCAATTCAAACCCAATTCAAGCCAATTTACACACCAATTCAGTCCAATTCATAGGCAATTCAAGCCAATTCACAGCCAATTCACATCTAATTCACGAAATTTGTACAACAAATTCAGCGGTTATTTCCCCCTTGACTATGATGAAATTTCATGACGATAAACTGAAATTTTATTACAGTCATGAAGTTTTATACCATTTTTATGAAATTTCATACAAAGAACGTGAAATTTCGTTACCGTAATGAAAAGTCAGATACGTGTCATCATGAAAATTAAGAACATTGTAATGAAATTTCAACTGGAAACTGAACTATCATGCTACTGTTGTTAAAATTCATAACAAGTTCAGTCGTTCAAAAATTTACAATTTTTCTTATTTCCATATTCACATATAGTGCATGCCGGAAACAATATCCCCCGATTTTCGAGCTCTGCGGTAAATATATGACCATTCTCTCCCCTTTGCGGAGCGCCGCATCACTTCGGGTGTGAGCATTACCTGTCCAGTGTCCAGGTATGTCCTCGTGGCCGTGTGGTCTCCGGCGTCGGATTCCCGTCCGTAAGGACAACGGTTCGGATCCACCCAAAGGTAAATAAAAATGTGAGTCACGAGGTTGAGATGAGTCGTGCGTGTACTGTATTTCATGTACTAATTATCGAGCTATATGGGTACAATGTCCAGTAAGGCCGGTTAAAATCAGTACACACTTTTGATATGTCATGGCAGAAAGTTGAAATTTCAAAACTTTGTGTTTTGAAATTTCATTACATTTTTGCGTAGTGAAATTTCAAAACTTTGTGTTTTGAAATTTCATTACATTTTTGTGTAATGAAATTTCAAAACCAAAAAGTGATAATAATTACATTACCAAAAACTGAAATTTCAACATGATTTTTTGAACAGTGTCTCGGGCGTCGCGAAGGTCGTGCCCCCCCTTCCCCCCTCCTTTCTCTCTCTCTCTCTTTTTCAGAGGACGTTTCTCAGACTCAGGCCCTTCTTCAGTTTCTTTCATGCATCTTGCCACTTTCCTCGTACGAGCCACCAGCACCCATACTAATCCCGAGCTGCGAGTAGGGGCGAATGGTTGGAAATCACCCATTTACATTGTTCTTTCTGCCGCCTGGACGGTCCCCACCCTCCCGCCTCTCCGCTCCGCACTGTAAATCGAGGAGTGAGAAATCTCGCTCTCAGGAGAGATTGGTGACCCAAATTTTGTCACTACTGGGGAGTCATACCGTATTATTAAATATCACTCCTTTTGAGTCGCGGGTGTCCCGCGGTCGCTCGCCGCGGCTGAGCTGCTGCCACGGGCCGCGAGTGCACGCCGCGGGTGAGCTGCGGGCGAGGGGCACTTCGAAAAATCACTGTATATCGCCCAAAAAATCATTTAAAAAATAAAAAAAAAATAAAAAAAAATCAAGTAGAAAGTTGCATAAAAATCCGAAAAATCGAAAACAATTTAACCCAAAACTGAGAAAAATGGGAACAAAACAAGAAAAAACACAATTTTTTTCTTAAGAAAAAGTAACATATTATTTCTTTTTTATCTCGTGAAAAATGAAAAGCAAAATCAAAATCAAAATCAAAAATCAAAAAAATCATTGTACAAGTTTTATATGAGTGATCCCCCCCTCGGCTGCGGGTGCAAGCCGCGGTCGAGTGGCGGGTGCTCGCTGCGGGTGCGCCGCGGGTGCTCGTTTTAAACTGCGCTCGCAAGCGCGCCACCGAGCGCCCGCTTGATGCCTCCGAGACGAGCACCTCGCATCTCTTTCGCTCCCGCTCCGCGCGGGGAGCCCGCGGAGCCCTGCTGCGGACGCCTCCTCGGCCAACAGCAGGCAGACAGACGTCCCTTAGCCGTGCCCTGCCGAGCCGAGCCCGGCGCGGGCAAGCCCCCGCACCTCCCCCCATACCCCTCGTGCTGTGCGGGCCGGTATCAAAGATATCCCAGAAATCCAGGGGCTACATTCGCTGGGGCATAGACCACTCCCACGCCGTTCATCGTAGAGACTTCAAATTTTGCAGTCGTACTTGGGAAGGGTCTGGCTACAACATGACATATCTATTTTATCCCTGAAACAATTACGCGCGCAATCACAAGCGTGCAAAAAAATGCGATGTTTCAAACGCTCTAGAATCTGTTAGAAATGTTCAATCGAAAATCGCAATATGTCATGTTGTAGATCATCCTATTCTGAGCTGACACGCAAACTTTGATGTCGATTTGAGTCAATTTGTGGGAGTGGTCTATGCCCGCGTTTGGTCATTTTTCGAACTTTGGTGTTCAATATCTCAAAATCTATGGGGAATTTTAAAATTCTGAAAACGGAGCATTACTATGAAAGTGAATCACTATACGATGGTGTGCTCAGCTAAAAAAATTTTGACCGCTTATCACCACCTTAAAAAGGTTAAGAGGAAGCTCCAGTCCCCCGCTCGGAGCCTCGCCGGGCGCTCTCCCGGGCGCGCGGCGCGCGATGCCGGACAAAACATATCACGTGATTTCTCGAAAATGCGTCGACCGATTATTTTTAAACTTGGCGTATGGACAGAGGAGGGTCCACCCTCGGTGTCGGTCTGGTCAAAACCGCTCTAACATTGTCCAATTTCATCCTACCGCGAATCCGAGTTAGTCTAATGTAGCCCACAACAGATTTTGAACCAGGGAACGTATGAGGAAAAACCAACGCTCAATTGTAGTTCCATACTTCCCAGACAACGTATTAAAATTTGAATCCTATATCTTGAACGGTCTTGTCTAAACGGCTTTAACAGTGAACATCTACACAGGCTTCGACGAGCAAGTGGCCTGTCGAGTGCCGGCGTGCCCAGATAACTTACGCAGACCCCCTTAGGGACCCCCGCCCTCCCCTCTCCCCCGTACCAGTCCGCCTGACTCTGCATACCGCCTCGGCTGTGCTGTCGCTGGACGACGCACGGCTCATCTGAGCCCCCGATCCGAGGTGGGTGGGTCCGACGGAGGCTGAAATTTGGCCTACGAACTTGATCCACTTACCGTTGGTCTTAGAAAATTGTGTACATTCTTCTGGTGCCCAAATTTTATGTGTGTGACAAATGCGTTGCCGTTCATTATCGATGGATGTTGGGCGGTCTCTGTCTCGGGCAAATGCGATAAGAGGCCCCCGGCCGGTGCTCCTGTGTCCGGACGAGAAGGGGGGGGGGAGGGGGGAGACTTGAGGAGGACATGAAAGCTGACTACGCCAAAATAATATGTGGCAAGCCAGAGCCACTCTAGTACTCCATCACCTCACGTAGTAGAGGGAATATTCAACCTCCCGCCAAGCTCCCTTGTTCCCCAGACTGTTCTCCGCGGGGCTGAGGCGCCGGCGCTGTGCCGCGGCTGCCATCCTGCCCGAATCAGTCGAGATGTTTCCCTTTGCCGCTATTTGGGCGGGACGTGATCTCCGGGCAGGACGGCGCGCCTCGCCGCCCCCAGCACACAATATCCGCCCAATGCAAATTCGTCTCTCGAGAAGGGAGGACTGCGGGGAGGAATGGAGGTGGGAGGGACTGCGCTGTGCCTGCAGCTCACCCGCAGCCCGGTCCCTCCAGGCAGGACGTGAGGCGAGGCCAGACGGTATACACTCCTCGGCCCGACGGGAAATGGCAAATACGGACAGGCACGCGGCCTGCCGTCACTTCCGGAGAATAATCTTGGCAGAGCAGGGAAGTCCCAGCCGTCCGCTGTGGTTCGGTTCGCGCCGGCCGAGGAGCAGCAGCCTAGCCTGACGGTATTGTACCGCAACCGACGTGTGCGCCCGGGTGGCATACCTGCGCCTCCGTAAGGCGTCCCCCAAGCTGGAGATGCGCTGGCCGAGGAGCAGCAGCCTGACGCGGTACTGGACCGCAACGGACGTGTGCGCCCGGGTGACATACCTGCGCCTCCGTAAGGCGTCCCCCAAGCTGGAGATGCCGCGGTGGATGTACCTGGATATTACGCGGAGTTCACATAAATTTCGTAAATTCACGTGGATGCGACGTTCTATCCACGTGAATAGAGAACAGGAACATAATTTTCACATGGGGTCAGCCCTCGTCTGTGTCAGCTGAGACCGATGGAGCCCACAGCATATCTACTTTTTTTTTGTACCTAGCTATGTAAATCTATGTGCATGAATAGCTTGCGTAGAATTTCTTACAGAATTATGCAAAAATTATTACTAATTATGTAAAAAATGAGCCTTTTTATGCGTAACTATGTAAGAATTTACGTAAGTTACGCATTCACGTAGATTTACATAGCTACGCACAAAAAAGTACATAGCCGGGAGTGTGGACATTGGACATGAGCAAAACGAAGGGACCGACAGCTCGCTCTCTCCTGACGTTCACCGAATTTACTCCGCGTGCGCCTGGTCCTGGTGTACTCGACATGTACTACTCCGACTTCACTCCGAGCATTGTCCAGGCTAAATTTGGCTGCTCTCCACATGTACTCCTACGGTTCACACGCTAACTGGCAATGAACTTTTTCTTACATATGAAATGTAGCTAAATAAACATTTAAATTTATGTAAAAAAGCGTGCTGAATTATGTAGAATATTGTACAAAAATCTGTTAAATTTTGTGCATTTTTTCTGCATGTCATAATTTATGCAGATCACTGTTTAATATTCTACATAATTCAGCACGACTTTTTACATATCTGCATGTTTAGTTACATTTCATATGTACGAAAAAGTACATTGTCAGTTAGTGTGCACCGACGCAATCCGATGTACTCCGTCTTGAACACAGACGCTGGAGTACTCCAGGTTTTGCTTGACTGCGTAAACTGCGACTGTACTCCTCTGTTTACCAACACGTCGTGCTGCTGACCCATTGAACGCAACGGGCAGGCAGGCTTGCATCGCTTTTGTACAGAGAAAGCTTGGGAGACATAAAAAGCGCAAAATAGAACTGAGGTGGAATGTCGTAAAACTACGAAGTTGAATTGTTGAATTGCGAGATTCTCGTTACAGTTTTTGCTGGTATATACGGATAACCTCAGCGCCGCAGCCCTCGGCTCCTGCTCCGTGGGTCACATCGCACCTCGGAGTGCAAAGCTGCAAAACTTGCTGGCAAAGAAGAGGGTGCGGCCAGCGGTTTCGCCGTAATCCGATTTGCTCACTGTCCGTTTCTCTCTCTCTCTTCTTCTCTAATTCTCACTCTCTTTCTCACACTCCCTCGAAAGCACAGAAAGAAAAAAATAAGTGAAAAACACCTTGCAAAGTCCTGCACAATTAATTCAAATTTTTAAAATTCCAAGCACTTATTATCGTCGTAGACTAATTGCATCACACGAGGGGGCCTCGTCACTTTTCAAAAGTAAGTTTCCTACAAATGGTGAAATATTGGAAATTTTCAAGAATGTTTTTCGCGCTCTTTTGCGGTCCAAAGCGCTGTGCCACATGGCTCTCGTGTCTCTGGCCCGCCCGGGCTCACCCCGCGGAGCGGAGTGCTCTGCCTGCTCACTTTATTATTTCGTTGGCACCGTACAAGATGTAACTCCGGCTCTCTTATTTCCCCTTTTCTACAGCGGGTCCTTTCTCTACAGAGCGCGGAGGCGCACAACTTCCGCGCTGATAGTGAATGTGTGCATTCTCGTTTTCCCCTCCTCTCCCCGGAGACCATAGCCGCGCGCTGCGCACTGCAGCGGGGGAGCGTGTTTCTATGCGCGCGCTGCGCCATTTTTCTTTAAACAGCAGGGCACGGGAGACGTCTTCCACAACACGCTTCCTGCGTCTATGGTATAGAGTTTTTAAAATGAATGTAAAAACGATAACGAAACGATGCATGAAAACGATCAATAGCTCGCGCACAAAAAAAAAAAAATTATGAACTTTTTCTATACACTGCTAAATATTTCTGTAAACATGCTCTTTTTACGCATAATTTGGTGAGCAGCTATGAACAAAATAATTGTTCGTAGTCAGCTTATTTTGTTCATAGTTGGGCACAAAATTATGTGGATATAGAGCATGTTTACAGAAAGCTGTAGTGGCGTATAAAAAAGTAAAGAAGAGTTTTAGTGTGCAAGTTTTCAACATGTACTCTGTAAAGTTAGACGGAATATTTTAGTAAAACCGTCTTCCATATACTAGTGTAATGTCACAAACAGAGCAAGGTTGGAGTTACGTTTCTCACACTTTGGGAAGCTCAGTACTCGCTCCGAGAGGTGCACCCACTCTGGTAATCTTGTGTACACTTGTCCGACAATTACTGATAAAATCACATCTCGTCGGGTTTTCCCTCATTAAATTGTGTCGTAGATAACATAATTTCCGAAGTTTCTATACGGAAATTTTTACCGAAAACTGCTGGTACTTACTGGTAATCGGTAATCGTGTGAACGCTCTGTCTTGGTAGGAGCTAAATTTTATTTTCGCGGCTTGCCGCGGTGCCGGTGACTTTCGACAAGGTGCTTTACTGATAACGCTGCCCCTGTCTCGGCTGGAGTCGTCCAGCTGAGGGAGAAGTCAGTCGTGAGTGCCCGACCGGACCAGCATCAACCTACTCTATCGTCACACGGTAGGTCGCACCCCTGTCGGAAGTCGACAAATAAAAGCCAAGTGTTCGCAGTGCGATCCAAAGTGTCTTCTATTAAACAGACAAACCTTGACTGGACAGGCAAACAGCTCCTGGTGCCGAGTTATGCATCACTCGGCTTGTTCACGCGCAAGTATTTTGAAAAGATCTCACTATGGTCCTAGGGCGTGGGCCCGGGGATCGTTGCTTGGACGAGGTCACCGCGTCTACAACCCCACCCCCAACCCCCTCTCTATCTCTTTCTCGTTCTCTCGCTCGATCTGACCGCACTCCAAAGCAGCGGGGAGTGATTAAAGACAAGGCGCAGCGACTTTAGATCGACGCTACGCCCCCCCCCCTCCCTCCCCCACTCCACACGGTAGGGTGGACAACGTGCCATGCTCCGGCTTGCTGCGCCTGACATCTCACAAATTGCCGGCCGGCCAGCCACTGATTGTGTTCTCCTGCGCAGCGGGGCGCATCCGACTTCAACCTGAAAGCCTGCCTGGCCCGGGCCCGGCGCGCGCAAAGACAGTCTGGGACAGCCCGGGAACTGTCCGGGGACAGCCCAGGGGACGGACCGGACGAAAGACGTGGGGGACAGACCTGCGGGCAAATTTGAGGACAGATCGGCGGAGGAAAGTCCGCCGGAGGTCAGACTAGGGATGGCCCGGGCCCGGGGGTTTCTCCATGGCCCGGAGAACAGCGCGGGGACAGCCCGAACAGTCTAGTGCACACTGAAATGTTATGATTTTTTTTTGTTCATGGCTCATGTAGGTCCAAGCACATGTGTGTCTTATGTCAGATTTCCTACTCATTTTTACACCATTTCTTTCATATTGTGTAAAAAAAATATGCATAAGATACGCATAGACCTACAAAAGCTATGTAGAAAATGATGCCTAAAATTTCAGTATGTGGGCGCGTCAACGACAACCTGCCAACCTTACCAACGTTCATGCTTATCGCTCACTTGCCCTCACCGCGAGATGACGTTTGAGCCCGACGGATCTCAATCGACAAGATTTTTGCCAGAGCTGAAGCCTATGCATTACTTCTTTCGAGGTCATCGCCGTTCCAAATTACTCGTCGTGGATGTGATTGTCTTCGAAATCTTCTCCAAGATCCTCCTCCCCCTCCCCACACCCACACACACACCTTAAATCAGCGCCGCCCACAACGCAATATGGTTATTTGCCCTCGACTAGGCTGTTTCCCGAAACCGATTTCAGATCCGAAATTTCCCCCTTGCACCTTCCTTGTGCCCCATTCATTCTCGCCGCCCACTGGCAATAATATGTGAACCGGTTCTGCGGGCGGGTGGGGCTTGGCGCGGCGCGGTAGTTACAGAGTGAGAGAGAGATAGCAAGTGTTTTTGTGAGGATGTTCTTGTGGGGGCGGGGTGCGTGCCCCACAGTGAAGACCTATACCTCGCCCTCTCAGACTGCTGCGGCTGGAGAGGATCCGGGGAATGCCGCTGCTGCAGTCCGCCTCGGACCGCTGCTCTCTCTATCTCTCTCTCCCTCGTTCACCCAGGACCTGCTTGCTTAACCCCTTTGCTGGCCTAGAAGTAAGGAGCCCCTCGCATTGGAATGGCAACACCCTTCGCTATGCCGCGCGCGCTCCCCGTTACCAAGGTCCCACTGCCCCGGCCCCGCCTAGAACAGTTGCCGACAGTATTTCATTCCTTTCCTTGAGAAATGACTGGGATTTCGGTGAAGAATACTCTGCGGGGCTAAACCCCTGAAGGAAGGACTGCCGAGATGAGAGTCGAGCGACGCGGCTGGGATTCCTCCCGGTGAATGGAAGGTGAGGCGGGAGATGGGCCGGCCCGCCGCCGCCGCGGCATGTGGAGGATGGTTCGCGCCCCCGGGCCGAGGCACCCCTGGGCCCGGGGAGGGGACTCTTGCACGTCATTCAAAGTGAGATGTTATTTTCGGGACTCCCGTACAGCCAGCAGCTCCAGCAGCCGAACCGCAACCGCTTCCCCTTCCAGTTGTTTCTGCATTGATTTTAGAGTAAAATCTTACCTTGCATTGATTTGCAGTGCTCCTACCCTTTCCCTCTTTCTGTCTCCGTCCCTCCCTATCTCATTTGTCGAGGCGCCCGTGTGTTTTACCCCTTTCTTTCTATTCTCCTGCTATTATTGGCCTCCTAATTTAACTTGATGCATTGCCGCGTCCGGGCCGGCGCGCTCGGGCTGCCGGTGCGGCCCGATGGGGGATTTATTCGCCGCATTCGTTGTTTTAGCAGCGGATTGGGAAAAGAGGGCGGAGGGAGAGGGAGAGAGAAAGCGAGAGAGAAAGCGAGAGAGAAAGCGAGGTGGAAGCGAAAGGAAGACGCGGGAGGAAAAAGTAAAAACCGACTCGCACTGTTATTTTTGTACGATGAAGAACTTGCAAAGCCCTCTGCTTTTAGGACAGCGTGTCTCTACTGCTCCCGCGCCTACATGTTCGGACCGGAAAGGCCTTCTTATCTGTTTTGCTGCACCGCGCCGCGCTCCGGACCGGGCTCACGCGATCGGGTCACCCAAGACAACGAAAAACCCGGGCAACTTCCGGGCACGGACCGGTGAATTCCGGGCAACTTCCAGGCAAACTTCTGGCAACCACCGGGCAGCTTTGGGCAATTCCCGGGCAACCTCCGGGCAACTTCCGGGCTCCACCCGGGCAGCTCATGGGCCCCAGCTTTGCTGGTAACCAGAACGGAAGGTAAGGCCCGAAGCAGCCGCGGACAAGCAGGGGGAGACACCGAACTTGCCTATAGCTGACCGACGTCGGTAGAGGTGTAACGGCCACCGTCGGACAAGTTCCGGGCAAGCGGTTGCGTGTAGCCCCTGCATGTAAAGACCCCTGCCAACGCCTGACAAAGCTGTGATAGGCAACCCGCTAGTGTCTTTGATAGGCCGCTGGCCTACCTCGCCCCTGCCATTGCCGCGAGAGATCGCCGCCGGGCGGGTGCATGATCAATCACCCACCACACTGGAAATCCAAGTGTACGACATTCGTACATGTGTACTCTCTGTGTGAAGTGAGCGAATATCGTTCGCAACTCTAAGAAGTATGCGAATGGATATATTCGTACACTTCCAAGTGTGCGAAACTAGTATCTCACCTTGATTATCTCAGGTGTACGAATAGCCATTCGTACATTTCCAAGTGTGTTGATAAGGGCTGGAGCACATGACGCCGGAGAGGGTGGTGTGCTCCCTATATAAGATGGACGGGCCTAGGGCCGAGTACTGCAGTCGACGAGTAGTGTTGAGAGAGGAAAGACTGATTCGTTCTTTGGGGCCAGCTTAACAGCCGACCTTAGAAAGTCCATTCTACGCCGCTCGAAGCACTCTCAGAGCTACCCGACCGACGAACGGACTGTGTACTCTCTGTGTCAGCCGTTCAAAACTCAAGTGACAGCATCCTGGTTGAACTTGCCAATGTGTTTACATTTGAGATGTTGATGCCATTGTGGCAGTGCAGAGCCTTGCTTCTGTTCCTTGGTGAGTTGCGCCGTTGGATTGAGGGCACCGCCACGGAACGTGAATTAGATTCAGTAATTAAAGGTGTTAACAAATTAGGTAATGCCATGTCACTCGTGCAACACTCACGAGCTGACTTGATTAACATCACAAAAATTAACGCTATCAAAATTCAAGCTTTAAACACCGCTATTCAACACGAACTCAACAAGTTTCATTCTGCGCTCAGTCAATCGGCATCAGCCCTCAACAAGGAAAGCGAAAGGGTGGATTTTGGATTCAGCCGACTGCTAATGTCCGTTATTATTAACTCGCGTATCAACTTGCTTCTTACTCACTTAGCTACAAGTAGATCCATCTACAATTCTTGCCGTGAAGGCCGGCTCCACCGTTTGGCCGTTTCTGAAGATAAGTTGAGCGGAGTTCTCAGTCAAAATGCTGGGAAATTGTCACTTCACTATGCTCGTTTCCTATTCACTTCTGTCACCCAATATTATGATAATTCTGTGGTACGGTGCACCCTTGTTGGCCCTTCCACCCTTAATGTTACAATTTCAGTTCCCGTAACTTCCGCTCGGGCGCATTGGCGCGCGTTCGAGGTTACTCCACTTAAATTCCTTAATGCTTTTCTAACTTGTCAAATTGTAGATTCTCCGCTCACCTTCGCCTCAGACGGTCACCAGCTCCATGACCTTTCGTCACCCATTCGTTTGGCTTTCCTTGTGTACTTGTTGCCGCGGTTTCACTCGTCTTCAGCAATCGATGCGTGTATCCACAATCTATTCCACAAAACTAACATCTCAGATGTCCGTGAGCATTGCCCGCTCAAGTGTAAAAATATAAAGGAAACGTCAGGACAACTTGTAGGGCAGCATTGCGCAAGCGGCACGCGTGCCTACATGTGCATGGCTAGTGCAAGGCACCGGGACCAATATGTGTTTTGCTATCGCAGAACAAGGGCGGGACAGACACGCGTCATAATGGGGCGTATGAGTGGGGACACCGATCAGTGATTCGTACGGAAGAGTGATTCAAAACCAAATGGATTTGGTTCAGGAATTACAGAATACCATAGAACAGCTGGAGATGCTATAGGAGGCGAAAAGGGGTCGTGAAGAATGAAAAACCGAAAAAGAAAAAAAAAGAGAAAAAAAAGAAGAAAAAAGGCCCAGGACTCGACGCCGCCAGAGGGCAGCACTCCCCAGCAAGCCGAGACGCCGGACCGCCCCTACTTAAGTGAAAGGGCCCGACGCTGAGCATCAATTCGTTATCTGCTCCAGTACGGACAGCATCGCCGAAAGTTCGCCATGTCGCACGGACAACCCGCAATGGAATACGCCGCTGAGTGCAGCAGCACCGCTGGAGAAACGCAGATGCTGGAAAACTACATCAAGAAGTTTCCTACGCTGGCTTCATTTGAAGAAATCGCCAAAATTTCGGCGCAGCATGCTAGGCTCGGTCGCCTGTTCCAGGCTGGCATGATTGAAAACAATGTTTTAAAAGTGTAGGGCAGCGTTGCACGAGCGGCACGCATGCCTACATATGCGTGGCTAGTGCAAGGGTCAGCGGGGTGCCGGAACCAATATGTGTTTTTGCTATCGCAGAACAAGCGCGGGACAGACACGCGTCATAATGGGGCGTATGAGTGGTGGTGACCGCGTGACGGTCAAGGTTCAAACTAAACAGCCCTTAAAAGGCCGGAGCGCCATGCTGGAGCAGCTCAGTTGGAGGTCTGAACTGAAGAGGGAAGGTCTTGTAGCGTGGCTCTCACCAAGACGTCTGCACTTGAGCCTGGCCATCCGAAGTTTCAGACCACGACCGGCTATAGTGCCGAATCCAGCAAGCGCTGAGGTTGTCCCTAGCAATAGGTAGACAGTCCGGTTGCCAGCGGGTTTTAGGAAACAGCCGTGTCAGCCAGCTGAGAGGCTGAGACAGAGAGAGAGACGCCACTGCCACGCCCAGCCCGACCGCTCTACCTGGAGAAAGGATCACCGCTCGTCAACTCGCCGCTACGTCAGACTAATCTAAGAGTGAGTGTTTTTAGTACTGGAGGTTGCTAGATAATAACGTTAGGGACTCGTCAGGGTAACTACTGTAAACTGTGTGTGTAAATACCTATTGATGGAAATAGGCAAAATAGTCAGAACAGCGAGTAAGTTGAGTAACAGTGTATACGAATAGATTAATAAATCATATTAATTGTCAGCGTTACATCTGTGTTACTTTTATTTGTCAGAGCCTCGAACCTATCGAACCAAAGCGTTCCCGGAGAGAAATACCCAGGCAAGTGTAAGACCTCAGGTTACGCTGAGTAAGAGGCGGCGGCGGTTATCATCAGATACACGCGCCCGCCCGAACTAATAAGGTGGCAACACGCCGCCCCTTACAAAACTGGGCCGTCAGTCTCAACGCGAGCACTACACCACAACGTCGAAATGGAAAAGTTAGCCACCGCCGTGAAATCGCTCAACACGCGCCGCGCCAAGCCGAAGCTTAGCCTAACCGAGCTTTGGGAGCGGTACCATCAGCGTTACGCAGCATGGGTAGCTGAAAGTTACGAAACCGGCTGGATTCCAAACCCACTACCAGCTTTGCGTATCTCTTGCTACCGGGACTACACCGACGATCGAGGGAGACTCTTCACAGGCTACATCCCGGACAGCCTACTTCAAGACGACCGGCAGCATAACGGAGCAAACAGCCATTTTGTACCGATACCGGAGAACTGGGGCTGGTCTGGAAGTGAAGAGAGATGCAGGAGAGAAGTCGCAGCCACCGCGCCGCGACCGACAGCACGACCAACCCACGGAGCACGACGGTACACCACACCAATGGGAGAAGGAAGAACGCGGAATCAAGAGATAAGGAAGCAGCGGTATGTGCAGCTGGTAGGAGAATTACCGCAGAAAAGTTTCACATCATCTTCAAGAAACAGATCAACAGATTTTTCAACATCTTTTGGAAAGTGGTAGAAGCTACAGCCGCCAGAGGGCAGCACCAAGCAGCAATAGGATAGCTTAAACCGAATTGGGTTTACCCTGCCAGCAAGAAATATGAGTGAAAGGAGAAGCTGGGGCGGTTAAAGGGAGAGACGGCAGCTATCTCAGGCAGTCGAGGTTCAAGATGCAACGTGTACAGGGCGAGGTAAACGCGTTGAGTTTCGCCACCCAAGGGCAACGAGAAACCCTACAAGTGATCCGGGAAATTCAAAAGCGTCATGTGCGGACACCGATCCATGATTCGTACGGAACAGTGATTCAAAGCCAAATGGATTTAATTCAAAACTTAGAAAATACCATAGAACAGCTGCAAATGCTATTGGAGACGGAAAAGAGGCATGAAGAATGATAAACCGGAAAATGAAGAAAAAAAGGGGAAAAAAAAGAAGAAAAAAAAGAAAAAAAAAGGCCCAGGACTCAGCGCCGCCAGAGGGCAGCACACCCCAGCAAGCCGAGACGCCGGATCGCCCCTACTTAAGTGAAAGGGCCCGACGCTGGAACATCAGTACGTTATCTGCTCCAGTACAGACAGCATCGCCGAAAGTTCGCCATGTCGCACGGACAGCCCGCCATGGAGTACGCCGCTGAGTGGAGCAGCACTGCTGGAGAAGCGCAGATGCTGGAAAATTACATCAAAAAAATTCCTACACTGGCTTCATTTGAAGAAATCGCCAAAATTTCGGCGCAGCATGCTAGGCTCGGTCGCCTGTTCCAAGCTGGAATGATCGAAAACAATGTGTTAAAGGCAAAGGTGGCCTTTGAAAATCTCACCCGCACCAATACGGCATTCCTCGCCACAGTGGATGTGCGTATAAAGGAAGTTTACGAGGAGACGAAGGCGGGCGCTCAGAAATTAGTCCGAGACCTCAGGCTGGCGCAGGAGGAGGTGCGTCGGTTACAAGAAATCGTCGCCCAATCTCGAGTGCAGAATAGTGAAGAACCCGGCATCAGCAAGAGAGCGCGACGTAGACACCGGGAAAAAGCTCGCCAGTTCGCAGACCGTCAGCTACCGGCTCTACCAGCATCCGCCATCCCGGAGAACGTCGTGCTGCAAGGGTTTGCGCGCCTCCTGCCGCTGACCGCGGGCGTACCAGCCGACGCCGACGCCGACATCGGGGACGTCTCGCCCAGGACGGAGAAAGCGTTGCTGCTAGAGGACGACTACGGCCGAGCTATGACATTCTAGTGGTAAAGTAGAACTGAAAAAGAAAAGGAGAGTAAAAGTCTGAATAGTGAGTTGTAGGGCTGCGGAAGCATCGACAGCACTTGCATACGCTGCATCCACAGCATGCGCACGCACTGTCTCTGCTCCCGCGCCTACATGCCTGAATGGGACGGTCGACTAATCGCCAAAAGCTTATCGCCGCGCCGCACCGCGCCGCGCCCGGACGACTGGAATAGTTTGCGTACCGCCGGGCCGGGCTCACGCGGTCGGTCAAAGGGCTAGGGCGTCACATGACGCTGGAGAGGGCCGTGTGCAACGAGCCGCCCTATATAAGACGGACGTACCGAGGGTTCGGGGCATTCAGTCTCCGCGCGGACCCGAGGGTAGTCGGACTGAGCAGCCGTTTGAGTTGGTTCCATACTAGCCTCTCGAGTTGCCGTCTCATCTGCCTGAGGTTAAGCTTGGTGACTCGCTGATCCGACAGCGGCCAGAGTTTGAGTTGCCCCTTGTTGTTGGTCTCCGTACTAGCCTAGGAGGTAGCCTCTCACTGCGACGCCTAGGTATAGCTGAGTGCCTTTCCCCAGGCGAATCATCCTCTGACACCACGCTACGCTACTGTGTAGTTACGCCACCGTGCAGAAGCAAGTCATCAGCCTAGTCAGCCCGCCAAGAGTGTGAGTGTCAATGTACGGGGAGTCTATTAGACTTAATGTTAAGTGTTAAGTAGGGATTAGTCAATTAGCTAGTTAGGTAGATGTTTATATATAGTCAGGTTAGTAAGCTGTAAGCTGAAATGTGGGAATTATTAATGATTTAAATAAATATGTATTAACTATGTTTATGAATATTATTCCTACTACCCTTTCACTCTAAGCCAGACCGAACCGCCTATGTAGAATTAGGGCGCCTTCGAGAGAGACGCGATCACCAAAAGTGCGTCGCTACATGAGTCAATTTTGTTGATAAGTAAAAGTCTGCATAGTGAGTCAATTTTGTTGATAAGTAAAAGTCTGCATAGTGAGTCAATTTTGTTGATAAGTAAAAGTCTGCATAGTGAGTTAATTTTGTTGCTTAAGAAAAATAAGTAAAGTCATCTGCATAATGAGTCAATTTTGTTGTTTCAGTACAGTCCGCATAGTCAGTATATTGGTTGCTTAATAAAAGAGAGAAAAAAAATAGACACTAAGAGAAGAAAATTCAAAAAAAAAATTATATAGATTGGTGAATAGTATATCTTATGTTGATGTTAAGTATTAATAATAAAATTCAGTAAAACAAAAAGAAAAGATGTGTATAAATAATCAAATGTTTTTTTGGGAACAGTTCGTATATTAAAAGATGAAAAAAATGTTATTAATTGTTGATGCGCTAAAAAATACCACACACAGGTAATTAGCTAAACAGGAAAGCTACCGAAAAAAATTGTGTCCATTTTTTTTTGGAAAAAGGGGGGGAGTGATGTAGGGCAGCGTTGCGCGACCGGCACGCATGCCTACATATGCGTGGCTAGTGCAAGGGTCAGCGGGGCGCCGGAACCAATATGTGTCTTTGCTATCGCAGAACAAGCGCGGGACAGACACGCGTCATAATGGGGCGTATGAGTGGGGGTGACCGCGTGACGGTCAAGGTTCAAACTAAACAGCCCTTAAAAGGCCGGAGCGCCATGCTGGAGCAGCTCAGTTGGAGGTCTGAACTGAAGAGGGACGGTCTTGTAGCGTGGCTCTCACCGAGACGTCTGCACTTGAGCCTGGCCATCCGAAGTTTCAGACCACGACCGGCTATAGTGCCGAATCCAGCAAGCGCTGAGGTTGTCCCTAGCAATAGGTAGACAGTCCGGTTGCCAGCGGGTTTAAGGAAATAGCCGTGTCAGCCAGCTGAGAGGCTGAGACAGAGAGAGAGAGAGAGACGCCACTGCCACGCCCAGCCCGACCGCTCTACCTGGAGAAAGGATCACCGCTCGTCAACTCGCCCCGATATTAATTGTCAGCATTTTATCTGTGTTACTTTTATTTGTCAGAGCCTCGAACCTATCGAACCAAAGCGTTCCCCAAGAGAGATACCCAGGCAAGTGTAAGTCCTGAGGTTACGCTGAGTAAAAAGCGCCGGCGGTTATCATCAGATACACGCGCCTGCCCGAACTAATAAGGTGGCAACGCCCTCTTACAAAACGGCGGCAGAAAGTGCCGCGCCGCCGTGACACTGACACTTACACTTTACAGAGCCGATGACCTCATACCGCCCAGGAGAAACAATTTAGCAAAGTGATATCGTGGTCTGCGTGGAAAACACGGAGATACAGCTACAGGGGTGGGGGAGAGAAAGAGAGACAGATAGAGATGAGAAAGTGGCAGAATGAGGTAGGAGGGTAGGTGGGCTAATACCAGGCCGGCTGATGGACGAGACGTGGGTTTTTGGGAGGGGGAGTGTCCGTACTGTCCTGTCCACCATGGGAAAGAATCCCATCGGGCAGCAGGAGCGCCAACAAGGGTCGCGCCGCGTGGGGCTGCAGCAAAAGCGCTTTGCCCAAATTAGTAATCAGGGCGAGATGCACCGGGGGCGGCTCGGGCTGCTGTCGGGGCGGGGCGAGGGTGTCCTCTCAGGCTGCGTGGCCCACCAGGGTGGAGCTGTTGATGAGGTGCGCGGGGAACAAAAACCAATGTTAATTTTGTGTCTGAGGCGGAAGAGGAGAGGGACCCGCCATCGTTTCCCTGTGGCGTGTCCTTGTGAAGAGCACGGGGACGAAGTGTTTCACTCTCTGCCCGTTTCTGACATGGTTTACCTCTCTTCCTTTCTCCGATCGCCGTCCACACGCCTTTCAATGTGTGAATGGCGTTTATTTGTGTCCTTCGGGCAAGATTTCACCCACGTTGACCACAATCCGCACCAGCATTCAGCTTCAGATGCTAACGAAACGTTCATGCGAACTTTATCATTCCTTTCTGTCCGTCATGTTCGACATTTTTTTTTGTTACAGGTTTAGGTTAACGTAATAATTCAAGTTTCTTAAAAGGTTGAGGGAAATTTAATGGCTGCTTTCTTAATCATCTTAATAATTGTTTTTCCTATTTTTTTTTAGAACTTTCTGCTTTTTGGTTAATGATTGAATCACTATGTGCGCACTAATTAATATGTGGACTAAGTAAGTAACAGAGACCAAAATATCCAAATGATTATAGTAAATCTCCTTACCCTTCCCTACCATGAGAAGAGAACAGTCGGATAAATGAAATAAAAAAAGATAAAAAACAGAAACCAATACGCTAATACTCAAAGCAGCGTCTCTATGACCCAACGTCAGAGTTGACAGTGACCGACAGTGACTAAAAAGAAACCCCACACCACACGGCCATGTCGCATAATCTAGTCACAAATTTGAACACTACAGAGATTCACTACAACACAGTTTTCCCTCATATAAACTAGAAACTGGCCTGCCGGCCGGTAACGAGACAGTCCAGCTCCAATAGCAAACACAAAATATACTAGCGCAAAGCCAAATAATTAACTTCTATCTTCAATTTCAATAAGGAATTATAGTAATGACGAAAAATAAAATAACAATTGAACGGGTATCTTAATAATGGAACGGGTATTTTTACATAGGGGTAAAGCCAGCCACAAGGGACTGTCTAAAATCTAACAAAATCTCTATTTTAACTGGATCAGACTGGCGGATATTTTTTCTGGCAAATCAAAATCAAAACGGGTATTTTAACGGGTATTTTAACGGGTATATTGACGGGTATCTTTACCTACGGATGAAGCCAGCCACAAGGGACTGTCTAAAAACTAACTTTTGAACGGGTTGTACTACAACCTCCATTCAAGTTTCGATTTGGTAGTTAAAATCTCTATTTTAACTGGATCAGACTGGCCATTATTTTTACTGGCATATCAAAATCAAAACGGGGCTGGCGGGGCTGGCGGCTCGAGTAGCCGTCCGCGGCTGGAGCGAGGGCTGAAGAGGGCGCAGGGTGGGGCGCGAGGAACAGCGCTGCGCTCACGACTACTCTCAAGTGCCTACGAGCAGGCGAGCTGTTTACTCCAAGGAGCAGACCGATGACGGATATCTGCACCCGCGCTTGCACAGCGGCCGGGCCGCGGAGGCCGCGGAACGGAAGACGACAGCCTCCCCCAGCATAGTATAATATAGCGAGAGACAGCAAACTTATCTCTATGTGGTATTATAGTTTTATTATTATTCAATATTTGTATGCCCCCCCCCCCCCTACCGCTTTCTCTTACGACCTTCAGCCCAGCCGCGCCGCGCCCTCCGCTACCGCGACCCGCCCCGACCGTTACACCACCACCACCAGCCGCGACTACCGCGCCGCGCCCGCCGCTCCCACCCCGTTTGGCCATCAGCGGCACGGGTATAAAAAGGGCTGCTGGCCATCCGTAGGTCAGCAGTCGTGTACGGACCAAAAGGTAATAAACAGTTGACACTGCGAAAACCCTCTTGAGTACTCGACTTGCTCCCGGAACCCAGAGACAGGACCCATGCCGCAGTAGCGCAACACCGCCACACTTTGTCGGAGACACTACACCTGATACTCAGTACTCTGAAATAATCAGTCACCTCAAACGCAGGCGGCCCGCCTCCACCTTGCTCAGGAGCGGAACGCGGAATTGGAGCAGCTCCTGCGCCACGCCGAAGCCCTGGAGGACCACTTCTGGTCCGAGGTGCTCCGGCAGGTGGACGCGCCCCGCCCGGCCCTGCTGGGCCCAGTGTTCGCGACAATCCGCCAAATCCGGCGCCACTACAGGACATATATATGTCCATTCCTTCGAGACGCCAGCGAACAAGAGCACCAGTTCAACCCGGACCAGAGGGAGCGGTACATCAAGGCCCAGCGCGTCTTCCGGATGGTAACACACCTCCGGACGGCACCGGGCTTTGACCCACAAAGGCGCCTTCCTGGCCCACGGCTGCAAGAATTCGTGAACCTGGCGATTTCATTTTCCAGAAGTTCCATGTAGTGGTAGGGTACTACATTAGTTTGGTCTGACGACAGGGGGGCCAGGGGACGTGAAGACGTCATGAACTACTCCAGTGGAAAGGCCTAAAGTAGTTCGGTTTGCTCCAAAAACGTCCTTGTATTCATCTAGGAGGTCTCCGAATCTTTTCTGGTCTGCTGTGCTGAGATGAGATAGATTTACTGTCTGGCTGGGTAAGAGTTCAGGTTGGGTTGGATGTTGTATGGTGAATACTGGACTGGTTTCTGGTTTCTCCTGTTGAGTGGCAGGTATGAGTTGGGCAACAGGTGTATTTTTACTTATGATTAGATCTTCTGTAGATGATTTCATAACTTCTACTGGGAATCTGTCTGTTTCTCCGTCGTATTTCACTAGCATAGATGCGTAAAATAGACCGGAAGTCTGGGCTGGGTGGCCTTCCGCCACGTAAAGTCCAGGGCGAAGATCTGGTGTTCTGTCGCTCCGGCACCATATTACTGATTTACATCTTGCAGGGATGATATTTACTGAGCACGAACGTAGAGTGTGTTCTGGGTCCTCGTAATACTCCGAGTCTGATGTTTGCAGTTCTGAAAAACTGACTGATTTGTGTTGTCCTTCTGGCTGGATTGGCTTTCTTGAAGGCTGTGAGTCGAGGGCCTTGTCTGCCCCGTCGTCGGGTTCCTTGGGTGACATGGTTGGAACCTTACTCCTTTCGCGAAGGGTGCTAAGGGTTTCCATGTCTTTAAGAAGTTGAGCTTGTGTGTTGTTTGTGGTGGAGTTGCCTGACGCTGATTGTTCACCGTCCGTTGTTGACTGAACAGGGCCTGACTCCACACGTATCATTCTGACAGCTGCGGATGATCCTTGGGCTATAGTGAGGGGAATCTACTCAGAAGCTACTCGTAGTGTTTTTGTTTCCAGACAGATTCTTGCTTGGTACCTGAGCAGGAAATCTATCCCTAGAAGTATTGGTTGTTTGAGGTTAATGTCGTCTCTACACACACAGAATTTGTGTGAGAAGGTGGCTCCATTCTGAAAGTGTAGTGACACGTCGCCGAGTATTGGGAAGCTTCCGCCGTCTATGCCGTGGAGATGAATCCGCCGTGGGCTGTATGTTGTTCCGGGGGGTAGATGTGACTCCTTGATTATTGACACTCCGCTTGCGGTGTCTACAAGAACATCTGCCCATAAGGAACCCAGACGAAATCGGGCTACAAGACCGATGGGGTCGCCGGTTGAGAAAACAGGGTAGTTGTCTGTTTTGTTTAGCTTTGAGTACGGCGTTTCATTCAAAGCTAGTTGGCAAAAGACAGAGATTTGTCTTGGCCGTTCTGCTGCATGTGTTTCTTCCTTAGGCGGCAATCACTTTTCCAGTGGTTAGCACCCTTGCAGTAGGCGCATTGGTCGTCACGAATGGGTGTTTTGTCTCGTTTGGGGTAGGGTGTGGCTGAACGAGCATTGTTGTTTCTGTCTGTTGAGCTGCTCCTGAAGAATCTGTTTCCAGATTGACTCCTGTAGTAACGATTTCCAGATTGGCTTCTGTTGTAGCAGTTGTCGGTCTGGTTCCTCTCGTAGCGGTTTCCTGATTGAAGGACATATATATGTCCATTCCTTCGAGACGCCAGCGAACAAGAGCACCAGTTCAACCCGGACCAGAGGGAGCGGTACATCAAGGCCCAGCGCGTCTTCCGGATGGTAACACACCTCCGGACGGCACCGGGCTTTGACCCACAAAGGCGCCTTCCTGGCCCACGGCTGCAAGAATTCGTGAACCTGGCGATTTCATTTGCCAATAATACACCAGCATACATAGACAACTCATTTGTGCAGTGAATAGTGACAGTGTAGTGCAGTGAAAGTGAAAAAGTGATAAAAATCAAAAAAAAATATATATAGTTTTATTATTAGGTAAAGGGTTATAAACTGAAACAAAACCTTGTTTGGTAAAGGGAAAAAAATGGTATAATGGTATTTTCATAATTACAAAGGAAAAAAAAATGTGGTGTCATCAGTTTAAATTAACTAATTTTCATATTTTTCATCAGTCTGTGTATAAATTCATTAATTAAATCTTATCTTGTTGTCATATATTCTTAAATTGTCTAATTTTCATCAGTCCGTGTATAAATTCTTTACTTAAATTCAATCTTATTTTGTGGTAAAAAAATTCTTAACTTAACTAAATTTTTAACTTCATCAGTCCGTCTATCAAATCAATCTTTATGGGGACATAAAGGAAATTTGCCCCCGGAAGAGTTTTGTGGTATTATAGTTTTATTATTATTCAATATTTGTATGCCCCTTACCGCTTTCTCTTACGACCTTCAGCCCAGCCGCGCCGCACCCTCCGCTACCGCGACCCGCCCCGACCGTTACACCACCACCAACAGCCGCGACTACCGCGCCGCGCCCGCCCCCCCTCCCACCCCGTTTGGCCATCAGCGGCACGGGTATAAAAAGGGCTGCTGGCCATCCGTAGGTCAGCAGTCGTGTACGGACCAAAAGGTAATAAACAGTTGACACTGCGAAAACCCTCTTGAGTACTCGACTTGCTCCCGGAACCCAGAGACAGGACCCATGCCGCAGTAGCACAACACCGCCACACTTTGTCGGAGACACTACACCTGATACTCAGTACTCTGAAATAATCAGTCACCTCATCCATCAACGTCAATCGGCTAATCAAAACTGGAACTTTCGTCGATTATATTAAGACTGGAACGGTAATCTTTATCATAACAGGAAATTTTTACCTTCGGGTAGAGACAGCCACAAGGGACTGTCTAAAATTTTTTTTTTTATTTAATTTTTCTCCTTTACACGTTTTCTTTGCTGGGTCTGTTACGCAGTTTGTCCGATGGTGTTGCTGGTGGTGCACTTGAGGCGCTTGAGCCTGTGGCGGGTCACAGCGGGGACTCGCGGCGCGGGTCGGGGCGGGGACCACCCTGGGCAGGGCACCCCGACCCTCGCCACCCTGGGCACCCTGCGGGGCCACCTGCGAGCGCCGCCGAGTCGAGTTTCTGACTGTAAGGCGATCTCATAGGAGGCCCTCAAGCGTAGCGCCGCACAACCTCAGCAGACGGACCTATTGTGCCACCCAGGTATGTTGCACACCTGTCACTGTTTGGAATAAAAATCGTGCTAAAGTGGCACAAAAGGTTTTTGGTACTCTTTGTTGCAGCTTGACGTTGACTTTACTTTGTTCAGGTCGAGGTTCTGTGATGTTAAATTATTATAGATTTGTATCATATGCCCCCCCCTCTCCCCACCCCGTTTGGCCATCAGCGGCACGGGTATTAAAAGGCTGCTGACCACCCGTAGGTCAGCAGTCGTTGTACGGACTAAAAAGGTAAATAAACAGTTGACACTGTAAAAACCTCTTGAGTACTCGACTTGCTCCCGGATCCCAGAGAGAGAACCCATGCCGCAGTAGTACAACACCGCCACACTCTGTCGGAGATACAACACCTGACACTCAGTACCTAAATACTCAGTCACCTCAGTTCGGGTGGTCAGCCGTCCGGGGAAATGTGAGGCAGCGTGGGGAGCTGTGTCAAGTGACGAGAGCGACTGTGATCAACAACTATAACTTGATATTTTGCAGTGCAGGTACATTTATAATGTTGGGTGCCAGTGTGGCCAACCCACAACACTCTTGTTGTGTTCGCCCCTCGTTTATCCGTGGGAGCGCCAAAATCCCCAATAATCCATTCGACGACAAAATCACACCAGGACTACCTGTGGAATTTTTTTAACAACTGAGAGAAGAAGAAGAATTAACCTCACAAAAATACCATTCATTTGATTCTACAGATGAGATGATATTTACAGTCCTTATCGCAATTTCACTTGCTATAGGATCCGGACTCCTCGCATTCATCATCCTAAAAGTTTGGCAGTGGATCTACCCGGCAAATATCAAACGGGTAACACCGTCGGTCACGTTCCGGCGGGAGAACGATGACTTAATTTACTCACACCCGGATAACGAGGGAGATAATTGACTGGCACGGCGGGAGGCGATAGCGAGTGCACGTTACGATCGTCTCTGCTTCGACTAGCGCCCGTCCGCCACCACTCACTTATCTCTCTCTCTCTCTCTCTCTCTCTCTCTCTCTCTCTCTCTCTCTCTCTCTCTCTCTCTCTCTCTTACTATTTCTATACCTATCTCTCTCTCTCTCTCTCCCAGTACTTCCAAAAACCTGTCTCCCTCGCCACCTCCGGTTGCACAGGGGAGGCTGCCGCCTGGCACCCCCCTGGGGCAAGTTGCATGTGTGCATGCGGCACCTCACAACTAACCACCCCCACCCCAACAAACCCGCATGCCACTACACTATAAGCAGAAGGGCTGGCGGCGGAGGGCAGCGAGCTTTGTGAGCCCGACACCGGTCGTGAAACCTCAGAGCCCGCTGGACTACCACCCCCAACGCCGCCAGTCGAGCCGATCGCATCCCCCGCGAATTCGTTTGTTTCATTCTTTTCTTTCTATATCCATAAGTAAGTACAATGGCTTCTTCCGGCAGCAACGTTTCTGATGAATACAGGGAGATGGTCAGGTGGGCGGCCGGCGAAACCGCTGTCCCCCCACCACGCCTATCGCCTGCACAGCAGAAACGGTTGGCCCAGTTTTATCGCCGGCGATGCATATTGGCAAACGCCTATATGCTCGCCGACGAGCAAACATTCATCACAACAGTTAAGAAATTGGAAACCGACCTGCTGTCGGATATATCTAGGCCTGTGCGATTGTTCGATTAATCGAAATCGTCATCGATATTTCTGGCCATCGACGATTAATTTTGACATGTCGATTCCGATGACCGACATCGATCATCGATTTGGACCTAACCGATGACCATGTTTGAAACGATTATTCGATGATTGTCGATGGCCGATTATTATCCGATTACCTGAGAGAGATTAAAACTATTTTGAAACATTTTTTGTAATACTTCGTACAAAATAAAATAGTTTAATCCAGTTTTAAGTATTAAACTGTCAACTTTCTTCGAATTTACGATAAATTGTTGCACTCATGTCATCGGTTTATCACTCAATAAGTCAAAGTCAACAGTACTTAAAAGTTGATCAGATTTAATCGATTAATTGGAATAATCCGATTAATCGGAAATAAACGATTAATCGAATTAAACCGATTAATCGGGTAGCAAATCGATGGTCGATGCAGGCGCATCGGCATCGACAAGAATCGCGATGATCGCAGTCATCGACCGATTACGATGATTTCCGATCATCGCACAGGCCTAGATATATCACCTGGGACTGGCAGCAGAGAGGTAACCATTACTCAATTTTCTCGGCGCGGCAAGCCCAAAGTTCCAAAAATAATAACAATAGATTAACATATTTTTTTTCCTCTCTTTCCCTCTTTTTAGTGCATGCCGTGATCGACTGGGATGCGATAGGGCTAACAGCCTGGCGTAAGGAACAAGAGTACGCCAGGCTGGCCAGGGGAGAGCTGTGGGACACGCCCCACTACCACGCCGCGCCACCGCCGGGCGTCACTTATACGGACACCGATATCATTCGGTGTGCCAATCCTGAATGCCCGGCGCATGGCGCGCGCGTAAAAAGACTTGTCCCGACGTCAGAATATAAAACCCACAAATTAAAAATAGGATTGATTTACAGAAAACTAATAAGGGGTTAATTGATTCATTGATTTTATTTGTACAATGCACAGCATGGACGTCAACATGGCGAACGTGGGGACCATTGAAGATACACTGCTGCTGCTGTTTACGATTCTCACGGACGCCGACACCAGGCTACCTACTCAGTTGTGGCGGCGCCTGGCCAACACGGAGGAGGACTTCCGCCGTATGGTGAACCTGCTGCGGGACAACGACGCCCGTTTCGCGGCATCGGCAGCGAGGCACAGACGGGAGCGACGGGCTGCCTTTGCTGTCGACCTCGTCAGGCGGGTCGGGCAGCGGCGAGCGGCACAGCGCGCGGCGCGCTCTGACGGCGACCAACCCCCGGTGGCCACTTGCCGCCCCAGACAACACGGCGCCGCTCACACGGCAGCCGTCAGCGGGGCCACCAGCACGAGGGCAAACTGGCCAACTTTCACCGGCACCCACCGGACGGTGTACGTAGCTCCGCCGTAGACGGAGCTCCGTGTAGACGACGCTGGCGGAGCTGCGCCGTCAACACGCCACGCCGCCGCCGCCACCCCGGTCACCAACACCGCAGCCCTCACCACCAACAACCCCGTCGCCTCCACCTCACCCGCCGTCCCCAGCAGCAGGCCCAGTAAACCTGGTCCTGACGTTGCCATCCGACCAGACAATCCACCTATCCCTCCTCGGAGCCCCAGGCGCCCCACCAGCAGCAGAAGACGACGTCCGACCGGCCAGACCGCGTACGGTCCCACTCGGTTCCCCACGTCGCCCCCCTCCACAACGACGTCCAAGCGAGTGACATTATTTTGTGAATATTTCTTTTCTCTCTCTCTCTCTCTTTTGTATTTTAATAGGTTATTTTGGGATAAGGTAATTGTATAAGGGTTTAGGTTTATATTATTAGTCACTTATTTTTTTTAGGAGAGGGGGAGTATTTGTGGAGCCGCTGCGCGGACCACAAAGTTAGGTTAGGTTTGGGGAGGCACCGCCCCGGGTCATTCGCACCGAGAGTTGTTGACAGCGGCACCCCACTACTTCCCATACCCGGTAGTGCGGTGGCGTTGGCACGACTCAGCATCCCTCGCGGCGATGACACGGACACGGCGTGCCATCTCCAAATAGTATATAAGACCGCCTCAGCTCTGAGATGGGGAGTCAGTCGGTTGGTACCGAGCAGCCTTACTCGTTAAGTGCACCGTGACCAACCGCCGCTAGCCGCTGTGCTCCTAGAGGGGTGTCTGGAGGAAGCCAGCTGCAACGCGGACTTGGCCATCACGGGGTCGAGTGTGAAGATAGTATATTGTGAAGTGGAGTGAAGTGAATAGGGTATTCCGGACAAGCGGAGGACCGGAAACGAAGGCGACGTCCACAGTGGTCGGATCTCAGCCTAGTGGCTTCTGCATCCGGTTTGTCTGCTGTGGAACGCCGCCATCTTTGTTCAGATTCACATTCGCGGAGGACTTCGCGAGTGATTTGTCACCTCTACGACTCCTTCCCGTCCGTTTTGTTTTCCTAGAACACCCGAAGATATGCGAATGTGAATCTGAACAAAGATGGCGGTGGTCCACAGCAGACAATCCGGATGCAGAAGCTATTAGGCTGAGATCCGACCACTGTGGACGTCGCCTTCGTTTCCGGCCCTCGGCTTGTCCGGAATACCCTATTGTGAAGTGAAGTGAAGTGTACCATGGGGATTCCATATATATTGTGAGTACGAATAGATGTTTTATACTACAGAATGACTTTGCCATCCTTTACCCTACCCCGCCATGAGACACAGTAACTGGACGTTAGAATGAACACAAGCTACCCAATACGCCCGATTCATAGCCGTTTTCTATGACCCAAAGTGGGTGCTGCCTGCCGGCCATGACAAAGGCAACCCCACACTACTCCTGTGTGAAACCCTCAAGAAACCTATAGTAAAGCCTGTCAAACGCTTCCCTGTATTCCAGACTACTCGCCAGTATTTTCCCCGCTACCAATTCAAGACTTCGGTCATAAAACTCTTGCCCAGTTAAAGAGGAGTTTCTCCAATATTCCACTACATGTACGAAAACTACTGGTGTCAACTTTAATCATGCCACATATAGATAATGTTGCTGCAGCGCTAACTGACGTGTCTATAAGTAAAATTGTAAAGCTTCAGAAACTTCAGAATCCATGAATTAGATTCATCACTGGAGCAAGAATGTGTGAGCATGTAACTGCATATTACAAACAGCTGGGCATATTTAAAGTTAAGGAAAGGCGAACTCTAGCTGTTGTTACTCTTATATCTAAAATTATGAAGTGTGAACAACCTGTATACCTTTACCTAAATTATTTCGTAAAATCTGAAGTCAATGTAAGATCGACCAGATCTAGTTAGAGTCATATCCAATTACCACCCCATCGAACAGAGAAGTGACACAGCTCCTTCCACATACAGTCCATCTAGTGTTGGAATGATCTTAAATTGTTCGATGTGATCAACAAATCCTGTTTCACCTCTAAAACTGTAGGAATGCTGTTCACAAGGCGGCGATCGCGCACGCCCTGTCCTCCTAATAGTTCTGTAAAGTTAAGCGAGCACAGCCTTCGACCACCCAGTGCCGCCCGAAGGAAAAGAAACGCCCCAGATCCAAAAAATTAATCGCGGAATCATGACAATCCTCATCCTCAGACTGTGACTCACTTGGTTTGACAGTGTATCGCCACCTTGGTTACTAGAGCAAGTAGATCTTTTGTTGAATACCGTGAACCAGATTTTGAAAAAATTACTTTTATGGTGTGAACATGGGCAGGGCATTATGGGCCGCGCTAGTCTCCCACAAGTTACCCCCTCCCCCCCCTTTTCTTCCGTTACCCCCTCCCCGCTGCTCAAGCTCCTCTCCGTTCCGCAACACAATCTCCGTGGGCGAGCGCGCAGGTGTGCCCCGTGTCGCGTCCGCCCCAAAGTCCCCCTCCGAGTGCAGAACGTGAGTAAAGCTGCCCAGGACGGGACAGGCCCTAGGGTCGGAAAGTTTATCCACGCTTTTGTTTAAACCAGTTGCTGACGAAAGTGGCGGTCACCAGAGGATTAAAAGTCGTCGCTTTAGCAGCCGCTCGACGCGGCACGAGCGCTCAATGTTTGGCGGAGAGTCGGTCAGCGCTTCGCGATTTTGTCACATAACGATGTTGTTAGTTTTCATTGGAAATTTGGAACGCGAGAGCGTTTATAGACGTTAACGAATTTACGACAAGGTCCGTCGGGCAGCCCCCCCCCCTCCCCGTGAAGTCCAAAACTTTCGCCGGCGCTGTCATAGGGGTATGAGTGATGTGCGGTTTGATGAATAGGGTCCATTGTGACCAGCACGGGTCCCGAATGTCACCAGTGGCAACGTTTTACACACGCCGGAAGTCCTTTCATATCAATTCGCGCAGGAATCACTGCGAGCGAGTGTGAGAGCGAGAAAGAGAGAGTGGAATGGGGGCAAATGAGCGTCCTTTCACACCCTTTCGCGCCCTGCGCGCGAGGCGCGTCGCGCAGCCGGTCTGCTTGTGTAATCCCGAGGGAGAGAGAGGCTGGACAGGTCGAAAAAG
Organism: Frankliniella fusca; assembly: GCA_029379305.1. NCBI lineage: Eukaryota > Metazoa > Arthropoda > Insecta > Thysanoptera > Thripidae > Frankliniella > Frankliniella fusca. The sequence goes on from JAHWGI010000014.1 coordinate 1,925,214, forward strand.
CGGGCGCGCGCGCGCGCGCGTGTGTGTGTGTTTGAATTTGCGAGCGTGGGTGTTTCACGTTGGAAGGGCTGGCACATGTGTGTTGATTTTACACCGGATTGCCGCGGCATTGTTTCGTCTAATGTCGTTTTAATTCGCGGGACGCGCGCCGCTGCGGACAGGAGCAGGGGGAGGTTGGCCGGCGCCAGCGTGTGTGTGACGGGGGGACGAAAGTTGCTGCTGTGGCGCCGTCGCGCCTCCTGACACGCAAATTAAATCGCCAAGCCAATTCCATGGCGATGGACGGGACTGGGCCGGGGCTGTGGCTGTGGCGTAGGCTACTGTGGTTGATATAAAAGGTAGAATGACGATTTACTTTTGTTTCTTTTTCTGTCTTCCCCGCCCCTCCCCCTCTTCCCCCATTTTTTGACGGTTCTTTCTTTTTGACCATAATATGTGACCATGTCCATTCAAGTTGAAATCGTTCGCCAAGTGTTTCGGAATGCCACACGCTCTTGTAGTTTTTGAGAATTTCCATTTTTGTGGTAGAGTTTGTGGTATTGGTATTATAGTTCAATATTTGTTATTATTATTATTATTCAATTTATTATTATTCAATATTTGTTTATTCAATTTATTATTATTCAATATTTGTTTTTATTCAATATTTGTATGCTTACCGCTTTCTCTCACGACCTTCAGCCAGCCGCGCCGCGCCCTCCACTACCGCGACCCGCCCCGACCGCTACACCACCACCACCAGCCGCGACTACCGCGCCGCGCCCGCCGCCCGCCTCCCACCCCGTCTGGCCATCAGCGGCACGGGTATAAAAAGGGCTGCTGGTCACCCGTAGGTCAGCAGTCGTGTACGGATCTAAGGTAATAAACAGTTGACACTGCAAAACCCTCTTGAGTACTCGACTTGCTCCCGGAACCCAGAGACAGGACCCATGCCGCAGTAACACGACGCCGCCACACTTTGTCGTAGTAACACCCACCTGATACTCAATGCGCTGAAATAATCAGTCACCTCAATGGGAGAGGTACGTTAAGGCCCAGCGAGTCTTCCAACTGGTGACGCACCTCCGGACGGCGCCGGGATTTCACCCACACAGGCGCCTTCCGGGCCCACAGCTACAAGAACTCATCAACCTGGCAATGTCATTTGCAAATAATACTCCAGCCTACTTAGACGGCTCATTTGTGCAGTGAAAGTGAAAGTGAAAACTGAAAAGTGAATGAAAAAATATCAAAAAATATATATATAGTTTAGGTCATGTACAGTGCAGTACAGTGCAGTTAATGTGAAAAGTGAAAGAAAATTCAAAAAAAAATATATAGTTTAAGTTTGGTAAAGGGTTTTGGTAAAAGGGAAAATGGTATTTTTATAATTGCAAAAAAAAAAACAAAAAAAAATTATGTAGTGTCTTCAGTTTCAATTAACTATTTTCATAATTTTTCATCAGTCTATGTATAAATTCCTTAATTAAATCTTCTCATGTATTCCTAAATTGTTTTAATTTCATCAATCAGTGTATAAATTCCTTACGTAAATTCCATTTTATTTTGGTGTTATAAATTTCTTAAATTTAACTAAAGTTTAACTTCATCAGTCCATCTTTATGGGGACATAACAGAAATTTGCCCCCGGAAGAGTTTGTGGTAGAGTTTGTGGTATTGGTATTATAGTTCAATATTTGTTATTATTATTATTCAATTTATTATTATTCAATATTTGTTTATTCAATTTATTATTATTCAATATTTGTTTTTATTCAATATTTGTATGCCCCTTACCGCTTTCTCTCACGACCTTCAGCCAGCCGCGCCGCGCCCTCCACTACCGCGACCCGCCCCGACCGTTACACCACCACCACCAGCCGCGACTACCGCGCCGCGCCCGCCGCCCCCCCCCCCCCCCCCCCTCCCACCCCGTCTGGCCATCAGCGGCACGGGTATAAAAAGGGCTGCTGGCCACCCGTAGGTCAGCAGTCGTGTACGGATCTAAGGTAATAAACAGTTGACACTGCAAAACCCTCTTGAGTACTCGACTTGCTCCCGGAACCCAGAGACAGGACCCATGCCGCAGTAACACGACGCCGCCACACTTTGTCGTAGTAACACCCACCTGATACTCAATGCGCTGAAATAATCAGTCACCTCATTTTGCAGACTGGATATCCACATAATATTCATTACGCAATCTGACTTTTTACAGGTGGACTCTAGGTCAATTGTGATCAACAGTACAGTACTGTACTAAGAATATCCCATACTCATCAAAAGGACCTTAGCCATTTGCCATCTTCGACGATAAAACAAATAGAAACTTGCCTGTTGTCGGAAAAAGTACACGAGCCCAACAGCAGACAGGCAACCATTCCTCAATTTTCGGAAAGGTTGACCTAAAGCACCTAAGATTAAAACGATAGATTATTTTTCTGACCTTTCATTTCCTTTCCCTTTCTTTTCAGATAACTTTCATTCAGACTATCGATTCTGATGGCGAGTATCGGTTTATTGCAGGGATCACCTTTCCACCCATCCGCTCACTGCGTGTTGAGCCTCTCGACACGCTTTGTTTTACCGTGCGAGAGGATCTACATCCTGTGCGCCATGTCGTCTGCTAGCCTGCCACGCCCTACCCTAGCCCCGCCACGCCCCGCCACGTTCCACGATGGATGTTCGCGCGGCGACCTCTGTCTCGCGGTTCGCTTTGTCTGTCGCACCAGACCGCCGACAGGACAGAGAAGGGAGGAATGGGCTCGGCTTGGTCCTTACCGCTAATGTAAAAGCAGAAATCTTTTCTGCATGTAAGTTTTTACTAAGTATATTTTACATTGTTTCTCGACATCGTGGAAATTCATTGGCATTCTTTTTTTTTTATTCCTTAAGGCATTTTGTGAAATATTTGCAATTTAAATATGCAAAATTACAAGCAAGCACAATGTTTTACTTGTCATTCTAGAGTTGGCAAATATGGTCGTGTATATATATATATATATATATATATATATATATATATATATATATATATATATATATATATATATATTTTACTTTTTCTGTTTTGGTTCTTTACAACTTGTTTAGAAAATAGTCGCTTCCAAAATAAATTCCACTTACGAGGATATATCGCACGGCAGATTCTTTTCATCGAAATGCGTCTGTAAATATCGCACATGCATGGTATACGTAATTTTTTTAGCCAGACGTAAAAAAATTCTTTGTAACTGCTGAGTTATAATGTAAGCTATTCATGTTCACAGTTTAAGAGCTGAACATAAAAAATTCTGTGTGCTTATATAATACAAACTTTGTCCGCCCACGGTATTGCTCACACTGTGCGGGCAAACCTCTCGGAGTGAGCGGCAGCAAACCTGGCCTCCCTTTCCGCCCCGCCATAATATCCTCCAAACGATGTTTGCCCTTTGCGGCCCGCCCCGCCACGCCCCGCCACGCCCGGCTTGCTCTCTCTGTCTTTCTCTGGCGGGCCGCACGTGCCTCTTCAAATATTTTGCCGTTTCGTTTGAGAGCAGAAGGAAGCACCGCGCCGAGACGGGCAGAGAGAGACAGAAACCTGGGTCGGCCAGTCCCGGCTCTCACTGTGTGCCAGCGTGCCAGCCCAGCCCTGCTACCGTTCTCATGCACAAAACTGTTGATGGAGATTTTGTGCGCAGTTATTAGTATTTGAGCCGGATTCTTGATGTGTTCTGTGGGGATGCTGTTCACACGGCGGTGATCACGCACGCCCTACATGACCTCCAAGTAGCACAGCCTCCGACCGCCCAGTAGACCTGCAAAAATGTGTTTAACTGACCAGCGGGAAACGCACGCTGACTGCAGCGTCCACGGGTTGTCCCCTACGTTTTGGCAACTGGTATCAGCGGACCAAGACGCGCGCTCCGCGCCGGGCGCAGGACCGGCCGGAAGCAAATAGAGGCAAGGGTCACTCCTCCAGTGGATACTTAAGCCCGTTTTCGGCAAGCCAAGGGATCATTATCGTTGTGACTGTAGGAGTGACCAGTGCAGGCCTGACCGTTGCTGAGCGTAGAAGTCGCGAGTGTTGTGCTAGAGCTGAGTGCGCCCCGGTTTGAAAGTGAGCGCCCGCCGTAGACAGTTTAAGTATTAACCGTTATTGTGGCTAGTGTGCGCCTTAGAGAGTGCCCACCGTGACCTTTTCCTCATCTTGTTCCTGTGTTCCTCTTCTGGATATCAGTAAGTAATAAACAGCGTGCTCCATATTTCCTAAGTCTAATTATTTCACTCAAACCCCGGTTGCTCGTGTGTTATTCGTGCTGCCGCAACTATATTAGTTCAGCCGGCGTAGGCAATCTACGCCAGGTACTTGGCCCCCGCCGGTGGCAAGAGAAAGGCCGGTAGGTTAGTCCGTTCGGGGGATTAGGAACCGGGATAGCTGGACGCCCCCTACCGAGGTGACTGTGACCGCCCCGTTCAAAACTGACAAAGTACCCATCGCCTAGAAGGGAAGTGTAGAGCGTCTACATAGTGACCTGAGCTTTGAGAGCGTTACCATTAGCGTTACGCAGCGTGTGTAGCTGAGAGTTACGATACCTGGTGGATTCTAGATCCACTACCGGCTTTGCGTATCCCGTGCTATCGGAATTACACCGACGATCGAGGGAGACTCTTCACAGGCTACATCCCGGAGGGCCTACCTCAAGACGACCGGCAGCACAACGAAGCCGACAGCCATTTTGTATCCATGCCGGGGAACTGGGGCTGGTCTGGAAGTGAAGAGTTCAGCAGACGAGAGGTCGCAGCAACAGCTCCGCGCCCGACAGCTA
>JAHWGI010000014.1:1932500-2095000 GCA_029379305.1 Frankliniella fusca
AACTCAAACGAAGGTCCTTTATTTCTGTCCCGATACTGCGAAAGGTGGGGTTGCTATTGTACTGAAAGGATGTTCAAAAACGGGCGAGAGCGCGCTGCGCTTTACCGAAGAGGAAATGAAAATGTTCCTCTGTGATGATTACTAGAGGCGCATGGAAGTGTACATCTCTACTAGACAATTATTCAGAACGCTTACTGTGGGGGGTATCATAGTGACCATTCTGAAGGGGTACAATGGAGGTGAGCTCAATGTTAAGCTGAAAACGGCCGAAAGAATGGGTATTGTTGCGTCTGAGAAGTCTTGATGAAAATTTTGAGAGTGAAAGTTTACAATCAACCGTAACATTCACCGTGAGAAATGGGCACAACCTTTTGTACAAACCAATTTACAAAGTACCATATCGGGTGCTGCGTTTCTAGTCCTTGGTGGTTATTGTCTTACTAATACTCCAGATTCTGTGTTTAACTCCATAAAGAGTTCTCCGGATGATTTCATCAATGTTAATCGACAAATGGATTACGACTATTCCCAAACACGGATTGATTTTGAAGGTGTTACAAAGATTTGATCATTCATCAATTTTTTTAGAATATGATCCAAACATGCTCCCTGTTGAGCATTGGAATAGTGTTTTGAAAGCAACAGTACTACCTCTAACTGATTTTTTTTATATTTACCTGTATTGCCCTATAAATGCGATTCTAAACTCATATTTCCTCTTTGTCGTTCTTGTATATAGAGCATATGACACAAGATAAATGCACTCACAGATGAAGAGAGAACGATAACTAGCACATAGTGTGCTCCAGAAGTTCGTCTGGCACCGCGCTCACCATCGGGGTGTGTGTGGTGTTTTGGAGCGCATCAACAATCTATAACATTTAACTCACTAAAACTTCCCGAAACACCCTTGTGGTTGTCAGAGGCGTATCAACAATGAAAACTAAAAACTAGTTCCAGTATGGTTGCCTAGAGCAGACGAAGCTTTGGGAGACCCAAGAAAGCAGAACATGGAGCAGACGAACAAGGGGAATAACACCCATGCCTTCCACAGGTAAATTAACATAGAAGATCTAGTTAGTTACAAGAATCCTCGTTGGCTGCTAGTGGGCAAAAAGTAGAAGTTTAGCAGCACTTGGTCATACCAGTAGAAAGTTATGAATAAATACAACCCAGGTAGCTATAAAATCGAACATTGCAGGACAGGAGTTACATTCAAAATCCCTTTACGCATGTTAAAAGAGTTCATTCCTGATACAATTTGCGTGGTGATAACGTTATCACCACGTACGTTAGTGATGGAGGGAAGTGGCTATAGAAGAGTTGTTGGGGAGTTGTTCACAGAGAGAAAGACTGGAGGCCAAAGAGGGTGGCTGGTGGACAGTTACTATGCAGTGGAGATGTTATCTCCACTGTTGAGGATGCACTCTAAAAGTCTTACCAACTAGCCCTTAGTCAGTTACCATGAACTTTGCACTCACGTAATACCAACACTGTTTTGTTGGTAATGTAAACAGGTATGTTTGTGATACAGACAAACTTCTTTGTGGTTCAAACAAAAGGCACGTTTGAAGTTACAATCAAAGAAAAGTTTTCCTCCGGTATGTACAAACATTCCATTTGTTTGTAATACAAAAAAGTTTGTCTACATTACACTCATATCTGTTTATATTACCAACAAAACGGTTTCAGTACATTGTTGGCACAAAAATCATTTTAACTTACTTTGTAAGTTTTTTAGAGTGTAAGCCGTCTTCCAGGTGAACACGTCCTTCTCTACTTGTCCTCCTCCTCCTCCTCCTCACACCCCTTCTCTATCCGCGCAAAACGCGCACTTGCCATAAAAACTAACGCGGGCGACGAACAGATGTTGACTCGAATGGCGTCCCGTACGGAGGATATCATAATCTCAGTGGTGCTAGGCGGGGCCGTATCGCGATGACTCCCCCCCCCCTCATATTCTCTCTCTCTCTCTCTCTCTCTCCCTCGCCCTCTGCCACCCTCCGATCCAGCCCAGCCGAGCCAGGCCAGAGGCCCCCAGGGGCTCCTCAAGGGTGACCTATCCCACGGATAACTGTCCCGACACCAACCCAATCAGAACGGGAGCAATTGGAGGGGGGGAGAGAAAGAGAGAGAGAGAGAGAGAGAGAGAGAGAGAGAGAGAGAGAGAGAGAGAGTGAGTGAGAGAGATAGAAGAGGAAGAGAGAGAGAGCGAGCCCTAGCACCCCTCCGTCCAGGATGTAGAAGTCCATCGCTCACACCCCGACCGACCCGTGCCTTTGTCCTCCCTCCACCCTCCGCCACCTCGCGGTTCCGTTTTTACAGAGCTGAATGGACAACCCTTTCTCCCCCTTATTAAACGACACACACATGCACTGCACTACATTCCCGATACCTCTATCTCTTTCTTTACCCTCCCCATTCTCAAAATAAAATGAAATGAAAACACACATACACACAAAATTGTACGCCTACAATGCAAATAAAGCTAAACCAGCGTCCATGGAAATAAGTTGAGGGCTCCCCTGTCGTAAAGCTTCGGCTTTCTCCGGCAGCACACTTTTTTATTATCATAGTTCTGCTTATTTAGAAATACTGTGTAAGTAAACGATGGCCTGCAGCTTGCCTTTTTATGTTTTCTGTATTTTCTCATATTAGGTTTTCTGTCTCGTTTGTACTGGTTGAGGCACTGCAAGCTTGCGTCATTTATTTATATGCGCTGGATATACGACTTACTTTCACCTTAATATTAACTTTTAAAAAAATACCAATTCACGAAGTCTCTAAAAGTCTTACCAACTAGCCCTCGGTAAGTTACCATGAATCTTACACTCACATAATACCAACACCGTTTTCTTGGCAATATAAACAGGTATATTTGTAATACCGACAAACTTTTTTGTGTTACAAATAAAAGACATGTTTGCAGGTACAAACAATGAGGAGTATTCCTTTGGTACGTACAAACATCCCATTTGTTTGTAATAGAAAGAAGTTTGTCTTTATTACAAGCATACCTGTTACATTGCCAACAAAACGGTGTTGGTTTTATGTGGGCGCAGAATTCATGGTAACTTACCGAGGGCTAGTTGGTAAGACTTTTTCAGTGCAGGCGGGCTGGTCTGGGCTGCGTCCCATTGCTGTTGTCCCGGCCCGCCGCGAGAGGGCGCCAGTGGTGCCAGGCGGCCTCTCAATTGATTTGCCTTGCCAATTACTTCCAATTTGGCCAGTCGCTGACGGCCAGGCCAAGCCAGGCCGGCAGTACTGGCCTACTCCGGCGAATTGTCCTCATCCTCTTTTATCCCTGGTCTCTTCCCACGTTACGCCCAAGGTTTTTTTTTTTCCACGTCCGGAGGGAGGCACAAGCATGGCAATTTGGGTCTTTTCGGCGGTTGTCAGGGTGATGTGACCTCCGATAGAGAGCAGTTCGAGAGCCGCGCGTCGCCATAAAGCGGACGGGTCACGAGTCCGGCGGGTCGCTGGATAATGAATAATTTTGGACTGGAGATGTATGGTCGATGGCCCAGTTCCGTTCCGCGTGATACGTGACAGCGGCGCTCTGCGCGGTCTACTCTTGCGTTAGATTTCGACGTAAAATTTCAAATCGAATGGAAATAGACAAAATATTCACTCCAGTCTGTCTATCCGTCCTGTTATTGAGGAGGCCATTGCAATTAAGGCTGCTTTACTGACTTGATCGGGCAGGTCAGAAGTTTTGTGCACTCTGTGGTATAGATTTATTATTTGTCAATTATTATTATTTGTAAATTATCTGCATTGGAAATATTTTATCGGTTATGTATCTGTGCCCCCGCCCCCCCCCCCCCTCCAACTTTCTCTTTCGCCCTCTGTACCAGCCCAGCCGCGCCGCGCCCTCCGCTCGCCACCCGCCACCCGCCGATACCGTTACACCACCAGCCGCGACTACCGTGCCGCGTGTTGGCGAGCACGGAAAATGCCGCCAACGCTTGATGGTGCCCCTGTAGTTCGCCGGCGTGCTTGGACCGTCCTAAGTTTGTTTGCATGGCTTGTTTGGTACCCCGGTCGGCCGAGGGTCGGCAGGGGGATTTTTCAGGGGGTGCCAACGCGACTCGCTCGGGTCCGGGGATGTTCCCCGGGTCCGGGGATGTTCCCCGGGTCCGGGGATGTTCCCCGGGTCCGGGGATGTTCCCCGGGACCGGGCGGGGCGCGTCGGGGAAGGGCGGTCCAGCGCGGGGACGAGTGACAGGGGCGGGTTGGCACCCGTGCTCGACCGGAGCGAGCGTCGCGGAGGACGAGTGACGAGACGGGCACTCTGGGACGGACGACAGAGGAGAGAGCACGGTAAGGGCTGGGAGCTCGAGATCCTGAAGAGCTGGACTTGTATTTTGGAGGGTGTGCGTAGAGACTTGTGAATCTGTATGTGGTAACGGAATTTGAGCTAGACTTACGATTAAATTGGTAACTCCTATTGACCATGCGCTATCATTCGATCAACGGTTCGGCGAGATTGACCCAGAAGATTTAAATCCCGCCGACACGCCCCGCCCCGCCGTTCATCAATGAAGCGACGCAGGACACCGTCACCTTCCAGGAACTCCCCGCCCAAAGTAAATTCTCCACAGCGCAGCGCTCGCCGCCCAGGAAGTCCCCGGCTAAGACGGCTTCAACATCGTCATCCAGCCCCCTGGACGAGCCAGCAGACCGCCGCCCGCAAAGCTCAACAAACCGATCATCATCACCCAAAAAAATCGCCCCATCGAAAAAATTCACCGGCAGGAGCACCCTTGCCTCAGCCAAGCAAGAAAACGCCAATCAAAATTACCCGCCGGCGCTCTACAACCACAGACTCAGCAGCACGCACCCGTGTCCGCTTCCAGTCACTCTCCCCAACATCCAGGAGAGTGAAAACACCACCACCCGCAGAGGAATCCACACCCGGCCCCTCACCTCAAGCAAATTTACATCAATCACCCTCACCTCAACCTGGCCCATCTCACAGATCACCCTCCCCGCAGCGCCGAGAGCGAGAACCCAGCAAGAGGAAGCCCATAACTCCTGAATTCATATTAAGTAGCTCGTCATCAGACAGCTCTGATAGCGATTCGGATAAGGCATTGAAAGACGGAGAAAGTGACTAGGCCCATCGCTCGCTGCCCCGACCTCGCCGCTCGCGCCCGGCCCGTGCACCAACCTGGACATCCCCGCGGCCCACACGCCGCCACCCTCTCCGCCCTGGACTGGACAGCCCCACTTTCCTCTCCCCGCCCCGCCGCAGACCCGCCACTTACCCCAGCCTTAGCCTACCGCCAGGGGCCGCGGAAGAACTATACGACAGGAGGGGCCAACTTCGGTGGTGACGTAGGGGTTGCCTACCTACCCGGCGGTTTTGGGTGTTAAAATTCAAAAAGAAAAGCTTTTTTTCCAAATAATAGATTTTTATTAAAAAAAGAATAGCCTTTACATTAAAAAATAAAATTAATTGATGTAGCTAATGACTTTAAGCTGGTACTGGCAAGAGTACAATTTACAGGACAAGTTACAGAAATCAAAAATTCGTTTAAATTTAAACATTTTCAAAGCGCACCGTAAATGAAAAGACCTCCATTGACCAAGGAAATGTGTTTTCTGCACAATTCGACCGAGTGCAGGTTTGAATTGAACAGGTGACAGATTTGCATCCATCCGATGGACGAAAAAATATTGTCTAATAACGGGATGCATATTTTTCACTTCAAATTCGAATTCGTATCTGGTTAAGAGGTGCGCAGAAACGCATTTTTCTACGCATATTGTCCATGGACGGTAGCCGCGGCCATTCGCTCTATCGCAACGAACCCTTCACCCTACATCTTGAGGGGAAAATTAGGGGGGGGGGGCGAGTTTGAGGCTTTGGCCCCACTCGCCCCCCACTTCCGCGGCCCCTGCCTACCGCTCATCACTCCGTCTCCACACCTCTGCCTGATCGGTCACCTGCGCCAGCGCCCTTCCCAGCCTCAACGATGAACACTTCCGCCTTCGCCATCGTGGAGCAGTCGATCGCAGCCTTCCTCCACTCCATGCGACAGGAGGTGGAGCAGGAGGAGACGCAACGACTGCTGGCCCTCAAACGCGACCTCCACCTCACAAGGGTGGCCCGCAACACGGAACTGGCGCAACTCCTGCGCCACGCCGCCGCCCTCGAAGACCATCTCTGGTCCGTGTGCCACACACACGGGCACGCCGCCCACCCAGCCCTGCCGGGCCGTTTTTGCGGTGATTCGCCAAATACGCCGGCATTACCGGACCTACCTCCACCCCTTTCTGCAAACCACCGACACACACCCTCTCAACCCAGACCAGATGGAAGACGTCTTCAAGGTACAGCGCTTATATATCATGGTGACGCATTTGCGAAACGCGCCACATTTCGCTCCGCATCGGCGAATTCCCGGACACCTGCTCCTGGGTATAAAAGGGCTGCTGACAACCCGTAGGTCAGCAGTCGTGTACGGTACAAAAGGTAAATAAACAGTTTGACACTGTGAACCTCTTGAGTACTCGACTTGCTCCCGGATCCCAGAGACAGAGCCCATGGCGCACCAGTAAGCAGTAATTCAACCACACTACACTCTGTCGGCGATACAACACCGGACACACTCAGCCTAAATATTCCATCACCTCAACTCACAGCAGGAATGTGGAATGTAATTTGTTAGATAACTATGTACGCCTGAATTACCAAAGACTCAAAAAAATTCAAGAATAATTTGTTTCGAAAATAGTTGAAAAAGAAAAAAAAACCTTTTATGGTTTTACTCTAAAATTTTAAGGATCTTTCGTTTTAAGAAATTGATTTTCATCTTCTCTGCACTAACTCATTTCGTTTGTATTTCTTTTCCTTTCCAGTTGTAGAGGTGCTCTCTTTTTGGCTGCGACAACTACAATATTCTCGCTATGGTTGGCTGACCTTTCATCATCAGGTAGGCTGACAATCCCTGCTGACGGCAGCCTGCCTGTCTACTGTAGCATCTATGCCACTGACTGACTGCGTGTGGTTTTGAAGGATGATAACGAGAGAGAGAGAGAGAGAGAGAGAGAGAGAGAGAGAGAGAGAGAGAGAGAGAGAGAGAGAGAGAGACGTTGGGCAGCGGACCCTCATGCAGCCCGCATTAGCTGTCACTTCGATCAATCGATTATATTGTTGCTGTGAACTTGGAGCACGTGGCTTTACTTCGGGGGAGGGGAGAGTAGGGTGCATGAGGGAGGGAGAGGGCAGGGGGAGTGGGGCTCCTAGCCGACGGGCGAGCTTTGGAGCTAGAGAGCGCGCCAAAAGACGTGCGGGGGTGCTGCCAGAAACGAGTGTGCATGCGTGCGTGCGTGGGTGTGGGAGAGGGAGAGAGAGAGAGAGGGGGGGGGAGAGGGAGGCGCGGGAAGGCGAAAAAAAAACGGTGGAGGGGAAGGGTCATAGGGCGTTGGGGATTTGAGAACATGCACAACACGTAGGGGAAGAGTCAACAGTGGTGCGTGTACAGTCAGCACCAAGATATCTCCTTGTGCGCTTGCTGATTGGCTGCTGGCCTCGCCCGATGTGGCACGCCTGCCAGTCTTCGCTTCCTATCCGACTTCCTCTATCTACTCCCCTCTTCCTCCGTGCACGGCTGGAAATCCAAGTGAACGAATGATGCCCGCGTGGGTGAATTTTTCCACACAGACGCGCGCGCGCGCATACGCACACTGCATACCCAAGTGTGTACTTAGTAATATTTGCGTGTACTTGCAGGCACGCACCTGTAGGACTGTACTTGCCACATTACACACGTATTAGATGTGTACTTGACATAGCACACACTTATTTGGCGTGTACGTGCCATAGGACACACACATATTTGTGGGATTTAAGTGTGAAGTACATGGCACGTACGCGGTAAATAAGTGTGTACTTGGCAAGTACACACCAATGTGCTTGTAAGTACCCGCAAATATGTGTGTATACGAGGGGGCATGCACTCGCGTATTAGTCGGGTCACTTTATCCGTAATAAAGGCGTAATGGTATGCGTAGTAGGAGTGTAATGGCCAAGGTAATGGCCAAAATTCTCCATATTTAACTAATTTGTGGGTTGTTTTAGGCTGTTTTTGCCCGTTCTTGCCCGTTTTTGCCTGACTTTGGCTAAATCTGTAAATTTTCGGAGCGTAATACAGCGTAATAGACGTATTAGTCGGGTCCTGGATTTTAAGAGTGAATGCCCCCTCGTACGTATACTCTGGTTTGCAGAGCACGCACACTTTTAGCTGTGCGCGGTAAACTTTTGTTCACGTTGTGTGAGAGAAAATGCCTCGTCGTAATTGAAGTGGTGGTAGCTTATGGTCGACCCAGAACTACTATGGTCCTTGGGTCCCGGCCTGAAGCATGCTCTCTTATGGCATCTCTGCAAACTCAAGTGTAGTACTGTTGGCGTGATTTTATCACGCCAACGCATGTTTTCCAGTGTAGTCGCTCACTGTTAAAAAAATCCATCTTAATTTTAAGAACATGTGTTTGGAAGCAATTTACAAAGAAAATTTTACATTAAAATTAAGAACAAATACTTTCTGAAAATTAAGAACATGTTATGAAAAGTCAATAAGTTATTTTTCTTGCAAGAAAACGCAAAAATTTACAATATTTAGATTTCCTACGGACTGAATTTTTCCTTCCGGTTTGCAAGTTCCAGTTCTATTCCAATTAAGTTCTTGTTTGTACTTTACCGATTGGCTGGACTCGAACCTCGGACCTTTGGGTTAGAATTCAAACGCCTTAGACCACGGGGCCACCGGGACTTACCTGCGCGGAGAGCGGTCGGCTCCGACCTCATGCGCCGCTACCCAAAGGGACTTTCCCAGAATGACAAGCTGTTTTGTACGCAAGGAGCACATTTATCATTCAACTTTGGGCACTCAACGATACATATCGCTATATACAGCCGGGTAAAATTCGATATTAATTCCTCCAGTAAAACTTTAACACGAAAATTCCATGTCCCAATTTCAAAACTTGCATGAATTTTTAAGAAGTACTTTGAATTTTCCGAACTGTTTCTTAAATGTACAAGACAATCGTAAGTCTAATAATGCTGTAATGACATTTACATAAAATTTTCTTAATTTTAAGAACTTACTTGTTATATTTTAAATCCTAATTTGATATTTCAAAAATGTTCTTAATTTCGATAAACTTTTATAAAATTTCATAACTTGTGAATATGTTCTTAAAAATGAGAGAAAATCTTTCCTTATTTTTAAGAACTTTTTTAACAGTGCTCGTCCCGGTGAGGACCGTCTCTTGGCTTGTTTACGCACTCCGGGCGGCCCAGCGCGCCCGGGTGTTTTCCGTCAGGCCGGTCAGGGGTCGGGCGCCACGGCTCCAGCGCGTGACGCCCCGCCCTTTGGCCGGCAGAGGTGCCAACGCGACTCGCTCGGGTCCGGGAATGTTCCCCGGGACTGGGCGGGGCGCGTCGGTGAAGGGCGGTCCAGCGCGGGGACGAGTGACAGGGGCGGGTTGGCACCCGTGCTCGACCAGGGAGAGCGTCGCGTAGGGCGAGGAAGAAGACGGACACTCTGGGACGGAAATCTGAAGAGAGCGGACGGTAAGGGCTGGGAGCTTAGAGACGGCTGGGAGCTTAGAGACTTGTGTAGTTGTACATGGTGACGGAATTCAAGCTGAATTAAATTGGTAACTCCTATTAACCAAGCACTATCATTTCGATCAACGGTTCGGCGGGATTGGCCCAGAACATTTAAATCCCGCCAACAGTACAATACTGCACTAAAAAGTACAGGACCAATCGTCCTGCAGTAAAAAGTGTAGGACACGGTGTGTCCTACAGTTGTATGTGTAGGACACCATATGTTGGAAACAGGGTGTCCCACACTCTTTACTGTAGGACACACCGTGTCCTACACTTTTAACTGCAGGCCACACCGGGTCCTACACTTTTTACTGCAGGACTATTGGTCCTGCACCTTTTAGTGCCGTATTGTACGACACTTGAGTTTGTAGAGATCCGAGGACCTCAAAGTAATTCTGGGTCGACTCAATTATTATAGTATTATAGTATTTTTTAAAATGGGTTTTCGCGCTCAAGTAACAGTGCGGAAAACATAACTCACCCTGAAGTGTGCGACACTTTTACCCCTGTACTTTTAGTGTGGCAGAGTTTGCACTGCAAAGCGAAGTGTGTACTTGATACACACATGCAAGCACACACCTAGGTGTGTACTTGCTATAGTTCACACTTATTTGCAGTGTACTTGCCATAGTACTTGCTACGGCAAGCACACGGCAAATAAGTGTGTACTATGGCACGTACATGGTGTGTGCTTGCAAGTTCACATAAACATATGTGTACTAAGTACACACTTCGGTTTGCAGTGTAAGTCACGCCTCTTTTTTTTTATTATTATTATTATTTAGTTTTTTTCGATTGACAGTAACATTGAACTGGGCTTTCTGGAGTATCGGAAGTTTCTCATCTTGCTCGTTCCGCACTGCCTCGCTTTCGCTGTCGGTTGTACGATTGTGTGCGTGGAGGGGAGGCGCTTGCAGTCGCCACACCAGCAGCCTAACGCCAAACTTGAGCTCCGTCCACATGACCTATTCGGAGCGTAGCAGAGCGCTGCTGCCGACCGACCGGTTCCCCAATCGGATTTCACGCCTCGGCTCGGCTCGGCCCAGCTCGACTGTATGCAGTGCGCTGCCTGCGCGGTCGTACTGGACCGGCTTAAACACATCCCGAACCGAACCGACCGAAAAGCCTTGATCGACCTTTGATCCGACCCATTATTTATACCCGGCAGACCCTTTTATCCTCTAGTTAGGCCAGAGGGGGAAAAACAGTGAGAGAAGGGGGAAATAAAGAATAAAAGAAGAAGAAAAAAAACAGCAAGGGACAAAAGGAGTTGTAGGTGTCGGCCGGTGGCCACATCGCGGTGAAACACACCCCTCACACACGCGCTACCCTCAGTCTGCACGCGGGACGTCTAAAAGTAAGGCTCAGTATTTTTCAAAATAGTGCGTTAAAAAGGTTGCAAGTGCAGCGAAGAAAGTGCGTAAATATTCCCATACCGTCACGGCGTGTCAAAAAGTTCACACATTTGTGTGTGCGAAATGTGCAAATATCCAGAACTAGCATGAATATCATCGAAAACGCAAGAATGATGCATGTCGATTACGAGAGGATGACGCGCAGTTTTTGTAAAATATTATAAAAGTAATCTTTATGTTTTGTTTTGTTGTTTGTTTTTTCTTCCGATGACACCTTCGGATTTCTCGAAAGATTTGGAACGAGCAGGGTTTCGAGACCGGACAAAGACTCACAAGCATAATCAGACGTGCCAGGAAACTAAAAGTTAGAACCCCATGGCATCTATGCTCGTTCAAACAGAAATTTTACGAGGAATCCGATGGTGTCATCGAAAGTAAAGTTAACTGGAACTAGCCTTATTAGTATTTTTTTTTAAAGCAAAAAAAAGTGCGTTATTATCCTCTCGTGATCAACATGCATCATTGTAAAAATCCTAATTTAAAAAAAAAATTAAAACGTGTCATTTAATACGATTATTCTTCGTTTCGTCGTATTCCCATACTCTAAAAAGCTTACAGCAATTTTCACGGTGATGTGGTGAACCCTGCAGCACCGTAGCCTACAGTCAAAATCACCGTACGCTTTTAACAGTGCAGATCGCGCGGCACGCTCACCATCACCGAGCCTGCCTCTCTGCTCATTTAAATCGCACGTTATCCCTATTCATTAGACCACATTTACAGCCATTAATCTTAGTGTAACCAGCCCAGCGCAATTATTATTGCTTTTTTTTTCTTATTACCTTTTCCTTACTGCTCGTTTCTTGTCAGGGATAATGGTGTGTGTGTGTGTGTGTTGGTGTGCGTGGTGTGCGATAATGGTAGTTTGGCCCGACATCATTATCCTTGCGGTGATGGTGGTCAGCGGCAGGCTGTCCCCTCACCCGCCCCCAGCTGCCACTGGGTAGTACGGTACTGTGGTGTGAGTGCGTGCGTGCGTGCGTGCGTAGGTGTCGGCGGGGATGCGTGCGTGCGCCCTTTTGAAATGGGATATGCCTCGTGTGTGTGTGCGCGCGCGCGTGTATCCCTGTGACCGTGTCGTGCGCCGCAGGGGTAGCCGCCGCCCTGCTCCCGCTAGTGGTCGAAGGGTGTCCTACTGAGAGTGTGTGTCTCTTTCTCGTGGTTGGCAGGGTTTTAGTGGAGGCTCCGCAGTTTTTGCTGCAGTGCTGGTATCTGACACGTAATGAGGTCAATTAAAAATATTGTAGGTTGCCATTGTTTTGCGGCATTCTCTGTTGTTTCTCTCCCTCCCTTTTTTATGCTTCGCGTCGATTTTTGCCCATGGTGTTGCGGATTATGGCCACATAGTGGACCGACCTCAGTGGGGATACGCGGAACGCTTCATACTGATCAATGCAGAGACACAAACACAAATAATTGAACTTGTGAAGGAAGAATGAGAGAGAATGAGAGAGAGGGGGAGTCGGGGGAGACAATTACTAAAAATCGCACACAAAAGATCGACGCGCAGAAGTAAAGTGGGGCTGGGTGTGTGTAGCAGCGGCAGCAGGGGCAGCCTGAGTCACCGCAGGGTTCGACCCCCTCCCACCCCACCCCTCCCATCCCCTCCACTCTGCATCGTGGCTTGAGGCGGGGCGGGATTGTCACCCTTGTTAATCAGACGGGTTTACTTGCCACCCCTCCCCCATGTCGGCAACAGCGTAGCTAGGGGAGAAGGGAAGGGGAGGGGGGGGGGGGGGAGCCGTACGACTTGTTGTCAGTGTTCTGTGTTTTCGGTGGCCTTACCCCCACCGCCTCTAGGGTGTTCATTTTCTGTAAATTTCAACTCAATTTGTTGTTAGTTTCTAGTTTTTGTTTTCTTGTGTAATTGTTGTGAAAACTGATTGTGTAAAATTATTGTCTGACGTGTGCGGCCGTCGGTGGCTGAGGGGAGATTTGGGTGGGTGGTATGCAGGTTTGGGGGCCCGGGTGGTGCAGCTCTGCGCCGGGGTGTTGAAAACATGTCGCCCTCCAGACCCGGGTCGGCCCCTCCCGGAGTTTTTCAGTGCAGAGTTTCGAATCCCGCGAGGGGCATGGAAAAGAAGTGTGAAATTTTGCTTTAAAGGTAAGCGGGTCGGGGTCAGCATCAGCGCAGTGCGGACGCCTGTTACGAGGCCGGAGACTTTCACCATACAGTCGTAATTTTGTACAATATCTTGCTGAGGAAACCGCTCATTGCACTCTTGGCACCACAGTAAAGACACGCAGGAAGGCAGTTTGAATCAAACACCTAACAACACAGCGGGCTGTTTGCCTTTTGTATGATGTCACCTCTAGCTTTCTCCCTCTCTCCCTTCCCCCCCTCCCTCCCCCCCCCCTCTCTCTCTCTCTCTCTCTCTCTCTCTCTCTCTCTCTCTCTCTGTCTCTCTCTGTCTCAGTCGGCTGTCGGCCCTCTACCCGTGTGACGTGTTTTATGGACCACAGTAGTAAGGCACTCCCACTGAATGCTAATTAGGTGCACCCACACTGTTAATGCACGCCGCACGGCAGATGGTCTTCCCCCACTCCCCTTTCTCTTTCCCCCTCCCCTATCACTTCTACTACCCCACTCCCCCTGCAACCCTCCCCACTGCCGGACATAAATATAAATCCCTCTCCAGAGATAAGGAGTGTCACCGTTATCATGACAATAGGCCCCCGACCGTGTGCGGGGAAAGGGGGGGGGGGGGCACCCCCTACTCGCCCGGGATGGTCTGAAATACAATTCAATCCGCGGGGCTGGCGGTCGGCCACCGCGCCAGCCGCTGAGTCCAGAGCCCTCATGTCTAACAACCTCGTAACTTACCAGCGGAGGCCCGCAGTGAAGAGGCCAGGGAAAAAAGATATTGGAGAGGAGGAAAAAGAAAAACAAGTCTCTTGTGATTGTGGGGGTGCAATGAAAATACAAGTGAGTGCACGTTGAGCTCACAATTTTGTGAAATCAGCATTTCGCTCACTACCTGTCATTGAGAGCTCGGACAAACCCACAAACAAAAGTGCGACATTTGTATAGTATTGGAATTTTATATGTTATTGGGATTTTAGATATTGTGAATTGTGTGATTGGGATTCTAGATAATATTTACATTAAGAATTAGTGACCGTTATGCTTTGTGTCCCCTGCCCCTACCAACCTCATTCCGATACTACACTGTCAAAAAAACTACAGGAAATCCTGTTAATTTTTATGCCAGCCTCTGCCGTACTTTATTTTACTGGATTCACGGTACGTCCTGACAAGATTTACCTTACTTCCAAACTGGTAGTAAGGTGAATTCTGTCAGAGAAGGTACAGTGAATCCAGTAAAATAAATGACGGTAGGCTGGCATAAAAATTAACAGGGATTTCCAGGATTTTTTTGTTTGTTTTACTGTGTCGCTGACCTTGATTTTCTCCCGCGCCGCATCAACCGCACCCCGTGTGTATGCATTCTCCACTGAAATATATTATTAGTAGTGTGAACTAATGTTTTAGTTGGGTTTGCCCTTAATAACACCTTTTCGTTGTGATAACCAAAACTCGGTTGTGGGAACGTATGTTTGGATTGTCACAGCGAAAATGTAGTTGACACAACGAGCGGTGCGTTGGCACAGCGAAGCGGTTCGTTGGTTCGGCAAAAATGGCCCAAAGCGCCATTCTGTCAGACCAACGGGCCGGGAGCTCCCCGGCGCTCGGACGTCAGTCGTCGGCCAGCCTCCAGCAGCGATAGTCACAACCCATTTCAATCCATTAAATTGTGTGCTCTCTGAAACTGTGGATATGTTTCCATCACTGAACCGAGGGGTTATCCACTCAACTTTTACGTGTACACATGATTCCTGGGAATACTGATTTCCACGATTCCCGACTATTCCCACGATTCCCCATGATTACTGCGATTCCCGATTATTCCCGAAGATTCCCGGTGATTCCCGAAGATTCCCAGTGATTTCCAGTGATTCCTGAAGATTCCCGGTGATTCCCGGTGATTTCCACGATTCCCGATGATTTCTGCGATTCCCTATGATTCCCGAAGATTCCCGGTGATTCCCGATGATTCGACACGATTCCCCGTCAACTACGTTGATTCCTCGCGATTCCCGGTGATTCCTCGTCACCGGCGGTGATTACCTACGATTCGCGTTAGTTTCCAATGAATCGGAAAGATTCCAATTAAACCAAACAACTTGTGATAGGCCCTATTCGAATTTTCTTGCTGCTCAATTAGCGAGGCGCCTGCCGCGTAGGCAAGCCATCCTACGCTTCGCTGCCGGATTTCAGCTTGTTCTTATGGTTTTGGACAGATTCCGGGCGATTCCTATGTGTTTTCGTGAATCCGCACGATTCCTAACCATTTTTCGATTCCCAGTGATTCCCGCGATTCCCGATAATTCCCGATGATTCCCCATTGATTCCCGTTAATTCCCCGTGATTCCCCGTGATTTCCCGTGATTCCCAGCGATTCCTCGCGATTCCCCGCGATTCCCTGTGATTCCCGTGATTCCAGCGATTCCCGATGATTCCCGACGATTCCCGACATGATTCCCGGGGGTCTGTACACATGATTCCCAGGTTGGACCACCCCTCGCACTGAACCACCACCGTTCCCATTGAACCACCCGACACCAAACCCCAAAACAAACCCGGCCTTATCTTACCCGCACGGCAAAAACGAGTCCTGGGTTTCCCAGGGGAATTTGCGCATTCCCAGGAGGTACTATCTTTCTCAGGGGATGTCCTGGGTTTTCCAGAAAGACCTCTTGGGAAAACTACTTTTTTCCAGGACATTCACTGGGATTCCAACTCTCCTGGGAATCCCAGGACTCGTTTCTACTGTGCGCATAACAGACACATCGAAATCAGAAAATACTCGGAAAATTGGTTTGGTGAATTGAGCCCGGGATTTCAAAGTACTGTTTTAGAGAAATCTTCCACCTCGTCAACAGGGTGTATCTACGTAATTTTTTTTAGACTTTTGCAACTGCAGGAGGGGTCTATGAGTGGCCGAGGGGTCCGCCCTCTCCCCGATCCCACTCCTCTGCGCTCCACCGCTCCACGCCCATCCGTCTCGCTCCACCTGCTAACTCATCTACCACCCTCCGCTGGTCCGGCACCACCAACGCGCCCGGGCCATTCACCGCGTTGCCACCCTCCACCACGCCCCGCCACGCCCCGCCACGCCCCGCCACCCCTCGCCCCACCCCGGCCCGGCTCACCACCGCAGGCATCAAAAAGTTGGCAGCGTGTTATTACTGCTGTGGTTTGGCGATATCGCGAGGCGGGGCGAATCCCCCTCATTAGCTAGCAGCAAGCCTGCCCTGCCCGCGAGCGCCCCATATAGATTCTGCAGGCCAGTCGAACCCCCCCAAAATCCTAAAAAAGAAAATGAGAAATTAAGCAGAGTCTTCAGCATACCCAACATCCCGCACTGCTGCGCCCCTGTGACGCGAGGGCTCAGCGCGCCCCGCTCCGCCCCACCTAGAGTGTACGGCCACCGCTCCCTGCCCCACCAACCGCCTCGACGTCGCATCGGCGTCGAATTACAAATCTCGTTTGCCTGCCAATTTTCCTGCGCAATTTTCCCCGGGGAAAAGCCGCCCGTAAAACAAGCTATCCGCTTTATGTTCTTAGGGCAGCGCCCGCGCGGCCACCAGCACCGCCGCCACTCCCCGCGGAGGTCTCATCTCGCCGGAAAAAGGAAAAAAAAAAAAACAACAACAAACAAAACACGAAAATTCCTACTTCAGAGTCTACGTAATGCTATCTACTTTTCGCCCGGCCACGCGATGTCCGCACTTTGAATGCACCGGGGTACTATGCACTTCTGAGCAGAAGAACCTCTCCTCCCGATTCCAAAATGACCGTTCATTCCCGTCCTGTCTTCTTCCCCCCCCCCCCCCTCTTTCTTCCCCCGCCCACCCATCGCATTGCAACGCCGCTGTTGCACTCGGCAAAACAATGCGGAGCGCAAAAGTTGCTCAAGAAAAACTGTTATAGCACTAGCACTTCTGTGTGCGGCGAAAAATGGGAGGCTTGCAGTGCCTCCGCCCCCCCCCCTCTCTCTCTCTCTCTCTCTCTCTCTCTCTCTCTCTCTCTCTCTCTCTCTCCCACACACACACACCTACACACATATACACTCGCAGGCAGCCGAGTCCCGCACCGCTGGAAAATGCCTCGCGAGGGCCCTTCTCCAGTGAAGTGGTGGTCGGTTCGCCCTCCCTCCCTCCTCTCTCGCTCTTTCTCTTTCTCTTTCTTTTTCCCTCTTCCCCTGTCCCCACATGGTCCCGCGTGGCGATGATGTGCCCTGATGCGGGGGGGACATGTACTTGTGCAACAGGATCCTGCGGGCGATGGGCACCCTGCTGCCCTGCCTGACCCCCTGTCTGCTGCCGCGTTGAGTTCTGGGATTTGAAAATTGCATAATTGTGACGCGCGGGCGGTCAGCTACGGCGGGGGACCAAGTGTTGGCTTGGGCCGTGTGTGAGGCGTGACTCTGGGTGCTGCCCGATCGGATAGTTTGGGGGAAATTGGGGGGGGGGGGGGGACCACTCTGCAGCGATACCAACGCCCCCTTGCGGCACCAAAGGATATCGCGGGGCTGCGGTGCAGTTGTTCTTCCCCCAGAGGGTACCGCTGCCGCCGGTACTATTGGCAGTCAGGCCGTGCCAATACTGCACGAGGTCATCCCCTCACGATTTAACCCCCCTCCCCTCTCCCTCCCCCTTTGCACCCCCTTATCCCCCCACAGCCTCGCTCGGCATTATTCCCCACTCAATGAACTCTGACGCGCATTGTGGCGCACGCAGGCTAAAAGAAAGAAAAAACAAGAATAAATAAGTAAAAAAGGGAGGGGGAGAAGGGGCGCTCGCGTGCCACATTGAGCAACCGAGTGAGAACGAGACTCATTCAGAGAGAGAGAGAGAGAGAGAGAGAGAGAGAGAGAGAGAGAGAGAGATGATAGATTTCTTTCGGTAATCCCGCAATGGAATTGCGAGAGCACGGGCGGCGTGCCCTGCCTGCCAGCTATACGTATCGAGTACGTACTACTGTACGTGTGGTGCGTGCGGACCCTAAACGGTGCAAAGCTGACAGGACCGAACACCCCCCCCCCTCCCCTTCCCTCTCTAGCGCACGCAGCGGCGTGCATTACTGATGATTTTTCGCAATTATTGGAACTGGCGGTGCGCGCAGCGGCGGCGCCGTGGCGACGGAGACGGGCGAGAGCTTTGATTCATTTGATTTGTTTTACACTGATAAATAAAGTGTGCAGCTGGCAACCACTTGTTGGCGAGATTTCGATCTCGCCAACTCATGTCCAGTGTTTGCACTTGCACTATCTTGTCACTCTCCTTCGCCTCGCCCAGCGACGCACGCAACGTCACCGGGACTATCCATCTATCTCTCTCGTTTTCGTTTTCGCCTTCCTACACTGGAAAAACTTATGTGACATGTGTCACTGTGTCACGTCAGCTGATGCGACCAGTTTCAGTCAGCCATGTGATGTGACATGAGTTTTGGTCACACCACGTGATGCGACATGAGTTTTGGTCAAACTTGTGATGCGACCACGTATCAGGCATAACATAGTCTATAGGATGTCACACCACAAACGCGACCAAAATCTCGGTCACATCACCAAACGTTACCAAAAGCTCAGTCACACTATACAAAACGTTACCGAAAGCTCGGTCACACCAGCACAAGTGACACATGTCACATTAGTTTTTCCAGTGAAACAAAAAGGAAGTCGTGACAGGGAACGGATAGGGGGCCGCAGATGAGTTCAAATAAGGGATTGTAGAGTGGGCGGGGGCGGGGGGTATCAAATCCCCTCTCGCGTAGGAAATACCTCGGAAAACTAAGTGAGACGCCTCGCAACTCTCTACCAGAGATGCGACATATACTTGCGATAGTTAATTTTAAGCGGTAGGTGTTCGGAAGGTTAGTTCATGCATTGTTAATTCTGAAAAAGGAAAGAGAACTGGGGGATGGTTACCAGTCTGCTGCCGGGCTCATGAAGTTTATCCGCTAACAGGTCAGTTCTCATTTGCTTCATAGTTGCGAAAAACATTCTCGTCTACCTGTACACCAAAGAAACCTATTTACAATATTTATTGCAATTACTTATAAGACCCGCCTTAGTCACGCAGAATGGATATCATGCGACATCACTAAAATTTCTAGGCTGTTTTGTGCTGGAGTCCTACAACAGCAGCATTTATGCTGCAGTGTATAGTTGGACCAACTAGACATCAACTGACGTTTAATAAGCTCAACTATACACCAGCTGGTGTATGGTTTTTAAACATTTTGGAAATAAACAACAATGATGTATAACAACTGAACATTTGTTTTACAAGAGAAATCGAACGCTTGTATGCAATCTTAAAGTCTTTCCAGCTAGCCCTTGGTAAGCTTCCTTCGAATTTGCACTCACATAGTACCAACAACGTTTTCCGGGTATTATACATTTCTGGGTAATATAATATAGGTAGAACAAGTATGTTTGCAAAACAGGCAAACTACTTTGAATCACAAACAGATTGGATGTTTGTACTTTCCGACAAAGAAAAGTTCTCATTTGGTTCGAACAAACATCCAATTTGTTTGTAATAAATACAAAGCATTTTGTCTGTTTTACTAAACATACCTGTTTCTATATTATCAACAAAACGTTGTTGGTTCTATGTGTGAGCACAATTCATGGTAGCTTACCAAGGGCTAGTTGGTAAAACTCTTTCACCGACCACTGATATGTACACTAATTAATCAGTGTAATCCGTGCCATTTCCTCTACATGCGTAAAATGGAATTCCCAACATTTTTTTTTACAGTGAATTATTCAGCTGCGCCGCACAACGCTTCCCTTCTTGAGCGAGCAATTCCAATTGTCTGACTGTCGAGTTGAACACTTACAAGTATGAAATTAGTGAGTTCAACAATTGCAATTGTTCGCACGTGTTAAACTGGGAGTTGGACACTTACAAGTGTTTAACAGTTGCACTTGGTTTCACACTGTAACGGATACTAATTAAGAAACAGTGTCCACCACATTCCACTTCATTCCCCTCCGTACTTTCCGAGGTCCTTTCTCTTTTCCGTGACGCGTAAACCGCCCCTTACGGGGGTTTACCCGCCCCCTTCGCCCACCGAAAGACAGCATAGCCGAAAACACACTGTTAAAAATGTTTGAAATTTAAATACGTTCCGTAACTGCACATTGATGAGAGCTTTCTGTAATTTAATGACACTCATAAATTTCTGATGATGTAATGAATTTCAATGATAATGTCACTACACTGCTATGAAATGTTACATCAGTCTCAGAACTAATTTCACGGAAGCAAAATTTCATTACAGGCAAATACTCTCCATTATATATGTTGCGTAAGAAATTGGGAAAGGCCTTTGGTGACGAGGCTGCATGACACCTGTTACACGTATCAGGCCAGCTTTTCGCGGGTAGTCTGCTAGGCCACGTGCAGAAAGGCGAGGACTTACAACACAATCGGTCGTTCAACTCCTAGTACGGAAGAAAGTATTAGGTATGAAAGCGTCCGAAATATGTGAATACTAGGTGCATTTGAGACAAAGTTCAAACCGAGGTTCAAACTCTGAGAGCTTTATCTACAAATTTTGTGACGTTGATTTAATGACACGTTAATTTTCATAGCGAAAATGTGGTCAAAATTTTATCACACTAACTGGCAATGTTCTTTTTCGTACATATGAAATGTAGCTATATAAACATGCAGATTTATGTAAAAAAAATCGTGCTGAATTATGTAGAATATTGCACATAGATCTGCGTAAATTATTACATGCAGCAAAAATGCACAAAATGTAACAGATTTATGTACAATATTTGACATAATTCAGCACGACTTTTTTCATAAATCTGGATGTTTATATAGTTACATTTCATGTGTAAGAAAAAGTACATTGCAAGTTAGCGTGCACATCATAATGAAAAGCATCACAGTGAAACAAAAAATTCATCGCAATAAAACAATTTTCATTACACTTTCGTTACAATGTAATGAAATTTTCATTATCTTTTAGTCATGAAACTTGATAGCAGGTGTCATTAAATCAAATGCTCCAAATTTGAAAGAAATCTCTTCTGGTTTGAACTCACCCTCAACTTCCCTTTGCACTCACAGATTTAGAGGTCTTGAATACTAATTACCTTTTACCTGACAGGGAGTTGAATACCCGACCATAGTGTTCGTAATCCTCACTCTTGGCCACGCGGTCACGAGTACTATACCTAGGCGTAATGCGGCCCTGTAGCCCAGGGCTTTTTCCAATTTTCTTACAGAAACGTGTAGTGAAAAGTACATTACATACAGAGGACTGGTGCAGTAACACCTCCCTAGACCTCTCTATATTATTCTACCACCTCGATGCGAAAACGTTACAACTCGGTACTCACGGGTAGTAGACTGCTCGTACAAAATGCACTCGTATGTTCCACTACACACGGCTTGAACTGGAAGTTGCACTGCCACTGCACACAACACTAGGATCACTGCACTCTTTAAAACTTACGGTGAATTTCACTGTAAGCTACGGTGAACTTGGCATCACCGTAACTTACGGTGAATTTTCACCGTAAGCTACGGTGAATGTCACCGTAGATTACGGTCATGCCCCCTGATTCACCGTAAGCTACGGTGAATGTCACCGTAGCTTACGGTGAAATCCACCGTAAGTTACGGTCATGCCAAGTTCACCATAGCTTACAGTGAAATTCACCGTAAGCTTTTACGAGTGTGCGCGTAAATTGCACTAACACTGAATAAATCACTTGGACTGTTAAACGGCTCTCCGATTCTGAAAATGCACTAAGGTGACCGATGGCTGCCGGCCCCTCCGCTCCGCCGTCCGGCACCGTAGGGTCTCCGGCCAGGTCTGGTGGGCGACGAGGCCCCGAGCACCGAGCACCGCCCAGCCCTTACAGCAGAGGGCGCGAACGGGATGACCCGCACCCGCACGGGCTCCTCTCTCTCTCTCTCTCTCTCTCTCTCTCTCTCTCTCTCTCTCTCTCTCTCTCTCTCTCTCTCTCTCTCTCTCTCCCCCTCTCTCCCTCTCTCTAGTCCGGTGCGCTGTCAGCGCACAGGGCAGTCAGACGGACAGGCCAGCGACTGGACGGTACAGTGACGGGCGCGCGCTCAGCGCCGCTCCGATACCACCGGCGCCGAGCAGGCGCAAGCAGTGCACGCAGCCCCTCTGGTTGGGGCGACAGGGGAGAAGGGAGAGAAACTCGAAAATGTCGGGATGTCGGGTGAGGCCGAGGGGTTCTTCGCTATAAATTCAAGCGTACTCTGATTTTTCTGGTGTTCCGTGATTTTCCTTGATTTTGACTATATTTTTAACCGATTTTTTTTCCCTTTTAAAGAATTTTTTCTTTTTTTTTCTTCTGGTTTTTCTTGATTTTTTCTGATTTTCCCCCGATATTTCTTTTTTTTTCTTTTTTTTTTAATTTCTTTCGCTGTTTTTCTGATTTGTTCATGATTTTAATAGAGTGTACACTGATTTTGGAGTGAAGCACCCCTCGGGTTATTCGGCTGGCTAGGCCCTTTGCAGGCCCGATTGCCAACAGTAACCCGTGGCCGGAGGCGAGCCCGTCCGAGACGACCCGTTCTCCAAAACAGTACCCGGGTGGAAGGATCTCCACTTAGAAATGAAAAAACAATAAACCGACTGAAATTCTTGTTGTAGTTCGACCGTAATTTACATGTACTGCAGTTACAGATAGTACTTACTCATAGATGCTCTTAAATTTTACAAAGTAACGATAGTCAAACTAGTAAATAACACGTGCGGTTGGAAAGTAGTTGAACTGCAGAAAAGTGTAGACTATTTCCAGATTTTTGAAGTTAAACTACAACTTAACTACAGTCAAAGTGCAACAAGTTCGGACCGTTTGCAGTTAAACCATAGTTTACATTGCAGTTTGTCTTTAGATTGTGTTTGTAGTTCGAACTTAGTTCAGTTACACATACATTGTTTCCTTTTCGGACTATGCATAAGCCCCAGTGTCATATGCTCACAAAGTAGAGTTCAATTTTTTTTTCAAAAAGAAAACTTCTTCCTTTTCCATTTTTTTTCTTTCTTCTCAAACGCCTTCCGCCTCAGTATTTTAGTTCACATTTAACTTCATTGTTGCATATTTACTTACCTTTTGATGATGACGTTGGAGCGGCTGATGTCTGGAGTGGAACCTTGTACAGGGGCGGATTGGGGGACAAGTGCGGGGGGGGGCTCAGGCGCCCCCAAAAAAGAGGGGAAAAGAGGGGAAAAGGGGGAAAAGAGAGGGGAAAAAGAGGGAGAAAAGAGAAAAAGGAAGGGAGAAAAGAGAAAAAGAGGAAGGGAAAGAATGGGTGAGGGAGGCAGATGGTGGTAGACGGTAAATCCAAAGCCACCCGATGCACCTCACGAAAATCTTCTACAAAATCGATCTCAGTACTACGTAGATATTACGCCTAAAGTTAAAGTTGCGCCGTTTAAATGCAGATTTCGCTGCATTGTGACATAATATTACGCGTATTAGGGTGAAATTCTCGAATTAGGTGTATAGTTTATTACAGAAGTGAATCTCCTCAGATCCAGCCGAGTCTCCGTGCGACTGTGCAGCGCCACGAGTCGGGTCAGCACGCTGCGCTCTTTGACTCTTATTCTTAAAGTCACGTTGTTCTAATTTGCACATACCTTAAAATCCTCGCTTCTGCTTGCGTTCCCTAAATAAGTCATTTTTTTTTCGCTCGCTCCGCTCGCGATGTTTTGCTAAAA
Organism: Frankliniella fusca; assembly: GCA_029379305.1. Taxonomy (NCBI): domain Eukaryota; kingdom Metazoa; phylum Arthropoda; class Insecta; order Thysanoptera; family Thripidae; genus Frankliniella; species Frankliniella fusca. The sequence goes on from JAHWGI010000014.1 coordinate 1,956,337, forward strand.
ATATAGAAGTTTAGCCCATTCGGTACACTTTTTCAGTCCGGCTCGTTTCTCAGCTTATATCAATTTCATATATTCTTATTGTTAACCCACTTTACCGTGCAGTTTTTGAACGATTCCTACAGGACCCGCTCTATTTTGACACCTACTACGACATAAAATCAAAAAAATTTCCTCGCTTTGCTCGGAACTACCTCTTTTTCTGCAATACAGCTTATGGATTTAGGTCTGCACGGCACGCACAGATCCTTAAAAACCAATTTTAAAAGTTTCAGTTCCATTGGGAGCACTAATTTCTGAAGCATTACATTTTCAGTCGATTGGTTGAGGGTCCCCTGAAAGTAGGCAACCTGCACGTTTTGCCCCCTGCTCAGCTGTAAGCTAGATCCGCCCCTGACCTCGTAGCTGGTACACTGTGAAAAATAGTCGTAAGTTATTTACGGAGAAATTTTCCACGCAGTGCAGTTGTAAAATTACAATTGCAAATCGTAAAATTGCAAGCACTACATATCGGCTTGAAATTGATTCACAAGCAAAAAAGGTCCGTCGTAAATTTACAACATATTTCGTTAATCACTATTTACAAATAAATTTATTGTAAATCCACAAAGATATTTTTCACAGTGTAGCCAGTCATGCTGACCACTCAGCCACTCAGCCACTGGGACACCATAGCTCGGTATCGCAGTAACATGGTGTCATGCCAAAGGTCTCAGCCAGCCGGCCTGCTACTGGTCCAACTACAGTTTAACTCCAGTTTGTTTGTCATGTAACTGTGGCTCTTGTTGGATTTCTTAGCTTTGTTTGTTTTTGTCTGACTACTCTGGAAATCCAAGAGTACGAATGTCGCACACTTGTAGGTGTATGCGAGGATTCATTCGTACACTTGGCCACTCAAACGTGTGAATATCCGAGAAAAATTCACACGTTTAAGTTGCCAAGTGTGCGAAGGAATCCCCGCACACCTACAAGTGTGCGACATTCACACACTTGGGTTTCCAGTGTAAACACGTTCCTTTCCCGGCCCCGCCTCCTTGTTTCATACCCCAAAAATCTAAACTTCGGTTGTTCGTGATTTCCTAACCGGAGATGTCGGTCAAGTACCTGGATAGTAGCCTGACTGCTGCAGGACCCCACCAAAGGACAGGGGTAGCCGGGCCGGGGCAGCCCCAGTGACGTCGAAATATGGAAAAACCACCGGCTGTTTGGCAAGTTCGAGATGGGTGGAGTGCCCGTACGTGGGGTGCCTATGGGACGTGAAACCCCACCCCACCCCACAGATCAGGATCAAGTACAAAGTCATTGTAGTTGCAACTGAGGCTAGAAGGAAAGATTGCCCCACAAAAATAAACTCTACAATATCGCCTTAGGCTACCTTGGACAACAAGAGTTCTAGAGAACACACAAATGTGCGTTATAACATGGAGTCGATTGATAAGTTAAGTGAAAACATATTCACACTCAAAAACTGCAAAATAAATTACTATCTTTACTGTATAAACAACAAGAGGGCTTTTGCGATATAAGTGTAGAAGCAGCTGCTTATGCGAATTGAAGCCAAAAGTTTACTCCAAAACGCAGTATTTTTTAACTTTTTAGTCGTGTTTATGCGTTGTCAAGGACTCTAACTAGTATATGATTTTCTAAACAGTAAAATATCCTTTCTACGATTGTACATGCAACTATAGTTCCAACTACTATCACGAACTGCAGCCAACATTATCAATGTAAAACCAGTAAAATTGCCGTCATTGTATAGTTTCAACCACAGAAAAGGATGTGAGTTAGTGTTTGCAGAAAAACATGATTTAGTTCAGAGTTTTAGGTAGTAGTTCACAGCTACAGTTTGGGTAGTGTAGTTTAAACTACAGTCTAAATCGAGATCCTTCCACCCGGGTCCACCTGGACATGGACAGTGGCGGAGAGTTGTGCTGGCGTTTGCGACCGGACATACACAAGTGTGCGAACAAAATTTCACATGTACCGACGCGTACACCGACACAAGTAGTAGTGTGTGACATTGAATCCTCCGGGCCTCCACAGTGGGCGGTCGGACTGTGTGTATGCGCGTGCGTGCGCGCCTCTGTGTGTTTGTGCGTGTGTGCGTGTGATTTGTGATTGTGTGTGTGTGTGTGTGTGTGTGTGTGTGTGTGTGTGTGTGTGTGTGTGTAGTTCAATGATTTCTCTGGAGCGCACATAGAAATGGCCGCGTAGTGGACACGTTACCGTGGCGCCGTGAGTTATCGGCAGATTTTGTAGAAAAGGCGCGGAGTGCGGCGGTCGCGGGGCTGAGGGGGGGGGGGGAGAATCGGATGGGCGAACACGACGTGGAGGGGGTGGGGGCGCCGTGTTGCGGGGTGCGGCGGGTTTGGGAGCCAGTTCAGTTGGTCGGTCACTGTCGCACTCGCACCCCGCGCCGTTCGTCTCGGCTAACAATGCCCTTCGGCTCGCCTTCCGGCCAAAGAGAGGAAAGGGAGGGGGGAGGGGGGGGGGCAGGAAGGGGCCCGCGCAGCCCACAGGACCCGGCTGGGGATGTGTGGAACTGACCAGGACCACCGCCGGAGGGGAGGGGCCCTTTCACTGGGAAAAAAATAACGGGATGGGGGTGGGGGGGCTTTAGGAGGAAATGATGGTGACGGGCGCTCCGTTCTCTGCAGAGCGTCATACTTGCCGAAAACACATTAGCACGTGCGTACGTACGTACGGTGTGATGGTGCTCAAGTAAAGCGACTTGGAGGTCAAGGGTTGCTCGCTCAACCGTGGTCGCTCCAGTCTTGCGCGTTTGCTTTTATGTGCAGCATTCAATGCCGTGAAGGGGCTGCGGGGGAAAGGGGGGTTGGGGAGCGGTTAAGGGGGGGAGGGGTTGGATGGTCTGAGCCGAGCGTGATGTTTTGTTGAGACGACGCGACGTGTTCTCGACGTGGTGGGCAGAAATTTACTGCACCGCTACTTGCTCTCACTTATTCCTGCAGTACTTAACTGCTGTGCCACCACCCCTGCCACCCCAACTGCTCTCTCTCTCTCTCTCTCTCTCTCTCTCTCTCTCTCTCTCTCTCTCTCTCTCTCTCCCTCCCCATTGTGCCCGTTGTTGGTTCATGTTGCCGAGTTTAAAACAAGTTTCTCCGCCCCTGCCAGCGCTTTCCTGGTCCTTCCCCCGCGGGCCGCCTACCTAGACTAGCGCACGCGCGTCCCTTTGTTTCGAAGATGCATGGTGCTCTACCAGCAGAGATACTTTCAGCAGTGTGATAAGCACGATGGATGATCATGTCTGGCGTTTCCATAATTCGTGTATGAAAAATGAAAAACACGTGTTTGATATGTATTAGAAAAAGATTTAAAAAAGAAGTATCTTTCGGGAAAGCCACGAGCCCCTGCTGGTTCAGTTTTGGGGGCTAGAAGCCCCCCCCCCCCCTCCCCCGTCCCCCTCGCCTCGGCATCGGCCGCGGGACGGCGCACTGCAGCAGAGGATGGATGATGTTAGCTTTCATACCATCAGCGTTATAATATCATGCACCGCGGGGAGCGCTACCCTCCAGGCCGGCAGGGGGCCGGAAAGAGCGAGAGAGAGAGAGAGAGAGAGAGAGAGAGAGAGAGAGAGAGAGAGAGAGAGAGGGACGGAGAAGAGAGGAAGGGTGGGAGGGAGAGAGACACGACAGTGCCATCTCTCGTATGGGGCTGCGACGCGGGGTGTCGGTAACCTCTCACGTCGAGTTTGGCGAATGTGATGCTCGGCCCTGCAGGGGTCCGCGCCGCCGCGCTCTCGTGCGGTGCGCTGCACTCAGAGAATCACACTTCTTTTCTCTCTTCTATATTTCGACTCTCTCTCCCACTCTCTCTCTCTCTCTCTCTCTCTCTCTCTCTCTCTCTCTCTCTCTCTCTCTCTCTCTCTCTCTCTCTCATTCTTCGCGTCGGTCCCAACCCGTCTCTCTTCCTCCCTCCCTCTCTCACCCGTCCCCTTCACTACCCCTGTAGTGGTCGTGGTGAAAGGAGTCAGGCGCACACATTGTGCTCATCGCGCGTCCTCCTGCTCGGCTGCTGCGGTCTACTCTTCTCTTCCCCCTCAAGTGGGTCCGCCTTGTGGCGCCCGCCCCGCCCCACCCCGCCCCACCCCGGTACGCGCCGTCGCCACGCCCTGACACGCCGGGGCGCACTCCACTGCGCCTGAGCTGCGCTCTAAGGGAGCGTGGCCGTAGCCGAGCTTGACTTGGCCGGCCGCCAGACCGCATCATTCATACCGGTCCAAAGACAGACGCAATGCCGCCTAAACACAAGCCGCGCGGTGCCGCCTGCAGCCGGGCTGTACTGGGCCCCTTTCCTTTTGGGCCGGGGCGGGGCGGGGCGGGGCGGTTGGCAGCGCCACGGCGACGCTTCCTCTTCTCTTCGGCTCCACAACACTGTCTTGGTCCCTGGCTCCGCCCTATCCTGCCCCACCTCGCCCCGCCCTGCCCCGCCCCGCCCCGCCCTGCCCCGCCCCACCCTGGTTCAGGGAGCATCGCCGAGGACCATCTGTCTCCCGCGACTGTATCGGGAGGCTGGCACTGTTGCAGACTTTAAGCGTACGCGGCTACCCTGCTGTGGGCCGAGGGGTAAACAGCTCTGAATTTTGGTGTACACAATTTATGAATTTTTGAGTTTTTCTAATATAATTTTTCTGAACTTTCTCCTAAATTTTACCTATTTTTTTAATGAACTTTTTTTTACATTTCCTAGCTTACTCTGAATTTTTCTTAAGTTTTCCTGAATTTCCCAGATTTTTTGTAAAATTTGTTAAGTTTTCAAAACTTTTCTGAATTTTCCTGAAATACGAGGTGCCCAAAAATTTCAGAGCTGTTTTCCACTTGAGCGGGGCGAAGCGCGTTCGCCCAGGGCAGCGGCCGCGTGGAGGCGTTTCTTGCTTTTGATGTGGAACTACGTTCGAGAAACAAAGAGCGAACAGGACAGAGGCGTGCCCTTTTGAACGGTGAAAAGTGTAATATCACTGAAAATGGAGGAGTCGCCTTTGTCGATCGCGGGATAGCGACTTTTCTGTAGCAAATTTTCATGCTCAGAGGAGAGCGACATGGATGAACATCGCTCTATTAGAGTCACTTTTATGTGACTCTTTGAGTCAAATCAGCAAACGTCACTCTTCTAGAGCGATTTAAAAATTCTAGTAAAGACTCGATTTGAGTCGTTTTAGTGAAAGTCACACTGGAAAAACAAAGGTAGGACGAAAAGGGTTTTAATGCCTTTACCGAGGCATTAAAATTTAGCACCCCTGCAAAGGCATTAAAACTGCCCAAAGGTGTGAAATTTTAATGCCTTTGGAAAATTTCGTGCCTTTGCAAAGGCATTAAAGTTTCACACCCCTAGAAAGGCATTAAGTCCTACCTTTGTTTTTCCAGTGCACTCTTAATGAGCGATGAAAAAATGTTCCGCTCATTACGGGCGAGAAATGTAACTAGTACATTTTCAGTGATACCTATGCAAAGACATCAAAATTTGTATCGGACATTCATTTTAACACTCTTTCTTGGCATTTTTAAGGGCGTAACATAACATTCCTGTTCAGTTTTAGTCACACCTTTACTTTTTCTAGTAATTCATCCGGTTCGGAAGAGGATTTTCTCTCTCTCTCTCTCTCTCTCTCTCTCTCTCTCTCTCTCTCTCTCTCTCTCTCTCTCTCTCTCTCTCTCTCTCTCTCTCTCTCTTCCCAGCGTTGTATAAGGTAGATGCCTTTATTTTTCATCCAGCGTCTCCCCTTGCCCTCTCCCCAGTGAATATCCGCGCCGCCCTAACAGAATGTATCCCTTTACCCACAGCGTCTCCCCCCGCTTGATCTGCCTGCTGCTGATGCCGCCCCCGGCCGCGCCCTGCCCTGCCCCGCCCCGCCCTGCCCCGCCCCGCCCCGCCCCACCCATGTCCCCAAGGCCGCATCCAGGGGGTGCACGCCGCCAGGGCCGGGGGATTTTCGCCACACGCGGAAATGCGCTTTCATTTATTTCAGATTTGGCTGCGGCGCGGCGCTCTGGCCTACCCCGCGTGCCACGACGACATACCCCCCCTCCCCCCCCCCCGTGCTCTCTTTCTCTATCCCTCTTTCTCTCCCTCTGTCTAGCTCTCTCTCCCTCTCTGTCTCTGACTCTTTTTCTCACTCTCTCGTGCTGGAGATGGATGGGAGCCGACTGCTGAAACAAATGTCACGTGATGCAACTTTGTGACAGCTGCTGCGTATGTTAACCAAGGCCACTCCCTCAAATAAAACAGCGAGAATTGCGGTTACAGAACTGCTTCTTTCAAAAAAATATATATAAATACTAGAAAACAATGATTTGAGAAAGAAAAATGTCTACATAAGTTCAAAAATATTCAGAAAATCCGTTAGCGAAAATCGGAAATTGTTCCCCACGTTGTTGCGAAACAGAGCACTGGGATTGCTGTCCCATTCTCATGTGAGAATGACGCTCTCTCTCCAATGAGTGAATTTTCATTCATGTGTTTGTTCGTACAAGTACGTCCCTCATATTCACGTTGCAGTTCCTTGGAACTTGCGCCCAAGTGTGTCATATTCCTTCACGCACTTGAGTTTCCAGTGTACAGTTGTTTTACACTCTGGATTAAAGATGCACCCCCCGGTACTTATCGGCGTGTGTGCGCGAGCGTGTTTCCAGCAGCCCAGGCTCCCCCGATATTATAGGCCTGCGAATTCATCCCAAATTTATGAGCCATTTGAATGCGAAGAGGCAATGGGTTATAATGGCCCGAGGGGCGCCCTGTCCCGCCGCCCGGTCCGGCTGGGGTCGGCAGGAGCAACAGTGGCGGTCAGGGAGATGAAGTGTACCGGGCGGGGCGGGGCGGGGCGGGGCGGGGCGGGGCGGGGGCGCCTGGTTCTAGACAGGGACCCTGCTGTCGGGTAGGAGGGAAGGAGGCAAAGAGGTGAACATAACGCGTAGCACCGAAAAGTATACAGAGCGGACTGTACATACTGCAAATGCTGGAGTCAGATGTCTCATCGAAAGAGAGTGGTATTTTTAGCAGATCACGGAGAAACCGGCGTCTTAGTTTTCAAGGTGCCTCACAAATCCCGTGTATTTTCTCCATAAGAGCGTCTTGGTTTTTCCAAAACTGCTTGGAAACCAAGACGTCGGTTTTTCCGTGATGATACGAATGTATCAGCCCGCTTGTACTGTTTTCTCTCTCCTGCTCCTTTACGTGATAATATTGGAACCTAGCTCTGAACGAGGAAGAATCTAAAATATTACTCAAATTAAGTGAGATTGAGGATGTGAATCCTCACTCAAAATGGGCGAGGTCTACCAGACATCACTCAAATAGACTGATGCTATTGAAATTATTTCTCTGGTATTGACGGTGCATTTTTATACTTATTACGGCCTTTGCGTTTCTGGATTTTGCTCTGGTCCATTGTGATTGCTCAAACTGCTGGTACCTCGGGGTCCACGTTGTGAATTGACCCGGGATTTTGGGGGATGGGGTATGTAGTATGATACTTTTTCCGTAGTTTCGTAAGGACTTTAAAAAATAAAATAAAAAAAAAATTGTTCTCTATGTTTTGCAGAAACCGTGGAGAGCGAGAGGGGGAGGGTGCGGGTCCTGCCGAGGGGGTCTGCTGGTAAGTGAAAGTGAAGTGAGTGGGAGTGTGGAGTGGAAGGGTTGGCTGCCACGGCTAGCCTCGTTGCGCCGCGCTAGCGCCGCGCTTTCAGGGGCCCATAGCGCATCTTCTGGAGTGCGCAAACACTCGACGTGCCGTGTTCCTCGCCGGTTTTCACACCTCGCTCACCGGGCGTCCCGCGTGTCGCCGTGTCGCGCACATCACGTTCGAGATTTATCTCTCTTACTCTCTGTCTATCTCTCTCCTTCAATTTGTTTTTTCTTGTCGTGCTACCTTTTTATATTTTTATTTCGAGCAGCCCGCGCATACGACATGCGCGCTGTGCTCAAACAAATCTGGCACCAGTGAGAAACTGGCGAGAACAGGTCCTTTATTATTTTGCATCAGGGTGCGCGTACGCTAGCTATCTCCCTTCTACTTTATTGACTTAGCTGCTGCTGCTGAGCAGACGGAAGGTGGTGCGCTTGAATAAAAACGAGTGTGAACGTCCTGCACCTGTACATGTCCTATTTGTAGTTTCACATTTGAAAGAATGGAAATAAGCTGAATTACGGAGGAACTCCGCCCACTTGAAAGGGCATGTTGGGTCAGGACGACTGCCTCATCTGTTTGACCAGCACCGGGTCACTGGAATATTTTGATCGCGCACGACGTACGACGCACTCCGCGGCCAGAGACAAGGGTCAAACACTGTAAAAAGAAACCACGTTTTTGCAACCGTCCTGCACCGTCAATTATTTGACAGTTTAAAACCGTTATTTCTCCGTACCTGGTCACACTAAACCCTTTTGCATAGTCTTGTGCATAAGGGCTCCAGAACTACGTGCAACCACAGATATGCACAAATTTCATGCATAACTATGTTTATTTTGTGAACATTTGTGCATATGGATGCACAATTTCTTGCATGGTTGTGCACGGAGCAATGTGCATAATGATGGTAGCACGTAATCCTGCATAACCATGCACAAATGCATGTACGGTAAGCAGGTTACAGTTTCACACCGCACCTTATTAAGTAAAGTCGCACCATACAGACTGCGCCGTTAGTTCTGCCGTATACAGTCTTTTAAAGAATTGCAGTCTTCAGACACATTTCAATTTTTTTCATAGTATTCCTCAACTTGGTCGGTGTACACTGTAAAATTCTTGAGAGGAAAATTCTTCGCAGCGTTGCGAAGAATGTGGCTGCTTCGTAAGGCTTCGCAATACGAAGTATTTTCTTTGCACACTACGAAGAAAATGCTTCGCAATACAAAGCAGCCAAATGCTTCGCAGCTTACGAAGGATTTTCTTCGTAATGCGAAGCATTTCTTCGCAAGGTTTTAACAGTGTAGTTCTTGTTTAATTTTTAGGCAACGGAGTTGCCTTCTAAAATCGCTTTGAAACGTCTGTCAATTGTTTTATATGGCCCCTTATGGGAGGAAAAAATCCGCTCCAACGATTTTTATAATATTACCTACAGTTATAGTATGTAAACTTGTATACTCACTCTTAAAGTTTAATAGAAATTTAAACTACAGATTTTCTGTAAATTTGAATTGAAATTTCAGTTGCTATGGTAATGCTCGACTTGTCAGCTGAAATCACCTGGAGAAGGGGATAGTTTTTCGTGGTGGGGCTAGGCGGAGTCGAGCCAACACGGAGCGAAAGAGAAACCTCTAAAGTCTGCGTTCAAACAAAGCTCTGCTTCAGTGAAACGCTCAAGAAAGAGATGACACCACTGAAATTCGCACGTGACCACCATACCGCCCTTTCGAAACCTACTTCATTTTTACCGAACGAACAGTCGACTGCGGCGCACTTCGGCCAACCTAAGATAATAATTTCAAATGGTAACGTAGGGGGATTAGTGATCCTTTTCATGTTTTCTAGGTTGGCACGTTGTGTAAACAAGGTTTGTTTGAGGTGGACGCGCGTGCGCCGTGTCGCCGGCCTTCTTTCAACCATGGCCGCCTCGGCCGGGGCTTAGACTCCCACCTCGCGACTTTAAATCATCGTATAAAGTTATCGAAACGTTGACAAGGCGAACTGAATGCGTAAATAGTAGTTTTATACCTGCAGAAAACGGTTTGGTAAGTTTGACTTCAATCTGGTAAGCAGAATTCTTGAAATGGTGTACATTTACGTGTATCATTTTCGTAAATCACTTGTGTTCCTACGTTTTGAACCTCCACGAAACTTTGCAAAACGATTTCCGCAGGTCTGGAACTGCTATTTTCACATTAATTTCGGCTGCCTAACATTTCGTTCAGCTAAAATAAATAGTTAAAGTCGCTAGGTGCGCTAGTATTAAGATGGTGTGTTGTGTAAACAACGCCTTAACTCCGCGTTTTCCCGACAGAGCGCACCGCCGTCGCGGCCGCGGCCGCGGCGCGCTTGACCGCGATGTCCTGGGCGTGCCAGCCGTGTTAGTTAATAGGGCCCCGGTTCGCCCCTTCAGTGCGCCCGGTGGAGGGGACGGTATTGTTGACGTTCCGCTCCGGCCGTGACCTCGCCGCCCATTTTTTTGCCGTCAGAAAGAGAGCTTCTTTTCTCTCTTTTTCCTGTCGTGTAGATGACGGCCTAACTGTCGGAGAGTATTCATTGCTTGAAACCCGCCTTATCAAATCGAACTTATAATTATTTAGTCACTATCTTTGACTATCGTAAACTAAACAAAACTACTGCGTTTTCTAACAGTCTCATTATACACTCACAATAATTTTACCATAGTTATAGAAACTCCGTTGTCTACCAGGATTTCGTGAAATCGTATTTTTTTTCTTCGACCTTCCCCCCCCCCCCTTTTTTTTGATAACTTTCCAGACCCGCTTCATCATTTATATTCACACCGCGGAGCAGCTCATCATTTTCTCTGGGTAAGGGGAGAGGTAGGGGGTGGGGGTGGGGAGTCAGACTGTGTCTGACTCGCGCGCCGCGCGCATCCTCTTTCGGCCACAACTCAATGAATAACCAACACGCCCGAGTTAAACGTACACGCCCTGCTGCTAAGTTTGGACGGTTTGCGCTGCAGAACAGAACGTGCGGGGCGCACGGTACAAGTTTAGTGCTTATAGGGCGGCCCGGCCCCCGCCTGGGCTGCCGCGCAGCCTGCTCCAGCAGAGGAGAGGGGGCAGGAGAGCACGGGGTCAGGATCTTCATGAGGCTGGGGGCGGCCGGGCCCCGCCCTCGGCCCCGCCGCATGGAGAAAACGACGTCTTGGTTCCCAAGCAGTTTTGGAAAAACCAAGCAGCTCCTATGGAGAAAATACAGAGGATTTCCAGGGCTGCTTGAAAACCAAGACGAAGTTGTTTCTTTTTTTTTTCCGTGCGCCCGCCGCTCGGGTTAGCGCCGGCAAAGTTCCGTCTTCCCTTGAAGAGTTATTTTCCGAAAGCGCGGCCTCCCCGTCATCGTGTTCGCCGCCGCCCTGGAGGGCAGACGTATGCGAGCCCCATACTCGCCTCACTCGCCCACCCAGCACCTCCACATGACCCTCTCCACACTGGAAAGCTCGAGTGGGTGAATGTCACGCACTTTGTAGGTGTGTAACTAGGAGTACGTGCGGCAGGCACGTAGTTGCTGAGCGAATTGAGAGGTAAAATAAATATACCCAACCCAACCGCCGTTTTGGTAGGCAAACCACAAGTCAGTCAATTACGGAGGAGCAGAGGGAGAGGAGAGGGACATCCTCCTCGCGCGCCGCAATTCAAGCAACGGCATTTGCTGGCCGGCCTACGCCCTGCAGGCTGGCGCTATAGCTAGGTAGCACCGAAATTTGAGTGGAGGCCCCCTCCCCCCTCCATTTTATCCACACCCATCTGAGATCAGAGGGTAAGTATCATTTACATGTTTAGAAAGAATGCACCTGCATCACATGCTGACAGTCCCCCCCCCCCTCCCTCCCACCCCCACCTCTCATTCTCTATCCTTCTGAATTAATTTTGCCCTCAAACCAACTCACATGAATCCATGGTAAGCCAGAAATGGGTTTCTTAGAAGAGGCCAGTATTTTTAAATACAATCAAGACATTCACAAAGACTAAGGACCTTTGTATGATGAGGCGTATCTATTTTGAAATGAATGTCAGCTATTAAGAATAGAATTAAAACAATTGTGCCATTTCAATAGTTATATGGCTGTATATGAGTAATAAGTATGTACTTCAATGTTTTAGAAAGACTGTTTTAAAGTAAACACTCCTGGCACAACTAATTTATTACAAGTACTGTGTCTCATCTAAATCCAATCCACAGTATCGCCCCTAATATTTGTAAGGGTCAACTCTTTTTAAAATAACCATGTTTTCAAAATAATTTTTTTCTCTATCAATAACTTAGTGGAGTGAACTTTTTTCAATCTGAATTCTTAGGCATAACGGATCAATGAGTTAGTTTGGGGCGCGTTCGGATAAGAAAAGTCGAGCGGCGGGGCGAGCGAGCGAGCGAGCGAGCGAGCGAGCAATCGAGCGAGCGGCGCACGGCGTCGAGCGCAGATATGCAGGAAATCTGCTACCGTATCCCCTAATCACCTTGAAAGTAGATAAACCCACAAGAATTCGGGAAGAGGAAAGAACATAGAACATTATTCTGTAAAAATATCGGCACTTGATGCGACGGTTACAAGGAGAGCGGTTTGGAATGAGTGCCGATATTTTTACAGAATAATGTTCTATGTTCTTTCCCCTTCCCGAAATCTTGTGGGTTTATCTACTTTCAAGGCGATTAGGGGATACGGCAGCAAATTTCCTGCATATCTGCGCTCGACGCCGTGCGCCGCTCGCTCGATCGCTCGCTCGCTCGCTCGCCCCGCCGCTCGACTTTTCTTATCCGAACGCGCCCATGACTATAGCTATTACAAGTCAGCTATAATCATAGCTATAGCTTTGGTCATAGCTATAGCTAATAGCAATAGCTATAGCTATGGCAATAGCTATAGATATAGCTATGGAACTTTACTCTACAGTGTAAAGTTCCATAGCTATAGCTATAGACTATAGTCATAGCTATAGCTAGTACCAAAGCTTTAGCTATGATTATAGCTGACTTGTCATAGCTATAGTCATGACGTTCGTGCTACAGTTGTATATATAGTATAGCTATGTATAGCTATAGCTATGGCAATAGCTATAGCTATAGCTATGGAACTTTACTCTATAAAGTAAAGTTCCATAGCTATAGCTATAGCTATGGAACTTTACTTCGTAAAGTAAAGTTCCATAGCTATAGCTATAGCTATTGCTATTAGCTATAGCTATGACCAAAGCTATAGCTATGATTATAGCTGACTTGTCATAGCTATAGTCATAACGTTCGTGCTACAGTTGTTGCAATAGTCATAGCTATAGTCATGACGTTCGTGCTACAGTTGTTGCAATAGTCATAGCTATAGTCATAGCTATAGCTATAGTCATAACTATAGCTATAGCTATAGCTATGGAACTTTACTTTGTAAAGTAAAGTTCCATAGCTATAGCTATAGCTATAGCTATTGCTATTAGCTATAGCTATGACCAAAGCTATAGCTATGATTATAGCTGACTTGTAATAGCTATAGCCATGGGCGCGTTCGGATAAGAAAAGTCGAGCGGCGGGGCGAGCGAGCGAGCGAGCGAGCGATCGAGCGAGCGGCGCACGGCGTCGAGCGCAGATATGCAGGAAATTTGCTGCCGTATCCCCTAATCGCCTTGAAAGTAGATAAACCCACAAGATTTCGGGAAGGGGAAAGAACATAGAACATTATTCTGTAAAAATATCGGCACTCATTCCAAACCGCTCTCCTTATAACCGTCGCATCAAGTGCCGATATTTTTACAGAATAATGTTCTATGTTCTTTCCTCTTCCCGAAATCATGTGGGTTTATCTAGTTATGACTATAGCTATAGCTATGACTATAGCTATGACTATTGCAACAACTGTAGCACGAACGTCATGACTATAGCTATGACTATTGCAACAACTGTAGCACGAACGTCATGACTATAGCTATGACAAGTCAGCTATAATCATAGCTATAGCTTTGGTCATAGCTATAGCTAATAGCAATAGCTATAGCTATACATAGCTATACTATATATACAACTGTAGCACGAACGTCATGACTATAGCTATGACAAGTCAGCTATAATCATAGCTAAAGCTTTGGTACTAGCTATAGCTATGACTATAGTCTATAGCTATAGCTATAGCTATGGAACTTTACTTTGTAGAGTAAAGTTCCATAGCTATATCTATAGCTATTGCCATAGCTTTAGCTATTGCTATTAGCTATAGCTATGACCAAAGCTATAGCTATGATTATAGATGACTTGTAGTAGCTATAGTCATGGGCGCGTTCGGATAAGAAAAGTCGAGCGGCGGGGCGAGCGAGCGAGCGAGCGATCGAGCGAGCGGCGCACGGCGTCGAGCGCAGATATGCAGGAAATTTGCTGCCGTATCCCCTAATCGCCTTGAAAGTAGATAAACCCACAAGATTTCGGGAAGGGGAAAGAACATAGAACATTATTCTGTAAAAATATCGGCACTCATTCCAAACCGCTCTCCTTGTAACCGTCGCATCAAGTGCCGATATTTTTACAGAATAATGTTCTATGTTCTTTCCTCTTCCCGAAATCATGTGGGTTTATCTACTTTCAAGGTGATTAGGGGATACGGTAGCAGATTTCCTGCATATCTGCGCTCGACGCCGTGCGCCGCTCGCTCGATTGCTCGCTCGATCGCTCGCTCGCTCGCTCGCCCCGCCGCTCGACTTTTCTTATCCGAACGCGCCCCAGGATAGACGAAGGAGGGAGAGGAGCGGAGCCCTGGCTAATACGTCTAGACGGGGTCCGGGCACCCTGACGAAAACGGAACGTGATAGACCTGCGGCGCGTTCACGCACGCGGCTATTAAAATAAAATAAATAAAAAATTAAAAGAAATATAATATTTATTTTCCGAAAAATTGAATGGATTTTTATAATTTGTAAAATTTATTTTTAAATTAAAAAAAAAGAAAGAAGGAAGGGTAAACTGAAGAAGGGGTAAACTCCAAGAATCAGTGTCATATGTATTTATTTATTTCTATTCCCATTTAATTCAATAAATTATTTTAAATAGAGGGGGTGAGCTCTAGATGGGGTAAACTCTAGAGGAACCCCCTCTCAATTATATGATTAAATAGGATTTTTACTAAATTATTGTGAATTATTTCGATTTATTCCAAATGATTGGAAATTACCTTGCATTTGCGCAAAATAATCACAATTATTTCAATTAATTTTAAAAAAATAATTCAGAAGCAAATTTTGCTCTGCAATTGAAAGGGTAGCGTGAAAACATGGAAAATTTTTGCGGCAGTAAACCTCCCGAAGGAGGTTGCGGTTCCCGCCAGGCACAGGGCTTTTACCCCCTGTGGCAGCCAACTGCTTCGGTGTTCCATGGGAACCGGCGCTTTGCTGACTGCGATCCTATCGCGCAATTCGACAGATTTGATCCCCGTACCACCATTGGCCTACCCCTAGAGGTACGAGCGGTGTCAAGGGCGTTAGACTTCCTGATCCCAGTTTCAGAGGCCTTACCTCAGAGGGGTACGCGGGATTCGAACCCACAACCCCGAGTGCCGACACGTACCCAGAACAGGAAGCGACCCAACGCCCAGAGCCACCGAGCCAACGGCGGTGAGACGTGTTTAACTTCTATTTGACCTGCCATCCAGCTGCGGCCAAAGGGAATGTCAAGCGCGAAAAACACTTTCCCGAGTGGGGATCGACCTTGAGACCACTCGGTTCGGTGTTGCGCGCTCTTCCAACTGAACCACGACGTCACGATGAGTGGACCGTGCGACGGGTTCGAGTTGTATTTGCCCTGTCCTCCTGGCTGGAGGCTGCAGGATACGCGGCAAATACGGCAATTTGTAAAGTAAAGTCCCATAGCAATAGCTATAGCTATAGCTATTGCTATAGCTATAGACTATAGTCATAGCTATAGCTATGACCAAAGCTATAGCTATGGCGTTCGTGCTACAGTTGTACCTATATTCATAGCTATAGTCATGACGTTCGTGCTACAGTTGTTGCAATAGTCATAGCTATAGTCATAGCTATAGCTATAGTCATAACTATAGCTATAGCTATAGCTATTGCTATCAGCTATAGCTATGACCAAAGCTATAGCTATGATTATAGCTGACTTGTAATAGCTATAGTCATGGGCGCGTTCGGATAAGAAAAGTCGAGCGGCGGGGCGAGCGAGCGAGCGAGCGATCGAGCGAGCGGCGCACGGCGTCATGATTATAGCTGACTTGTCATAGCTATAGTCATGACGTTCGTGCTACAGTTGTTGCAATAGTCATAGCTATAGTCATGACGTTCGTGCTACAGTTGTTGCAATAGTCATAGCTATAGTCATAGCTATAGCTATAGTCATAACTATAGCTATAGCTATAGCTATGGAACTTTACTTCGTAAAGTAAAGTTCCATAGCTATAGCTATAGCTATTGCTATTAGCTATAGCTATAGCTATAGCTATGGAACTTTACTTCGTAAAGTAAAGTTCCATAGCTATAGCTATAGCTATAGCTTTGGTCATAGCTATAGCTATGACTATAGTCTATAGCTATTAGCTATTGCTATGGGACTTTACTTTACAAATTGCCGTATTTGCCGCGTATCCTGCAGCCTCCAGCCAGGAGGACAGGGCAAATACAACTCGAACCCGTCGCACGGTCCACTCATCGTGACGTCGTGGTTCAGTTGGAAGAGCGCGCAACACCGAACCGAGTGGTCTCAAGGTCGATCCCCACTCGGGAAAGTGTTTTTCGCGCTTGACATTCCCTTTGGCCGCAGCTGGATGGCAGGTCAAATAGAAGTTAAACACGTCTCACCGCCGTTGGCTCGGTGGCTCTGGGCGTTGGGTCGCTTCCTGTTCTGGCTACGTGTCGGCACTCGGGGTTGTGGGTTCGAATCCCGCGTACCCCTCTGAGGTAAGGCCTCTGAAACTGGGATCAGGAAGTCTAACGCCCTTGACACCGCTCGTACCTCTAGGGGTAGGCCAATGGTGGTACGGGGATCAAATCTGTCGAATTGCGCGATAGGATCGCAGTCAGCAAAGCGCCGGTTCCCATGGAACACCGAAGCAGTTGGCTGCCACAGGGGGTAAAAGCCCTGTGCCTGGCGGGAACCGCAACCTCCTTCGGGAGGTTTACTGCCGCAAAAATTTTCCATGTTTTCACGCTACCCTTTCAATTGCAGAGCAAAATTTGCTTCTGAATTATTTTTTTAAAATTAATTGAAATAATTGTGATTATTTTGCGCAAATGCAAGGTAATTTCCAATCATTTGGAATAAATCGAAATAATTCACAATAATTTAGTAAAAATCCTATTTAATCATATAATTGAGAGGGGGTTCCTCTAGAGTTTACCCCATCTAGAGCTCACCCCCTCTATTTAAAATAATTTATTGAATTAAATGGGAATAGAAATAAATAAATACATATGACACTGATTCTTGGAGTTTACCCCTTCTTCAGTTTACCCTTCCTTCTTTCTTTTTTTTTAATTTAAAAATAAATTTTACAAATTATAAAAATCCATTCAATTTTTCGGAAAATAAATATTATATTTCTTTTAATTTTTTATTTATTTTATTTTAATAGCCGCGTGCGTGAACGCGCCGCAGGTCTATCACGTTCCGTTTTCGTCAGGGTGCCTGGACCCCGTCTAGACGTATTAGCCAGAACTCCGCTCCTCTCCCTCCTTCGTCTATCCTGGGGCGCGTTCGGATAAGAAAAGTCGAGCGGCGGGGCGAGCGAGCGAGCGAGCGAGCGAGCGAGCAATCGAGCGAGCGGCGCACGGCGTCGAGCGCAGATATGCAGGAAATCTGCTACCGTATCCCCTAATCACCTTGAAAGTAGATAAACCCACATGATTTCGGGAAGAGGAAAGAACATAGAACATTATTCTGTAAAAATATCGGCACTTGATGCGACGGTTACAAGGAGAGCGGTTTGGAATGAGTGCCGATATTTTTACAGAATAATGTTCTATGTTCTTTCCCCTTCCCGAAATCTTGTGGGTTTATCTACTTTCAAGGCGATTAGGGGATACGGCAGCAAATTTCCTGCATATCTGCGCTCGACGCCGTGCGCCGCTCGCTCGATCGCTCGCTCGCTCGCTCGCCCCGCCGCTCGACTTTTCTTATCCGAACGCGCCCATGACTATAGCTATTACAAGTCAGCTATAATCATAGCTATAGCTTTGGTCATAGCTATAGCTAATAGCAATAGCTATAGCTATGGCAATAGCTATAGATATAGCTATGGAACTTTACTCTACAAAGTAAAGTTCCATAGCTATAGCTATAGCTATAGACTATAGTCATAGCTTGGTGGCGCAATAGACCATATCGGTAAACCGAAAAGAACGAAGAACAGTAAGAAGAAGCAAAGAGGGGTATGAGAAGTATAGAATGCGGCGTCAGTTCCACCTTCGTATTTAGACGATTAATGAGACTCACAAAATGTTAAAAGATGACTCAACCGTCCAAAGTGTTAATTTCATGTCAAAAGCGCCGCAGGATGTTGTTTTTTATCGAAAACTACTGAACTGAAAGAGACGGCACATCATAAATTTGCCATACTACGCTTTGCTTCTTCTTTCTGTTCCTCGTTCTCTTCGGTCTGCCCATATGGTCTATAACAAATTAATACGCTGAGGCAGCTGGGGAACCAAGCAAGCATTCAAAACTAAATCAAACAAAATATAAGGAAATCATACTGCTGTTAGTAACTCTCACTTGTCAGACCATAGGGTTACCTGATTTCAATACTCAGACCATACTCTAATGTTCATCACAGCTTCACTGTAAACAACATTGTCTATCTTATTAGGTTATGTCACCCACTCACCAAGGAAGAACACAACCAAGTTGCATCGATACTGTCTATCATTTCAGTAGTCCGTGACGTTCATTTCACAAATCCAAAGCAATAAAAAGTATTTTGAGGCACTACCATTCTCACTTCTCCCCAAGCCACAGACGTAAACAAACCACAAATCACTCGAACCCACACTTCTACACAATGACGATACTTGAAACTTCGTGCAGCGACAACCGCCATCTTAAAAGCGCCTTCAGACTGCATATTACGTGAAAAAGACTATTAATAATTATTTAATCTTTCGATAGTGTAAACAGCCGAGATGTACGCCGAGTTTGTCTTTTTCAGAGCATGGCTGACGCGAAGTAGTTCCGGCGCTGCCGCTAGGTGGCGCTATCTCTCAATGTCTTTAAAGTACTCTCCCTGCCAACCTTCCAAAAGTGAATTTCAAATTAAACTTTTAAATATTTCAAACTCCTTTAATTTGGACAACTTGGATGAATATTAAAGCGCTGAAATTAGCAGATTGCGGAACACTACCGCTTTTTACGATAACTTCTGCACTTCAAGAGGAGAACCGGCTAGGACAGACGGACAGACAGACAGACGGACTCACGACCAAGTACACTTCCGATCCCCTGCAGGAGTAAGCTTCGCTTCGCTCAGCGAATATTGACTTTTTCACTGCTCGCGCAGGCAATTTCCCAAAGAAATTGTGTGGCAAAGTAGACATGTGTGTGTGTGTGTTTCAACGTTTAAATTGAACATAATTTCAATCAAGTAGAATGTACACGGAAAAAAAATCGAACTGGAGTTAGCTGCTTTAGCGGGCCCAATCGAGCACCCGTGCAATTTATTTAGCTGTCGTGCAAAGGGAGCCAGTTAAACAGCTGATAATATTCACTGCGCAGCAATAATTTTATCTCCGTAGCAATTGTTTGTATAGCGCAGGAATGTTTTAGCTAGGCGCGATCTAAAAACTTAGCTCCAGAGCTGGAAAAATAGCAAGCAGCCATTTCTTTTTTTTTTTGCGTGTACCCACAAGGAGACCTTCGGTCGCGAAAGCAGGGAGCCAAGTCTCTCCACTCCTTCGTGCACAGACGCAAGACCGGTGCACCGAGCTCACAGGGGTGAAAGGGCGCGGGCAAGGCGCAGACACCCGCCCCAACAAAGCATTAGTCCAGGAAAACCCTAATCGGCAAGACAGCGCTTCAGCCGAACGAAACGAAAGCACCATTTAACAATCGAAGCTAAGAAACTGCAATCCTGGAGCTCTGTGAAAGACATCTTTGTAAATTTACGATTTCTTTTGTAAATTACGATTTATGAAATATGTTGTAAACCCAAGACAACCCCTTTTTTGCTCGGAATTGAATTTCAAGTCTATACGTATATGCTCAACTTTATTCATAGATGTGTGAGTCAGAATTCACAAACGAACTAATAGCGAAAATCGTACTCTCGGATTTCCGCCGTCCCTGTGTATATCGCTTCATCGCCTTAATTGAATATGAATACACTGCATGCCATGGTGATGGAGGGGGGGGGGGGGAGATGGCGAACGACCGTTCGTGCGCGCTTTGGGGAGCAGGTGAAGTGGTGAAGTGTCTCGCCATCCCTCCTCCCTCCAGCGCGCGGTCATCGCCATCAGAGAGAGAGAGAGAGAGAGAGAGAGAGAGAGAGAGAGAGAGAGAGAGAGAGAGAGAGAGAGAGAGAGAGAGAGAGAGAGAGTCGGAGGGGATTAGGAAAAGGGAACAGACAGAGTGAAAGGGGATGACACACGGAATGCAACACACAGCGGGAATGGCCCGAGGGGCGCGCGAGGTCACTGTCGTAGGCGGACACGTACGATGTGGGCAATTATTACTGCGGGCAAGTCGCCAGGCTCGTGTTTGGGCGCCACACACCCTTCTCCCTCCCTCCCTCCCTCTCTCTCTCTCTCTCTCTCTCTCTCTCTCTCTCTCTCTCTCTCTCTCTCTCTCTCTCTCTCTCTCTCTCTCGAAAATATTATAGTCACATTTCTCTCCCGTATTGAGCGAAGCATGCCTGCATCGCTCAAAACGAGTCGCTCCAATAGAGGAAACGTTTGACTCTTTGACCCAAAAAGAGTCTAGCTTATCGCCGAAAACGTTATCAAAATGACTCGAATAATAGAGCGATGGTAATCGGTCTCGCTCCCCCACTAGCATAGAAAATTTGGTACAGAAAAGTCGCTCTTTCAGGAGCGAGTAAGTCGACTCCTCTATTTACAGACTCTCCCTCTCACTCACTCATAGTACGTTCGTTCCCCTGCCAGGAGGAAGGGGCCCGGGCGGGAGGGGCGCTCGACGACGAATTTCCCCATTAACGCCAGCTGCATGCGACTCTGTTGAACAATAAGGAACACATGGGGCGCCAGGCAGGCCTGGCTCGCTCGGCTGGTCTGTCCTGTTATTTAGTGAGGCGGGTTGCCTGCCAAACAGGGGCACGATACGATTCGTGTCTGAGCGTGAAGAATAAAGGAAAATCGCGGAAGTTGTGACTGACATTGTGGATATTATCTGCAGCACCCCTTACTAACTATGCGCGGATATTTTTAAACAGGTGATACACTTAACACAAAAACGAGGAACTAATAAAAACAAGTTGAGTATTACCATACCGTACAAACAGATTTTATACCGAAATTTCTCAAAATTGGCCGCCAACTTTGGGATGTCAGTTCAGCAGGGAACGAAGCAGATTGAGTTCTACCTCTCTGACAAGTCTTACCAAAATCGTAAAGAGAAATCTGGATTTAGGTAAGGGGCCGTGATAATTTTTTTTTTTTAAATCTCATTCAGAGACAAAACAATGAGGCAACTTCGTGCCTAAAAATACTTTAAATAGTTAAACGTGGCATTGCTTGAAGTCTCGCATGGAGCTGTGGCAGTGAGACAGCAACAATAATGGTAGAAGGTACAGGGTATACGGAGGTACTCTGGGCCTTCCCGCATGCAGACTCATACTACCGAAATCACCACTCGGCTGGGTCGGGGCAAACCCCTGCCTTGTCGAGTGTGAGAGAGAAAGGCCACTGCGCGAGAGAGACTGATATGTTTTGGTGCAACTCGCCACGGCTAGGCCACAGCGTGATCAGGCGGGAAAATTTAAAATTTATAACCATCCGGCTTTAACATCTTGTGAGATTTAATATCCCCGGCGACGAAAATATTAAATAAACTAGCAACACAAAGTATCATCGTCTGGTCTCAATTGCAATCTGGATTGATTTTTTTTTCAGCAGACTTTTGTAAATGGTTACGCTGTTTTCAGGTACTTGATACAAATCCCACTTGATGGGGAAGAAAGTTTTCTTGTCTGATACTTTGAAACGTGTATTTCATGGGTCACATTTGGCACGTCCCAAGTGCGAGGAAAAGCGTTGAACGCCGTCCCAGCCTCGGCGGATAGGCAGCCCGCCCCATTATACGACACGCTGTATGGCCAGTGCCAGCAGCATTTATTTCGTGTTTAATCGGGGCGGGGCGATCTCTGCGGGGCGGGGCGGGGCGGCTCTGGCCAGCGCACGCGTTTTATGCGACGCGTAGCGTGAAAAGGGGTGGAGGGGCACGGCGGATCTGATGGGATGTAGGCGTTTCATTGCACCATGAAAATGAAAAGTGATGCTCATTACAGTGGGATAAATAAATATGTGGTGGAGACTCTGTGTGTGGTATGCGCGGATGAGTCTGCGGCAGGCTTATCAGCGCCGCCGAGATGTGTCGTGCCCGCTCATTGCTGCTTTTAATTATTCACTTTGCGATGTGTGTACTTTTGCTGCAGTGTTGTTAGCACTGCCTGTATGGTGGAAGGAGTAAAGAAAGTAAGATATCACAGCGTTTTCAACATTTGACGCCAAAAAAATTGATATTGCCGAGAGTTTTTTCAATGCTCCTGCTAAGCTCTATACAGCTAGAGCCTCTTTCCAATAGCTGCACACGACCGTGGGCCAACCCCCTTCCCCTTCCCCTTCCTCCCTCTCCCTCTCTCTCTCTCTCTCTCTCTCTCTCTCTCTCTCTCTCTCTCTCTCTCTCTCTCTCTCTCTCTCTCTCTCTCTCTTTCTCTCTTTCTCTCTGTCACACACACGCACACAGTGTAATGCGAGCAGTAATTTCATGTAGGCCGATATCGTATGACGCTCGCCCCCTCTCCTCTGCCCTTTATCCCTGGCCGGTCCTGTCGGCGCCCGCAAATGGGCGCTCCGCGCGGACATCCGATGCGCGCGGCTCAATCCGGGGAAAAAGTTGTCCGCGAGATGACGCCATCCTGGAAATCCCTTTCTCTTTCTCCCTCTCATTCGCCCTTCCTCTCCTCTCCCTCCCTCCGTCCTCCCCTTTACTCACAGTGTTTTTCCCTTGTGTGAAACAATACCCCATATTCACCTGTAATTTTTTTCTTCTTATGAAATCGTTTTGTCAAGGAGCAGTAAAATGCTTGCGGACTTAATTCTTTGCAAAAATTTTAGATATTCGGATTACGAAGAAATTGTGCACAGAAATAGTCCGTAAATCTTACGAACAATTCGTTTGTAATACAATGCTTCAAAACTCTTTGCAACATACAAAGAAAATAGTTTACAAAACTAATCAATTCTTTGCAAGAATTTTACAGTGTGAAAAGTTTCGTAGAACACACAAGAACAGATTTAAAACAAAAACAACAATCTGCAAATGTGATGTGCAAACCAGCCGTGGGTATAGTTTTGTCGTGGGTCGTGCGAAATTTATGTTCCGCCGATCGCGTTGGGGTGAAAATGAATCCCCGCTCCCCTCCCCACCCCGCCCCCTACCCCCTCCGCCCCTACCTACTTCACCCCTCGGACCGGCTGCCGCTGAGCCGCGAGTGATTCTTGCAGCACGTCACGGCGCCGTACGTGCTTTTCAGAACGCCCTCCGCCCCACCCCCGCGCCCCTGGCCCCCCGCCCTGTGCCACGCCGCCCTGCGCCTCTCCACCGCCCCCCAGTAGGGTGGTTTCGTCTCTCTGTCCTTGTCGCACTCACGGGGGCGAGGCCATAAGGAGCAAGAGAGAGGGCACTATACAAAACGCTGTTCGGAATCACTCTGCAGGCGAGGGCCATTCCCCCTGTCACAGCAATCCATTCGTCCGCACAGTCGAGTACAGTCACGGACGGCCAGCACGGCCCGGCCGGTGCAAGTCTGACTTGACCGTCTTGTCATGCAGCAGGCTAGGAAAAAGCTCCCGCCGCCCCGCCCCGCGACGCCCTGCTGCCGACGGCCTGAAAAATAAATGAGGGGGATAAACTGCTTGACTCGCGCTGAGTTGGTTGGTGCGGGGCCCGGGGCCGCGCGCGGCGCGGGGACCCTACCCTTCCCCACGATTGGGACCTCCATCTCTCTATTTGCTATCCATCACCATACCATTCCCTTGTCCCCTAGCCTCCCCCTCAAGTTTCCATCCGCCTCTTTCTCTCTCTCTCTCTCAGCGTCTCTGTCTGCTTTCCTCCCCCGCCGCCGCCGAGCCCCCGCCCTTTTCTTATTCACTAGCTGTCGCTGCCATGTCACTGGAAAGTTCGCCGACACCGCCGCTGAAACTGTTCCGTGCGCTAGCCGATGACCACTCGCACTGATGGGCCATGTGCTGTATATTAATCTCTGCATACGACTTTCTCCATGCATGGTGTTTCCGTTCATTTCGGCCAAAAGTATAGGGTGGATAGAACATGCATAGGCGATCATTTTTGAACCGTATGAGCGCAAACGTCAATCAACGCGAATAATTACGTTTTTCCAATTAGGTTCGCCGCCTGCACTACGGCTGCACGTCACCGACCAGGCCAGAAATCACCGAAAGGGCCGGAGATAGCCGATAGAGCCTCCAGGTGACGCCGTCATCAGTCGTATCTCAAAATGGCACGAAGCAGACGATGCGCAGACGACTCGTAGTTCCGCAACGCCGTCGTCAGGCAACCCGCACAGCGTGCATGCTTGATGCGTTGCCTACCTTCCAGGCGGCGGACCGAATTACAAACACCTACTTCTCCGTGTTGTTTGACGTTTGCGCCCACTCCCACTAGTAGACAGTTAAAAATGATCGTCTATACTCTCCCTATACTTTTGGCCCAACTGAACGGAAATACCCTGTAGACTAGGTAGAGTCGAATCGATCCCGCTGCTTTCCCGACATTCTTCTGATTAATCGATCTCTTAGCCTATTGAGGGGAGTTTCAAGGAGCAAAATGATTTTTCGTCTTTTCCGCTTATTTGGAACACTAATATTTTGCCAAAGTTTGGGTAGAAGTGAGTGCATTTGAGTATTTTTTTCAAAGCTTCGCAAGAAAACCAAAAGCAGGCTACTTCAACAATTCGATTACAACGTACCAACATGTCAGGAATGAATGTTTCAAAGAAAGGCAATATAGATTAAACCTCATAAAACTATGAAATGTCATTGATAAATAAATGATGGAAAATGAAAAATACATTCAAGTATATACACTGTACAGTAAATCGAGGAGACGGCATTTCTTCAAGGCCGATTTCACCATGCAGGTCATGTCGATACTAAAAGGCTTCGCCATTTGATTTGATGCGATGATCAACTTTCGAGAACATATATATAGAAAAGTCTGTCACTTACTCACAATTCTGAAGAGGTCAACCGTGCATAACAATTTTGGATTCCCCCGCTCCCACTTCTCCGCCCCCTCCTTCCTCCTCCGCTTGTTCCCATTCCTACCCCCCAAATACCGCCAACAAGCCTGCGGTCAGCACTTTGGGACATCTGCGGCCCTCCCCTCCCTTTTCCCTTGCTCTGGATTGCGGAAGCCGTCGCGCGCCGCCTTGTCTCCGTTTCGCGCGCAATTTTGCAAATATCGGGAAAAGGGGCTTCGGCAAACGCATTACACCGCAATAGCGTTCGCGCGAAATTATCTAACAGACGGGATTGTTTCCTTCCGAGGGGGTCCTGCAAACTCGAAAGGGGAGTTTGTTGTCGGCTGGTGTATGTCGCACACTCACAAAGTAAATGAATCTTCCGCTCTCTTGCAAGAGTGCGACATAGGCAAGCAATTCACTCAGTTGTAGGCAAGCAAAACTGCCCTCT
This sequence comes from Frankliniella fusca, assembly GCA_029379305.1. Classification (NCBI taxonomy): domain Eukaryota; kingdom Metazoa; phylum Arthropoda; class Insecta; order Thysanoptera; family Thripidae; genus Frankliniella; species Frankliniella fusca. Next base: position 1,981,870 of record JAHWGI010000014.1, read on the forward strand.
TTTTTTTCCCTGTTCCAAACGGTGCCCAGCCCATCCCCATGCCTACAAGCATGCTAATAAATTTTCGCTCACTATGCTCTAAAAAACAATCGTAGGTTTACGGGAAAATCTTCCACACGTTGTACTCGTAAAATTACAATAATCGCGTTAAATTAAAGCACTACCTATCGACTACAAATTTCATTTCGAGCAAAAGTGGTTTGTCCCAAATTTACAACATTTTTCCCAAGTCGTAATTTACAAAATGCAGGTATCGAAAATCTATACAAAGGATTTTTTTTTTCAGTTCACAAGTCTGGGTATAATTTGTCGTACAACCCCACAAGTGCTTATATGACATTTGTTCACCAGTGCACATGGGCATAAGATATTTCTGCGTCACATACACCGTGTTCGACCTCCGAGTGGTGGAGGGAGGCGGTATGGTGTGGACACGGCTTAGGGTCTGCATGGCGCTGCCGCAGACATTTCCGCGCGCGAAATCGGATGTGCAAACGATCGGTGGCAAACCGTTCCGAACAGCAGCGCGGCCGTTCCGAGCACGTCGGCGTGCCCTGCCCTGCCCTGCCCTGCCCTGCCCTGCCCTGCCCTGCCCTGCCCTGCCCTGCCCTGCCCGGGGCCCTCTGCCCTCTGATCCCGCAAGTCGGTCTCGTCTGCGTCTGTCCTTGTCACACCGTGGTCGCACTCATGGGGCGCAGCCATAAGGAGCAAGAGAGAGGACACAACGAACCGATTTTCGGAATGAGACGGCTGGTCCCGCCGCCGGGCCAGCAGGCAGCCGCCTTCCGCCGCGGCCACCGCTGCCTTTCCGCCGCTCGGTCCGGCCCGACCCGACCCGGCCGAGATTTAGAGGCCAATGCGTCGAAGGGCCTGGATAGTGGTGGGCCCCGCCCCGCCCCACCCCGCCCCGCCCCGCCCCGCCCCGCCCCGCCCCGCTGTACCCTGTCCCCGCCGCTCGCGCCGCCCCGCCCCGCTGCGTTCCACCGCGCCGCCCTTTCGCCTTTCGACGTCTTCCTGCGTGCATCCGAGAGAGCACGACGCCCTTATTCTCTACTCATCGTAGAGAGGGGAAGAGAGAGAGAGAGAGAGAGAGAGAGAGAGAGAGAGAGAGAGAGAGAGAGAGAGAGAGAGAGAGAGAGAGAGATATGCGGCGTCGTGTCGAGCGAGAGGAAGTCGGCGTTTTCACGACCTCACAGCGGCAGCGCCATTCCTACAAAGTGATTCATTATCCGAGTCAATGATGCGGCTCGGCTCGGCGAGGGCCAAATCGTCACTTGGACTTGTGCACCCCGGGGGGAGGAGGTCTTAATTCTTGTACAGAGGCAGCGGCCCGGCCCGACCCGCGGCGGAAACGGCGAGGAAGAAGAACGGAAAGGAAATGGGCGGGCAGAAGTGACTCGCGAGGTCATTTTTACATCTTGGTACCAAAACGTTTTATGGCGGAGATGTTGACAGTGTCGTATTGGTTGAGAGCGAAGAGGCACACCCATATCCCCATCCCATGCCCGACTGGAGGGCATGGAAGTTTCTCATGCGTGTTTACTACCACAGTAAAAATACTTACTCTGAAGCCGGAGTCTGCAGTCTTAAATTTGAGTCCGGCCTAGAACCAAATTTAGGTCTTGAATACTTCTAATTCATTTTGCGTTTTAGCATTAAGAATAATACAGAAAAATGAGTTCGACAAAAAGGAAGAAATGGGCAATTCATGAAAATATGTCATAACTCCAACGATAGACTATCATAGTATCAAAGAACCAACGCAGGCTTAAGAAGACGCTCAGATGTGTAAGCCTAAACTTATGTTAGTATCTTTAATTTGTCTGTTGTTTCTTTTTTTCCCTTCCATTTTCATTTTGCTCTGCTTATGAACAAACAAATGTAAACTTCAATTTAGAAGAAAGGATTAAGTTTTATCTCAATTTTTGATGCATTCTAGCATGGGAAAAATGGCTTTAAATTGTTTGAAGTTAGGGTCAGAATGTGTATAAAGAAAGGGAGTGAGGCATTTGATGTGCGGCAGGAACGAGTGGCCTGTAGTAGTGTGGTAGTAGTTGTGGTCGCACGGTCAATGAATAGCTGAGAGAAGAATGATATGAAGGGGCGGTGGCCGTCGTGCTATCGCCACGCTTCAACGGCGCCCAGCGAATGACCATTGACCATTACGACCCCAGACAGGAAAGGAAGCCCTTTGAGGAGGGCGTTCGCCTCGCCTCGGTGGCGGGGTGTGGTAGGGTGCGGCGGGGTGGGGCGGGGTGGGGCGGGGCGCAACTGGCAGAACGAGGCGCGGCGGGGCGAGGCGGGGCCACGCAGCCGTGATAGAGACGCCTGCAGGGCCGGCGCAGGGCTCTTCCACCGTCTCATTAAAAGTCTATGTGGATGACAGCTGGACATAGGGCGCGAGCGGGGCAGTAGCCCCCGCAGCAGCCCCCACAGCAGCCCCCGCTGCAGCTCCCGCAGCAGCCCCCACAGCAGCCCCCGCTGCAGCCCCCGCTGCAGCCCCCACTGCAGCCCCCACTGCAGCCCCCGCGGCAGCCCCCGCGGCAGCCCCTACTGCAGTCCCCGCAGCAGCCCTCGCTGCAGCCCCCACAGCAGCCCCCACAGCAGCCCCCGCAGCAGCCCCCGCAGCAGCCCCCACAGCAGCCCCCACAGCAGCCCCCGCTGCAGCCCCCGCAGCAGCCCCCACAGCAGCCCCCGCGGCAGCCCCTACTGCAGTCCCCGCAGCAGCCCTCGCTGCAGCCCCCACAGCAGCCCCCACAGCAGCCCCCGCAGCAGCCCCCGCAGCAGCCCCCACAGCAGCCCCCGCAGTAGGCCCCGCTGCAGCCCCCACTGCAGCCCCCACAGCAGCCCCCACAGCAGCCCCCGCAGCAGTCCCCGCTGCAGCCCCCACAGCAGCCCCCACAGCAGCCCCCGCAGCTGCCCCCGCTGCAGCCCCCGCAGAGGCGGCAAAGGCTCTGCAGAGCCCTTGCCACCGCACAGCGCGACGCGACGCGCTACCTATGGCTGCCGAGTTTGCACTCTTTCGGAGAGCGGATTTTCCTAGGCGGCACCGACCGATTGCTGATTGCCCAGACATTAGAAGCAGGAAAGAAAGTGTTGGGGTTCTGCGGGGCGGGGAGGGGCGGGGCGGGGCGGGGGGTACGTTGGCGGAAGCCGTTCGGCCACGGCTAATTTCACTAGCCTGACTCGCTTGAGCTCGCCTTCTCGCTGTGACACGGGCCGCTTTCGGGTCTCTCTGAAGGGCCCTGCAGAGCACACGCGTGAAGACGGTCCTAATTGAAACAAGTTGAGCAGGAGGACCCTTCCGGCCCCTGCGCCGCTTGCGCCCCTGGCGTTATGGCGCGCCCCGCCGGCCCGGCCCGGCCTGCTGAAAACGAATCGCGCGTTACGTTTTATGCGGATTCAGAAACGTGTCCTTCAGCTTCAGGGGCTGTGCACACAGCGGACGCACCTGTTACCGTATACCTGCCGCAGGCATCTTATACACGAACATTGTCCGTTTTCAGGTGAGTCAATTGCTTCAAACAGCTGATGGGGTATACTTCAGCAAGAAGTGTACGTAAAGATAATCACTCACCAGCTCGAGTAATCGAGTTTTCATTGCAAAGTTCCGCGCACGCCTCATATGTAATGACGAAAATTTCTAAGCTGCTCGGAGGTATTTCATCAATACTCTTGAAGGTTGTGGCTGTTTTTAGTTTCAGTCGATCTCTGCTTATTGCTTCAGCTCCGTTGCTGATGGCGACTAATTTGAGCCGCCTGCGCTGCACCACCCTCCCGCTGCTCCCCGGCAGCGCGGTATCGTCCGCGAGCTTTTAGCGGAAACGAACGACGATAGAAGTATACGACACGGGTCCAATAAAGGGGAGGCAAGGCGGCCAATAACACTAACGGCAAGAGGGCGGAAAAAAAAACGTTGGTAAAAGTCAACTGCGGAAACCCTATCCAATTTCCGAAAGGTGCGGAGATGGTTTGGTGGGACGCGCGAGGCGGAGAGAGAGAGAGAGAGAGAGAGAGAGAGAGAGAGAGAGAGAGAGAGAGAGAGAGAAAGAGAGAGAGAGGTAAAAGAGACAGAGTTGTCTCGAATGACCGGCAAAGGACCTGTCATCGGACGCCAAAGCTAACCCAGCCCTCCTTTTTCCAGCCCCCCCCCCCCCCTCCCGCCGCGCCGACTTCAACGATGATAGCGGAAACTTGTCTCTGCGGCCAGCCAGCTAGCAGCGGCTCTGTGCTGAGCGGCAAAGTTCTGCTGGGAGGGCGACTCTGGACTGGGCGGCTATTGCTATTGAATTGTCGTTGCGACGTTCCTTACTTCTTACCTTTCGCCGCGGAGTGCGAGGCGCTCCGCTCCGCTCCGAGGCCCGGCCCGGCCCGGCCCGGCCCGGCCCTCCCAGCGGCACTCACCTTTCAGGAGGCCATCTTCTACCCTCTGGAGAGAGAACTCTCTTGCAGTGAACCTGAGAGGTCCACCGCTTTGGACGGAGGTAGGCAGGCTGGCTATGCACTCTCGTAAGAGGGGACCGAGAACCAGGGAACAATTCTGAACTTTTGAGTACAAGTTTTGTGAATTTTTGATTGGGCAATTTCTAGAATTCTGTGAATTTTAGTGAGTTCTTCAGAATTTTCCTGGCTTTTTTCTGAATGCTTAGAGGGTTGGCCTAACTTTTGGGGCAAACCTTCCTATTCAAACCTTTTCTTGAACACTGAGGCCTCAAAAATACCGTCGTACAAGGTAAAAAAAAGGGGGGGGGGGCGGTAGCGATTGTTGTGTTAAGGTGAATAGTGTGCAATACAACACAGCTGTTTGTTGAACACCTGGAGGAGTATGACTGTCGAGTCACAAACTTACACACAAATGTTGAGCAGTCATACTGGCGGTTTCGCAGCGTAGCTCGGTAGTTCCTTTTTCCCCGCTCATCCGCCCCGTCAGTGTTACCGACGAGGGGGTATTCACTCACAAAATCTGTGACCCGACTATTACGCGTATTACGCTCCGAAATTGTACAGATTGAGCCAAAAACAGGCAAAACAGCCCAAAACGACACAAAAATAAGGAAAATAAGGAGAATTTTGGCTATTACGCTCCTATTACGCGTCTATTACGCATACTATTACGCCTTTATTACGGATAGAGTGACCCGACTATTACGCGAGTGCATACCCCCTCGGTTACCGAGTACCGCACCGTCTGTCGTCGGCGTCCTGGTGTCAAATGAGTCGCTCAAGCTCAGCACCTGTGCCTAGGCGCCAGCCAAGTGTGGCCTGTGCGGCGGGAGCAGCGAGTGGGGGTAGGGAGTCACTTTGAAAAATCATTGTACAGCCCCCAAAAAATCAAAATTAAATTTGAATAAAATCAAAATACAACAACAGAAAAATCCGCCGATAGAACAAATGAACAAAAAGAATTTTAAACGACATAAAAGAGTGAAAAGACCAAAATTTCTTAAAAAGTGACAGATATTTTCATCGAAAAATCTAAAGTAAAATCAAAACAAAAGATCAAAAATACCATAAAAATAAAAATACCAAAAGTGCAAAAACATATTCACCGGCCACATTTTGTGTTAGAAGTCCCCCGCTGGAGACAGAGCTGAGCTCGAGGACCGCGATCGTGCCTAACAATAAGTATCTGACACGCGGGCCGGGCCGGGCCAGTCCCGCCACCATTACGGCCCTCATTTCCTCGGTGACAATGGCAAGGTGCTCCGAGCAAGACACATCAACGGAAATGACTTTCTTGGGGCTGGCGCGGAGCGAACAGGGGGAGAGCCTCGGCCTAGCCCGGGCCGGCCCGAACCCTCCCGCCAAGGACCCCGCGCGCCGAGCAGGCGTCGCGCCGCTGGATCAGGCGACGAGGAAATAATAACTTCCGCTGCTCGGAAAGATGCAAAAGAGGAGAGTAGGTCGTGGCCCGGGAGACCCTCGGAGGGCGTCTTAGGACCTCCCGGCAATATGCATTAGGGCGTCTTGCCGGGGCCCAGCGCCCCCACCTTTTGTTTGCGCCGGCGTCCTATTGAGACCTTTCCCTTTATCATTTGTTGGCGTTATGGTAATGCGGCGTGGCCGGGCGTGGCGGGCGGGGCCTCTCTCACCTGCCGACGACGCGTCGCCCGCGCGCCTCTCAATTAGACGCGGCCGTAACACTGGGGCGGGGCCGGCTGCCCTGAGCGTCGTGTTCACAGCGACGCGACTGAGGTCGCGCGACTAATATGTTCGTTACGAGGGGGAAACAACTAAATTTTAACATAAAACTGTCGCGAATTATTGCAATCATCTTAGCTCTCTGCGACTATCTTAACCACCTGCGATCAACTATGCCGGTATAGGTTTGGTTAGGTTTCATTAGGTACGTTACGTACTGCGATCATCTTAGCCCCCTGCGATCATCTTACTTAAACCACTGCGATCATCTTACCACCAAGCATGGACCTCCTCCGATCCAACAAGGGGAAGAATCTCCTGGTGCTTATTGTTTTCTACCTTATTATTTTTGTTTGGGTCGTTACATTTTCAAACTTCTTTTGCAAGTTGTTCCCGCATACACTTATTGTTTTCAATTTTTTTATTGTTTTGTTACAGTTCTTTTTATACTTTCCTCTTTAATTTCTTGTACCTCATCATTCTTAGAACGCTTTTTCTAGTTTTTACTGATTTAATAAAATTGATGCTTTATCATCGCGGGCCTTTAAATTGTGGCCATAGAAAAAAATGGACTTGATTCTGGTGGACAACTAATTTCTGCGGCCTTTTTCCCTTGTCGGACGTTCCGTTTTTGCGGACATTATTTTTGTGGACATTCTTCCCGGGACATTTCTTCCTGTAACCACATGGGGGGGGAGGGGGGAGGGATCATTTCGGGCCCGAAAACAGCTGACGTACTCTATGGATGGCCCCAATGCGGGCAAAAGTTGTTGTAATATGCAAGTGATATATGGTAAGATGCAGGTAATACGGGGTAATATGGCTCCAGCATACGAAGTAATACACGATTTGTCAACCTTACAGCTCGACCTAAATATGCCCCGAAGCCACTCAATCCTTGTTTGTGAATGGATAGAAAAAACAACTGGCTGGCTTTTATTGGGTCCTGGTTCAATATGCTGTTTTTATTTTAACTGGACTTTATACCAAACGTAAAAGTCATTCTAATCGATTGCCTAAAATAGAGGTGAAGTTGACTCAAAATTCTGAAGGATCATTGATCATTCTCATCTGGTTAGCCGCGCTGATCCTGATTCTGTTTTTCAGGTGCACACGTCGACTATGTCTCTGCTTTTGAGCAAGGGTCTCAGACTGGCGGTCCCCCGGCCCAGGAGCGGCCCCGAGGGAAAGAGATGAGGCCAAGGAGAATGTGCAACAGCGAGAGAGAGGTCCGACCCTGTGCGGCCCTGCGTCCCCCGCGCATAGTGTGTCCTCCTGCGCCGGTAAGTAAGTATCCCGGCGTGCGAGTTGCGCTTCCAGACTCGTTAGTCCTCCGAGGCGCTGTGCGATGATATGCGCCGCGGACGTGGACATGAGAGGAGGGCCGGTGCTGCGCTGCAGCAGGTGCCGAGGAGCTGTTGTGCTGCCGGCGCGCGCGTGCCCAGCCTGCCTAATGGGGCCTGCCACTTTCTGATTTGTTCCGGCAAACTCCACCTTCCACCGCCGGCCAACCCCCTTAATTTGGCCCTTTTCCGCCCCGTTCCACCCCAACAGCAGCAGGTACCTTTTGGCAACAGCCTTCCCTGATGTGCGGGTTGGGGTTTTTACCTTCTCCATCCCGCCATTTCTCCCGCCCCGTTCGTTCTCCCGCCCACTCTCTTTCTCTCTCTCTCTCTCTCTCTCTCTCTCTCTCGCTCTCTTCTTGCCGCTTGCAAGGACCTGACAGTCCTATCTCTGTCCTGGTAGGCCTGGCCCCAGGCATGTTGGCGCAGATTAGGTCCAGGGCGAGAATCATCGCCGGCACTTAGGTAACGCCCCCACTATCTGTTCAGCTGCCAGAGTCTTGCCCTGCCCGAGGATTTAGCCCCACGCTTCTTTTCCGTCGCGTTCTCTCTCTCTCTCTCTCTCTCTCTCTCTCTCTCTCTCTCTCTCTCTCTCTCTCTCTCTCTCTCTCTCTCTCTCTCTCTCTCTCTCTCTCTCACACACACACACACACACACACTCTTCCCCTTCCTATTCCCTCCCCTTTCCTCTTTTTACCCGTGGATTTTGCCACTTGTTCTGGCGAATCAGGCCGAGCGAAACACGCGCGGAAACGGATTTGCGTTAAGTACCGCACATTTCAGTGTGGGGCGAAGAGAGAGAGAAAGAGAGGAAGCCAAACAGAAAGGTTGGAGAGAGAGAGAGAGGCAAAGCGAGAAAGGTATATAGAAAGGGGAAACAGAAAGAGCGCCGTCACCCGCACTTTCCTTTTCTCTCTATTGTTTTGGGTCCGATTAAAGATTTATTGTCCACGGAGGTGTAAAACCAGGTAAAACCAGGTGAACGCATAAACCGCCTGCTGCCGTGTCTCGGTTGATGGGCGAGCGGCCGCGGCGGCGGCAGAGCGCACCCGGGCCGGGCAATATACCTCATGACTTGCCACAATGAACCTTTTACGCCATCCTCGTCAACGCTTTACCGTCCGTCATACGAGCGGCGCGAGAGCGGCATTGTGTACAAAACCCGCGCACCGCTCTGCCTTATTCCCTGCTCTGCTAGGGAGAGCTACTGCGGAAGTCTTTTTACGCGCGCGAATTTTATTTACTTTTTTGGACTAAGCACAACGCGTGGCGCGCCCGCTGGAGATGCGAGTGTGTGAGGTGAGTGAATATCTCCCCACTCACAACTTGTAGCGAAGGGAACGCACATTCGTATGCCGGGTGTTGGGGGTCTGGTGATGGCTCTGGCGTCTGCACGTGCACGCGGATGCATGGGCAATATGGGCATTCATTCGCTCGCCTACAAGAGAAGAGTGTGTATGAGCAATCGCACGCTTGTGTCAAAGGGGCGCGCTCTTGCGGGGCGATCTGGAACTTCGGCATAGATTTGGTCATTCCCTTCTACGTCATAGGAATGTCGAGCTCGCCCACGACGCCATGGAGTTCATGCACCTGGTGCCGTCCATTGCGCCGTCCCGGTGCACGGAAAGTTGACAAAAAAAAAAAAAAAAAAAAAAAAAAAAAAAAAAAAAAAAAATCCTCACTTCACTCGGAACTACCTCTTTCTGCCATGCACCTTATAAATTTAGGTCTTCACGGTACGCACTGATCCTGAAAAAAAAAAAGAATAATTTTTTTTTAAAGAGTTTCAGTTCTATAGGGAACACTAAATTCTAAAGCATTACATTTTTTGTGGATTTGTTGAGGGTCCTCTGAAAGCAGGCATGCGGGTTGCAACCCGAACGTTTTGCCCCCTGCTTAAATATAAGCTAAATCCGCCCCTGCTATACATGGGCATTATTTGTTGAATACTTCTCTGCATGCAGTTAATAATGAATACTTGTACACATGTCGTTTTCCAGAGCAAGTACTTTACAGACATTGAGAGGCAGCGCCACCCAGCGGCTGCGCGCAAACTACTTCGCGTTAGTCAGGCGCTGGCGTCGGCGTCAGCCATCAGCCATGCTCAGTAGAGTCGAACGAAAGTCGAAGTCGAAGGCAAACTCGGCGCGCCCGGCGCAGGCCTACATCTGCCTACATCTCGTCTGTTTACATTTTCGAAGTTAAATAATTAATTGTCTTTTTCACGTAATAAGCATTCCGAAGTCGCTTTTGAGGTTGAGGACGTCGCTGCACGAAGTTTCAAGTGTCGTCATTCTGTAGAAGTGTGGGTTCGAGTGATTTGTGATTTGTTGTTTGTTAACGTCTGTGACTTTGGGGAGGAGTGAGAAGCGTAGTGCCTCAAAATACTTTTTATTGCGTTGGATTTGTGGAATCATCGTCACGGACTACTGAAACTACAGCCAGTATCGATGGAACTTGGTTGTGTTCTTCTGAGGTGAGTGACATAACCTAATAACATAGACAATGTTGTTTACAGTGAAGCTGTGGAATTGTTCGATGAACAGTAGAGTATGGTCTTAGTATTTAAATCATGCAACTCCATGGCCTGACAAGTGAGAGTTACGAACATCAGCGTGATTTCCTGATGTTTCTTACAATTTTGAATTGAATCCTTGCTTGGTTCCCCAGCGTATTGATTTGTTATTGGGCCACCACAAGTTTACCCAAGTTGAACGATTTCTCTAATGCAGTGTGGATGTTGAATTCTCTTCGTGAAAGTGTGCCCCTTTTAAACGAATAATAAGAGGCATTTGTAATAAGAAGGAATTATAAGTTTGTTGATCGTAAACTGAATATTTGGTGTCTCATTATTCTACTAAAGATAATATAGGAAGTGTGGTTTTGGTATCAAAATCTTACTTTGCTTAAACACGACAAGAAAAAAGCAAAGAGTTTGGATATTACTAAAGTAAATTTTGTAGCATTTAGTTCCTAATCTTCTCCGTATTTCCCAGTGAAACGATTTCTGATTGAGCTACATCATGTGCCTACCCAAACTTACTCATTGATCTGTTATGCCCATGAATTCAGATTAAAGAAAGGTCACTTCACAAAGTTATTGATAAAGTAAAAAAATTGTTTTGAAAACATGGTTATTTTAATGAGATTTGACTCTTACAAATATCAGGGGCGATACTGTGGATAGGATTTTGGTGAGAGTCCGCACTTGTAATACATTAGTTATGCCAAGAGTGTGTACATTAAAACAGTCTTACTAAAACATTGAAGTATATACTTATTATTAATTTATAGCCACATTATCATTGAAATGGCACAATTGTTTTAATTTTATCCTTAATAGCTGACATTCATTTCAAAATAGGTACACCTCATCACTTAATGGTCCTGAGTCTTAGTCAATGACTTGATTGTATTTAAAGTTACTGGCCTCTGGTGCAATATTTCTTGCAATTTCTTTTTAATTCATATTTAAAGTGACCCACTGCTGGCTTACTATGGATACATGTGAGTTGGTTTGAGGGCAAACTTAATTCAGGAGGATAAGGAATGAGAGGTGGAGGTGGGGGAGAGAAGAGAGGGGGGAGGGGGGGGGGAGGGGGGGGGTACTGTCAGCATGTGATCCCGGTGCATTCTTTCTAAACATGTCAATGATACTTACCCCCTGATATCGGATGGGTGGGGGTAAAATAGAGGGGGGTGGGGGGCACCGACCCGCATTGTGGCGCTTCCTGCTCAGCGCTTACCTGGAGGGCGGGGCGGGGGCCGGCCATTAATTGCCGTTGCTTGAATTGCGGGTCGGCGCTGGCCGATGCCTATGCACAGGACAACGGCATTTCGGAGGCCACCGCGCATTGCTCTTTTGCTGCGATCCCATTGGTTCGGGCGCTTTGGCAACGACGACGGCTCGGTGGCTGCCGGGCGGAGCCCGACCGCCCATTGCAGAACTCTGGCGCAATGGGTTGCCTACCCACCTCGGCGCAGTCAAAGAAATAAAAGTGAAAATAAAAAAATCTGCTAGTTCCTGTTGGGCAGCACCGGCAGTGTTCTTCTTACTTTTTTAAAAATTTTAACAACAACAACAATTGCATGGACAGGTGGGTTACGTTAGGTTGTTGCTTGCCGCAGATGGGGAGCGAGCCCCCGCCCCTGCAGGCGGATTCAGGGTATCGTTTAGTAGTGTCTTCTCTCTCACTCGTGGGCCAGCCCCGTGAGTGCAACAAGGACAGAGAGACGGCATATTGTCGTTTGCGGCACTAATCCCCCAGGTCAGAAGGGTCGAGTTGCGATTGCGGCGGGGCCGAGGGCCCGGATTTGCGTTTGCGGCGCGGGCGCGGAAAACCCGAGGGAAGAAAGAGAAATTTCTCTCCTGACTGCGTACGGAACCGTGGATGTGTTGATTGCGGCGCTGGAGGTAGGGAAGGAGCAGGCGGCCGCTCGCTATAGGCACCGAAGGGGAGGGGCGTCTCTCTCACTGAATAAGTATAGTAATAAGGATGCACTTTATTTACTTATTCTCAAAACAATACATTGAGTGATACATTGAGTGACGAACCTGCAAAAAAATATAATTAGCTAAGCGATTGCGAGGTCTATTACTCCAGTGACCATCGCGCAGCAAGTCGCGAGGCCTGTTACGCGAGACGTAACTAGACGTAACAAAAAAATAAAAATAAATAGATAAATAAATAAACTAGTACCAGTTTGGTATCCTTCACTTCTACGTTGGAGTATTGCTCTTCCCCTCTCAGAGAGATGCCCCTGCCTCCCCCCTCGCCTCACCAGAGGTGGCTCGGAGCAAGTCAGCAGCCTCCTCCCTCCTCCAGCGCCGCAATCGACACGTACGCCCGAACGCAGCCTGGAGAGAGATTTCTCTTTCTTCCCTCGGTTTTTCCCTTCGCGCGCCGCAAACGATGCATGACTCCCGGGCGCGCCGCAATCGCAACTCGACTTTTCTGACCTGGGGGATTAGCGCCGCAAACGACATACAACCAGAGAGAGACGAAGTAGGCGCGCGGAATCGCCCTGCTGGCTGCGGCGCCAATCTCAGCCGGCGGGCGGCGGGGGCGGGCTCCACTTTGAGACGGAACCGGTGGGGTTGGACGCGGGACCCTTCTCTGTGCCGGGTAGGCAACCCATGATGGCGCACTGCGCCGCAACTCGCACTGTAAATGGGGGAATGATGTATGTCGATCACGAGAGGATAACGCACGTTATTTTGTGGTTTTTGTGAAATATTTTTTAAGCTAACTTCTGAAATTTATTTTCGATGACACCATTAGATTCCTCGTAAAATTTCCTTTTAAATGAGCATACATGTCATGGGGTTACTACCCATAGTTTCGTGGCACGTCATTCTTGTAAGTGTCTTTTTCCGGGCTCGAAACCCCATGGCATGTATACTCGATTGAACTGAAATTTTACGAGGAATCCACTGGTGTCATCGAAAATAAATTTCAGACGTTTGCTTAAATGATATTTCACAAAAACCGCACAATAACGCGCGTTATTGTCTCGTGATCGACATGCATCATTCCCCCGTTTTCAGTGCGGTCAGAGCCCTCTGCGCCCCCTCCCCAGACCGCGCTTATTGACCGGCCCCCGCGCTGCAGGCAGGCGCTGGACTGGCAGCGCCGGATGGGTGTCCCGAGGTCCCCGCACAGGACAACGCGGCATTTTGGAGGCCACCGCGCATTGCTCTTTTGCCGCGGCGATCCCATTGGGTTGTCCGGGACTTGTGACTTCAGGAGGACTCAGAGAGAATGCTTATCATGCCAGTGCCTTAGTGGTGCTGCGCCCAGAATGTCTTTTCGCGGGTTCAAGGACCAGCACTGTAAACTGTTTGCGTCGAAAGACGCCAAACTTTGTCGTTTTCAGCCAAAATACGCCAATATTTGGCGTTTATCATAAACGCCAGAAATTTGGCATCTTTCGACATCAACCACTTTACGACCGAACCGCTCTCTGACATAGGTGATTGTTGCCTCCCCCCCCCTCCCCCTACAAAGACATTTCCTGCCTCGTACTACCATGTCCCTCTCCTCCCCCTCCGCCCTCTATCCCCCCCCCCCCCCTTCCATAATTGACTGACTGACTGACTGACTGACTGACTGACTGACTGACTGACTGACTGACTGACTGACTCACTTGTACGTTTCCTCCAAAAACGGCGGTTGGGTTGAAACCGTCCCGTATATTTCTTTTAACTCTCAATTCTCTCAGCAACTACACGTGCCCGCCGCACGTGCTCCTATTATATGAATGGGTTTTTTCCCCAGTGTACTAGAGTAGAGAGAAATGCACTCACGTGCAAGTGTGATCGAAATTCGTGGGTTTTCAGTTCGAAACGCAAGAGTGCATTCGGATGCAGCTCTGCAGCCCGCGCGGTCAGAGGCCGGGACGCGGTGGCGGTGACTTTGCATTTCTGTCCCCCTCCCCCCCTCCCCCTTGCAATTGATATGCGCTGGAGGGAGTGGGCGGTGTGATCCCCAACAAGTCCGGGGAAAATCCGATCACAGGCGCCGCCGCCAGGCGCCATCGCAGCCCGCCCGCAGACACCACTGACAGCAACAGAAAATAAGTGAGCTGACGAGACGAGCGCTGGTTTATTACTCGTAAAACTCTTCGTGTATTAGCCGCGTGACTGTCCCAGAAAATCCTCAAAATTCATCCTTAAAACTCACGTACGCTGTGAAAGTCTATGGACATTAAAATAGACTTTTATGCCTGCAGATTTAGTGAAAGTTAAATTGTTGTCAGAAGTGTCGGCTGAAATTTTCTCGACGACCAAAGCAAAGTTGTTCGCAGCTGGTTACAAAATTTCGTTGTGGATTGAATGGCGGACTGTTTTCTCACAATTTAGCAGACATTCTAGAGACTTTTTTTAAACGTGACTTACTTTGGACAAATTAAAATTGTGTCCCACTGTTACCCAACTCTGTCCCTAATTGTGGTCAAATTGTCCGCAAATTTTTTACCAGCTCCATACGTGAGCAAAATTGTTGGTTACCTACTCAGAAAAGACTATACACATTAATAGAGTAATCAATCATATAATTTTATGTGTGTACATCCAGAATAGGAGGTGACCCTCTCAGTTTTGTCAGTAGTGTTTTTGTGTTTTTACGAGTCTTGCGGCACTGTAAAACTTTAAGCTATCATTTGACAATTATCGTCTGGCTAAATCTGGAACGTGATAAATTTGTAGTAATGAACTTACAAACTATTTGCCATTTACCAAAGGCAGTAGAGCTGTCTAAAATTTATAATCATTTATCACAATTTTTGTGTCAAAAGATAGGTATTCTGTCAAGTATCAGACGAAACCAGTTGTCATTTGAGAACACTTAACTTGTCATTCAGTAAAGACGAAAATGTTGTCAAAAATTATGTGATCACTTCCAGTGACAACTTGTCAGAGAGACGGCATGAATTATTTGTCACAAAATGTGTTGTAAAATTGCAGAAACGTTACAGTGGGCTTGTAACGCTGCAGCAGAAGAGATGATCTGTACTCCGCCGCCTCACCATTATTTGACGCTACGGCGTGCAAATTTGTGACGCTCAGTTTCCTATGTTTCTCTTCCTCCTTCCACGGCTTTTCAGCACCCCTTATCCGGTTCACTTGGAAATAGTCCGATAGCATGCTAATGGAGTCTGTTGAGCTCGCTCTGGAAAGAGAGATAAAAGGGGGCATAACTGCACCTCCCATGAATGCAAACACGGCTCTTATCTAATCGTTATTCTCAATCTGCGCTCCGGGAGATTATACCGTGGCGCGGGCGCGGCCCGGGTCCTTGTGGATTAGTGCAGCCGTGGTAATGATCCCCTGTGAGGGGAGTGAAAGAAAAACCTGCAGCCAAGAACTCGTTGCCGGCGCCTGTCCGTACCCCGCGACACACATCTATAATAAAAGTACATAAGATGACGCCACAACGTCCGTCTGTGTACGTTATGCGAACAATAAAAAAATAAAAAAAAAAAAAAAGTTATTCCGTCCCTTCCCAGGGAGGCGCCCAGTACCCAGCGGCAGTAACTCCTCCGCCACTTTACCGCAAGTGGATTTCGTCTTCCCGCCTCCCGATATGGGCCATAGGCTGTGTGGATCGATGAGGGGCGGCCCAACCCAACCCCGGAGCGAACCATTAAATCCGTTATACGCTCCTGGAGTGGGGCCGTTTCCGGCGGAAGGTTTCGCAATTATTGGCGAAGGTCACTTCGTCGGACATGCGATGGGCTGTGTTCCCTTTCTACGCCTCCCTCCCCCCCCTCCCCCGGTCTACTTATATCCCTCTCTCTCTCTCTCTCTCTCTCTCTCTCTCTCTCTCTCTCTCTCTCTCTCTCTCTGTCTGTCTGCGGAGGGTTTTGACCCCCGGGGTAGCAGCCCCCGTCCGCCCCCGGCTACCCTCTGACTGAGCGCTGTTGTGTCTGAGTGACCCACCCCCGCAGCCGCCCCCGCAGCCGCCCCCGCCGCCCTGTCACACTGCGTCACTGGCCAGGTCGTACCCCTCGGGAATTTAATACCGCCTAAGAGGGAAAGCTTGTCAAACTGACTGCGAGCACCCAGTGACATTATCCATGGCTCCCACCAACCCTCGTCCCCCGTTCTCTCTCTCTCTCTCTCTCTCTCTCTCTCTCTCTCTCTCTCTCTCTCTCTCTCTCTCTCTCTCTCCATTTCCTTTCGCCCTCCCGGTCCTCCCTCCCTTCACATCTCCTTGTCCACGGCAAACATGACGCCCCGCCTCCTCGCTGCTGCAGCGTGCTGCAGCACTCCATGTATGCTCTCATTTCCTCCCAATGCCTTGAAGGGCCCCACCCCGCGCGCTCCCGCACGAGTGTGAATGTCGCACACTTGTGCTGCGTTTGCACTGTTAAAAATCTGTCGTAAATTAACAGGAAAATTTTTGTTATGTTTATTAGCAGCAATACATGTTTTAAAACAGGAAAAACCCTGAATTTAAAACAATTGAAAATCATATCTTAAAAAATATTTTTTTCGTCGAAATGTTGGGGCTTTGTTTGTGCTTATATCTCTTCTCTGTAGGATTACAAAATTGTTGTTTACGGACAGTTTGGGTATCGCTATAACAAAATTGACAACGTTCTTCCTGCTGTAAAGCAGATTGATACTTATTCACTGTTCTTTACGAGTAATAACAGCAACAGCTGTTGAGAAAAAGTAAAGCAGATGGTCGTCAGACAACAACTATTCCTAACAGTGTGTGAATCCCCCTTCGCTCACTTACCCCTTCGACTGTTTGAAATTTCTACGAAAACTGATGCTGTCTCTTGCTCTACTGTACGATACACTCCCAGATTTAGGACTCGACGATTTTTACCGGGGCATACTAATAATACGTGACCTGGAGGGGGGGTGCAAATATTTTGCCCCCTCAGAATTTTCAGGATTACTGTCGGAGCTCTTCAGAGGCTTCGTGATATTTGTACCCCGTGATAAAATATCATAGGGTCTCTGTGAGCTGAGCTAGTAATCCTGAACATTCTGAAGGCCCAAATTTTTGTACCCCCCACCCTAGCCCCTACCTGGGCTCCGTGGTGCGACGCCTTTCCGTGTCTCACCACGCACCGTGAAGCCCGTCAAAGATTCGCCTGTTCATAAAGTGTGCCGGGGCCGGGAGACAACAGGGGCGGGGCGGGGCGGGTCACCGTATTGACAGCTGTCGCAGGCAGGGCGGGGCGGGGCGGGGCGGGGCGGGGCGGGGCAGTTACTATGAGGCAGGCTGGCACAGAACGCCGCTGGGGCTCCTGGCCTCTGCTGCCGTTCGAGCAGTCCACCCCACTTCTTTTCCTCTTTCCATCCACTCCAATTTTTACAAGTTCTCCTTTGGCCTCCGGTGAAAAGCCTAGTCCTGCAAGAGCGAACGTCATTCGGAAATGCATTATTCTCGATGGCCACCCTCCTCTCCCTAGATTTCCCCTCGACTTTTTTTCCCCCCTTTTTATTTTTACTTTTGTGTCATTTTATGTCGGCGCCCCTGTTTCGCCTCGGGCGAGGCTGGAACGGAAAAATTTCGGAGGAAGAAGTACGGTCTCGGACGACATGCGCGTGCTGCATTCTGTCCGGAGACTGTCACAATAAGAGAAGGCTGCGGGTGTTGTAGAGATATCCCCCTCCGGATCATAACTCTTTCTGTAGGCGCACGCAGGTCTGGCAGGCAAAAACGTTCAATTTCTCCGGACCCAGCGAATTTGCTTTAAAAATACAGTAATGGGCGCGCGTCCGATAGAAATAGAAGCTGCAGCTGATGAGTGAACAGGCTGCCGCCGCCGGCGTGTCACTGTCGTTTGCATCCCTCGCGGTTGCACCGCGTCAGTGGGGTGGGGTGGGGTGGGGTGGGGAGGGGTGGGGCGGAGCCGGGTGGGGTGGAGTGGGGTGGGTTTGGTTAGGCGGGGCCTGGCGGGGTGGGGTGGGGTTGGACGGGGCGGCGGGGCGCGTATACTTTACTTGTGGCACTACTGCGACACGCAGCCGCCCCGCCCCGCCCCGCCCCGCCTTATGTGTTGTTGTTGCTGCTGCTGCTGCTGCTGCGCTACTTGGCCTCCCTCGTAATGAGAGATGACACCCTGGACAGTGCGCGCCCAGGCCTCGAGCCCGCCCCGCCCCGCCCCGCCCCGCCCCGCCCCGCCCACCCCCGCCCCGCCCCACCCCGCCCCGCCCCGCCCGGACAGGCCCCCAGAGAGGGCGGGGCAGGACGCGGGTAGGCCGGCCGCGGGGGTGACTCTTGTCCTGGCGGCGTACCCTCCCCCCCCTCCCCTCCCGCCCGGTGGCCTGTAGGCCATTATCACCCCCGCCCACTCCCGTCCGCGCCGACCCTCCCCCGTGGCACTTTTCAAGCCTGCGACGCACTGATGGATTCGGCCGGCCACTGCGCCCGCCCCGGCGGCAGCGTCACCCTCCCTCACAGCCTCCCTCACAGCCTCCCTCACAGCCTCCCTCACAGCCTCCCTCACAGCCTCCCTCACAGCCTCCCTCCCTCCCTCCCTCTCCCTCCCTCCCTCCCTCCCTCGCTCCCTCCCTCCCTCCCTCCCTCCCTCCCTCCCTCCCTCCCTCCCTCCCTCCCTCCCTCCCTCCCTCCCTCCCTCCCTCCCTCCCTCCCTCCCTCCTCCACTCCCTCCTCTACCAACCCTCCCCTTCGAAAAATGAAACCGTGTTGATGCGGGTACTTGCTTTCTTGATTTAAAAAAAAAAATAATTGTATTTTAACGCGACATTTGATCACCACTGTAAAGTGTTCAACTGAAATACCGCTCAATTTTATTTCTTTCAACTCCAGGATTGAGGCGACACAATTAACTAGATGAAGTATGCAACTGACTAGTTGGACATTATAAATCAGAATGTGGTATATATCATTTTATTAGGGATGAGACAAGAATTTTGAATCTTATTTCATCCCTCGGCGAGACAAGTTTCTTCCGCCCCCCCCCCTCAAAAGAAGCAGGTTCTACAGATGTCGCCAAAAAAGAGGTGATACAATTCCTTATCGATACAAAGTAAGTTGTCTCGCTAAAATATAACAATACGAAATGGTCTCAAATCATTTTGTCTCGCCCATAGGCCTGGATTATGATAAAAGCTGTACTGCTCGAAAATGGCGATAAAAAATTGTCTCGGCCATTTTGTGATGATTTCCGCGAGCCGAGTCGCCGTGAAATGTTAACTATCGTGTTATAGACATGTGCATGTACGCGCTTCCCAGCATAAAACACTCTCAGGTGCTAGGCAGTTGGGATTGATCGTCGTATATCTTAAAAAAAAAAAAAAGAATCCAAACTTAGCGGCCAGTGGTCAGAGAAATGGGCGCGAGAAGGACATGCGAGTGGCTCTTTCACCTCGTCACCTCTGGCTACTGAGAGTCTACCCCACCCCGCCCCGCCCGGCCCCGCCTCGCGCCATTCAAGCTCCTGGTCCGATCCCGATCAAGGCATGCGCCCACCCGGGCCACGCGGGCCACCGCCGCGCTCAATCGTGTATGACACAATCGGATCTGAGTATTTCAGGGGAGGAGGAGGAGAGGGTCTGTCTGCTCTCGTCAGTGTTGCTGTCGTTTTGTAAAGTATCCACGTGATGGGCTTTTGTACCCACTCCACCTCACCCTTCCCACTTCTCTGCAGCTCTCGCTGCCCCCTTTCACTTCCTTCTCTCTCTCTCTCTCTCTCTCTCTCTCTCTCTCTCTCTCTCTCTCTCTCTCTCTCTCTCTCTCTCTCTCTCTCTCTCTCTCTCTCTCTCTCTTCCCCACCCTTTTGCACCATGGCTGGCCGCTCATGGATTCCGCCACTTGACACGAACCTTTCACGGCCATTTCGAACAACCCCCTTCGCTTCGCCACTTCCCCCTCCCCCCCTCCCCCTCCTCCCCCCGTCACCCCTTCCTTTGTGTCTGGCCCGTCCGACCCGTCCGTTCTTTTAGGTCGTCTTTGCCCGAAATAAAATACACTCGCGCGGCGGACGGGGGAGAGTAAATATCTGAGAGCGAAAACAGCGGCAAGAGAGAGGAGAAGATAGATACATGCAAGCGTTGGAAACGATGTTAAAGGGGCAGCCTTGAAAGCTGATCCACTCTAACTGGCAATGTACTCTTTCGTACATGTGATTGTTCCGAATTACGTAGAATATTTTGCATAGATCTTCATAAATTATTACATGCAGAAAAAAATGCAGAAAAATTAAACAGATTTATGAACAATATTCTACATAATACAGCACGATATGTACATATTAATCTGCATATTTATGTAGTTACATTTCATATGTACGAAAAAGTACATTGCCAGTAGTGTGTCGTGAAGTTTCAAGCATTTCGCACTGTAATTGTTTGATTTTACCCCACAGTGTTTTTTTAAAACTTATATATTTTGGAATGATTATTTTTTACACATTTACCTTTAACATGCTTCTTTATACATTTTTCTTTCTTTTTTTTCCTTTTCTTGTCCCCTTTTTTTAAAAAAATATTCTTTTATATTTTTGGATTTTGAGCCGGGTCCTGGCGGCGTGCTCAGGCGCTTGCCACTCACACTCTCACGCACACACGGACCTCTGACCTTTATAATACAGTACACTCTACATGAGATCAGATATCGCGATGGTCCCGACCAAGACGAATGTCGCGATGCGGCCCCGCGTGACTCGGCCGAACTGGGCAGGGCGGGGCGGGGCGGGGCGGGGCGGGGCGGGGCGGGGCGGGGCGGGGCGGGGCGGGGCGGGGCGGGGTGATCCTCGGCAGGGCCCGTGTCATACGTAGCGGGACCCGTCCATACGCGTCATCTGGGTACTTTATTATGGCTCTGAGTCCTCCCACGATCCACATCTCTCTCTCTCTCTCTCTCTCTCTCTCTCTCTCTCTCTCTCTCTCTCTCTCTCTCTCTCTCTCTCTCTCTCTCTCTCTCCCTCCCTCCCTCTATCCCTCCCTCCCTCCCTCTATCCCTCCCTCCCTCCCTCTATCCCTCTATCCCTCTCTTTCCCCCTCTATTCCCTCGTAGGCCGGAGTGCCGGGTGCACAGGAATGCGCGCGGCTGATGACGAGTTTCAAGGTGCGGATTTACGATCGCTATCACTTACGAAGCCGGGCCGGGCCGGGCCGAGGCGGGACGGAGAGAGAATCAGGCTGATTTATCTGATCTGTTCGGACAAGGAAAAGATTGCGGGCGCCGCGCTGGCTAACTAGAGATTTAATCCCTAAGGGAAGAGTGTAGCGGCATTCTACGTTTTTCCTTGATAAATAACTGATGCACGTAACCCTACGTCCTGCACTTGTTTTTTCCCTTTTTTTTTTTTCGTCAGCGAGAAATTCAATTGTCACTCACTTCCACTTCTCTTTTCATCTTATTTCGCGTTTCGGAGAACATCTGGTGGCGGTGCGCAGCGGTGATTTTTAGGTCCCCTCTGGTTAGGTTTTGCAGTATGAAATAACACACTTTCAAGCTCGCTCTCTCTCTCTCTCTCTCTCTCTCTCTCTCTCTCTCTCTCTCTCTCTCTCTCTCTCTCTCTCTCTCTCTCTCTCTCTCTCACACACACACACACACACACACACACACACACACACACTCCCTTGCGGGTAATGACAGAGCGGCGATCTCCCTCCGGCCCGGCGTGCGTGCTATTGTGTGTGTGTGTGTGTGTGTGTGTGTGTGTGTGTGTGTGTGTGTGTGTGTGTGTGTGTGTGGTGCGACACCAGAGCCGCTGAAAAAGCATCGCGCGCGGCAGTGCTGCACAGATTTAGTGCATAATGATGGTGGAGCCTGCACCCGCGGGGCTACACGCGCGCACGCACACACACACACACACACACACACACACACACACACACACACACACACACACACGCGCGCGCGCGCGAGGAGGGGTGGGGGAGTGTCCAGAGAGCCCCTCCGCTGCAATTAATACCTGTCGCATTGTGCCGCTGCTAATGAATCTTGTTGTCCGGTTCATCATGAAGTGTGAGGTTGCGCGGTGCCTCATGCTCTCTCCCCCCCCCCTCCCCCCTCCCCTTTGCGCCTGCTCCTCATCGTCGTGATTCGTCATCGCTGACCCCCCCCTTCCCCGCCCCTCAAAACGCCTCCCTCGCCACAACTTTGTTCCTGATTCTAAGTTTTTTTCCTTTTTTTTCCAAATATGTGTTGTATATTTTAATTTCTACATTTTTTATGGCTGAGTTGAACACTTGCTTAAACGTGATAAACAATA
Source organism: Frankliniella fusca (assembly GCA_029379305.1). NCBI lineage: Eukaryota > Metazoa > Arthropoda > Insecta > Thysanoptera > Thripidae > Frankliniella > Frankliniella fusca. Next base: position 2,004,060 of record JAHWGI010000014.1, read on the forward strand.
AGGAGTTGCTCATTATGAGAGTATATTGGATAGTTACACACTTGGTTTCGCAGTACACGCAGAATTTTACAGAGCAATAGATAAATAATAAAAGTTTATGTTTGCGTGACGACGCGAAGTTTTATTCTGTTATTTGCTCGCTGCTCGCTGACTCCTGGTGTCCCAGGCGGGGTGGCTTTCTCTTGCGGCACGGATTTCGGTAGACACCTGCTGACGCCATAGCTGCCACTGGGCCTGACAAGCCAATATAGCCCGAGTCCATTACGCCCCCGTCCAGCGCGGCCCCGCCCCGCCCCGCCCCGCCCCGCCCCGCCCCGCCCCGCCCGACACGGCCCTCTATAGTCGGTCCGGCACACTCTTTGACAGTTTGGCAGAGACGACGCACGCCGGTAAGGGTAATGTGGGACGTGCTGTGCTGTGCATGAGCCTGCTAGCCTCGCCACGGGCGCCGACCTCCCACCCGAACTATCGCGCACTGTCCGCAAACTTCAGAGGCAACTGTAAAAAAACATCTTGGTAGATTTACGATTCATTTTGGAAATTACGACGTACAAAAAATGTTGTAAATTTACGACAGCCCACTCTTGTGCCTGTAATTGGATTTCAGGTCGATAGGTCGTGCTTGTAATTTTACGATACTTGATTGTAATTTTACAACCACTGTGAAAAATACCCGTAAGAGTTACGGGAAAATTTTCCATGATAAAAGTCGTAAAGTTACAATTTGAAATTGTAATTTTACAAGCACCCCCTATCGACTTGGAATTGATCGACGAGCAAGAATGGGCTGTCGTAAATTTACGACATATTTTGTAAATCAAAATTACAAAAAATGTCGTAAATTTTCGAGGATATTTTTCACAGTGACTCCACTTCGTGGAAAATTTTCCCGTGAACCTAAACTATTTTTCACAGTGGCTGGAGGCCTGAATCCGATAGTCGTACATCCACAGCAAAACTGAAGAAAACAAATTGACTTATTCACTGGTAGAACAAATGTAAAGCTCTATGCATCATCTGATGCATAGCTCCTAATGTATAATACTTAAACAGTATGTCATACAAAGTTCTTGCGAAACATTTATGTGGGGTATTTTCCAAGTGATTAGCTGATAACTATACATTTGGGTTCGCATCGTATCATACTTTGACATGCGAAACCTCATCCAATTGCATACTTGTAAACACCACAAAATGTTTAAGATCTGTTCATTTTACCCCGCATTTTACGAAATGTACAGATGTTAGACAAGTTGTCATGTTTAGTTCCTACTATACACCATATCCTGCATAGAAGTGCAAACTTAACACCATGATGAATAAAAACTGCATTTGTTTTACCAGTGATTGTCCAACATGTGGCGGCCTGCACGCAACAACTAAGGTACACTGGGCATAACTTTCCCAAGTGAAGAACACTACTGATCTCATAATTACTTGTTACTGTAGAACTTGACTTTGAAAAGCTCCCTCCGCAATGTCTCACTATTTCGTTTTCGTCGCTTAACAGACATGCATAATTTTTTTATTTAAAAAAGGTGAATCACATGCGTTATTGTATGACACCAGCCTCCCCAAATAAATGCAGAGAGCCTTCAATATAAGCTACCAGTAATGCGTGTTTCTCGGGTGTCCGCATGCTCGCCCGCCCTCGCACATGTTCCGTATAGGAACACCGCTTCATGCGGGGGATTTTGTCGCCGGTTGCGGCCGGCAGATGTCTCTCTCTCTCTCTCTCTCTCTCTCTCTCTCTCTCTCTCTCTCTCTCTCTCTCTCTCTCTCTCTCTCTCTCTCTCTCTCTCTCTCTGTATGTGTGCGCGTGGATGTGCGTGTGTGTGTGGGTGTCGCTTCACAATGGGCTTTAATTGGTCGGGAGCTTGGCTGGTGGATGCTATGCTGCCGAGCGGATCTGCGCCCGCCGGGCCGGGCTACGAACGCCCCGCCGCACCCCTACCCACCCCGCCCCGCCCCGCCCCGCCCCGCCGCACCCCTACCCACCCCACCCCGCTCCGCCCCGCCGCATCCCGACACGCCCACCTGCTTGCTTGACGCTCGCCTGCGCGGTGTAGTGGTTGTCGTCGGCGTCACAACCACCAATTTGATGCTGCTGCTGTGTGTGTGTGTGTGTCTATCTGTCTGTGTGAGATTTGAGTTTTGGGCGCGGCAATATGCATACGCAACGACTGCTCTTGTTGTGTCGCGTCTGTGTGTCGCCCGTGCTCTGTGTGTGTGTGTGTGCGTGCGTGCGTGTGTGTGTTTGACTCTATGCTTGCTGTTGCACAAGGGAGGCAGGCGCCTGTAATTGACGTTGCCAAAATCCCCGCTGTTTACTGTGACCTTCTTTCCATTGCTAGGAGTTCCGGCGCAAGCTGACTGCGCGCACTAACATGCAATTTGGTTGTCAAAAAAGGCCTCTCTCGTAGAATGCCTCGATGTTAATAAAAAAGAAGTTTAGATGTTTAACACAATAAAAACCCGTAAAATGTGAATTGTAGTAAAGGAGACGCTACATAGACGGTTTTATTTTGTCATTTTTTCCCCCAAGTTTTTATAGTTATCGGTTTTGTCTTCATGAATTTTATTAACAATGCTCTAGCTCTAGATATCTAACGTCGTATACCGTTAAGTTTTGTTTAGAATTTTCTGCAATGGAACTCAGTCAATTTGTATTCGTGCGAATAAATTGTCACTTCGTTAACACTCAGTATCCTCTCCCTTTCCCCCTTTTTTTCCATTACTTTTAATAAACATGGGGATGCCGCGGGGGCTGCTTCCGCCCTTACCCTCTCCTCTGCTTTCTGGAAAAACAAGCCTTTGTCTTGTTTTACTCCCGCACTTAGCCTGCTCTTGCTCCCCTCTCTCTCTCTCTCTCCCTCCCTCACACTCACTCACTCTCACTCTCTCTGTTCGCATCATCAAGTCGTCGTCATTCCCGAAGGATTTGCATCCAAATCGTTGATGGTCTTAATGAGTGAATTGAAATTGTAAATCCCCAGGCAACCCGTCTCCTCCCCTCTCTGCTGCCTTCTGCCCAATGTCGACCCCATTCGACAAGCCTTCCGCCACGGCCCCATCACTCCGCAGTCACTTTAGCCCGCGCACTCCCCCGTCACGTCTCCGTCATACGCACCACCGTCACGGCGTCATGCCCTCCCGCCCTACACGCCGTCACGTCACCACCGTGCTACCGTCCTCGTCACATGTCATCGTCACGCCCCCTTCATGCCACCTTCACGTCACCTCTATGCTACCGTCTTCGTCACATGCCATCGTCACGCCCCCTTCATGCCACCTTCACGTCACCTCTATGCTACCGTCTTCGTCACATGCCATCGTCACGCCCCCTTCATGCCACCTTCACGTCACCTCTATGCTACCGTCTTCGTCACATGACCTCGTCACGCCCCCCAGGACGCCGTCACGTCACCCCCACGCCTCCGTCTACATCATATGCCGCCCCCGCCACGCCCCGTCACACTCCCTCACGCCCCCGCACCCTTTCATCCACCCTTCACGCCTAGCCCTCTCTTGTATACCTCTTCTCTCTCTCTCTCTCTCTCTCTCTCTCTCTCTCTCTCTCTCTCTCTCTCTCTCTCTCTCTCTCTCTCGCTCTCCCTTGCTAGCTCTCTCTTGCTCGCGCTGTCTCACCCGCTCTCCTGCCTGATTACGTGAAGGCTGCCGGTCGGTTGGTGCAGCCCCAATTCATTTGCGCTGCTCCCCGCAAATTAACAAGTCCAAGTCCCGGTGAGGCGCTCCAGCGCCTGCGAGACGTCGGAACATTAGGCAGTCGGGGCGGGGTGGGGCGGGGCTGGGGCGGGGGTGGGGCGGGGCGGGTGGCGCTCGTATTGTGCGCGGAGCAAGTTAGAGGCTCATTAGATTAGGCTGCAAGCAGCGGCGTGACGCGGCCTCCTCCGCCCCCCTCTCCCCCGCCCCCCCCTCCCCCGCCCCGCCCCGCCCCGCCCCGCCAGGCCCCGCCCGGGCACAATGCTGACGTGCTGAGGCGGCGCAGACCAAGTTAGACGAGACTCTGTCGGGCAAACTGGACATCACCCACCTACAAGATAGGGGTGGGGTGGGGCCACCGCACGGCTGCGGCCACCGGGACACATGGTGGCTTGGGAGGGAGAGTCTCGCGTTTGCACGCTCTGGAACGAAAGTCTGTAAATGTCACATACCTGTGGATGTGTGAATTTCGATTCTTACACACTGTAAAAGTTTGAGTCATTCTCGTCGCCCGAAGAGAGTGACGCAAGTCTACATCGATTCAATGAAGCATAATTCACGAAAACGACTCAATTTTAGTCTTATTTGCGACGGAAAATGTCTCAAAACGACTCTAAACGAGCGGTGTTACTGAACGTCGCCCGTGGAGGAACGACGAAATCGGGGTCAAAATGTCGCTCCCCCAGAATCTTTTCACGAGACTCCTCGATTTACAGTGCACCTGTCCCATTATCACACGGGAAAAGACTTCGTCTTGGTTTTCGAGTAGGCCCCGAAACCCTGCCGTGTATTTTCTGCATAAGAGCTTCTTGTTTTCTCCAAAACTGCTTTGGAAACCAAGAAGCCGTTTTCACCGTGGCATTCGCAGTTTATCGTGATTTTTAATGGAAAACTCACTCACACCACTTCAAACGGTAACACACCCGAGTAGGCGACATTCACACGGTTGATGAGGTTCGCCGAGATTTTCTAGTTTGTCCATCCCCGATTGGCGTGCTTATCAAGCAGACGGTTGCTTTTTCCGGTCGGCTCTCTAGCGGCGGCTCTAGGCGCTCCCGGAGCCTAATCTCCGCAGCGCAGAGGCAGAGGCGAGCATAAAGCGACTGAGGCGCGCGAGTAAGGTTGGGATAGTCGAGGCAGGGAGGGAATTGGAGAGAGAGAGAGGGGGGGGGGGAGGGTCGTTGGGCTTGGAGACGTTCCGAGGCGCGGGGCGGGGTCACGTTAACAAAGCGGAGGAGAGGCGACGCGCTGCGCGTTTTTATCAGGCTCGGCTCGGCTGGGATTGAAAGAGGACTGTAATCCTTGATCTTTTACGAATGCAGTATAAATACAAGATCGTGTTCAGGGAAGGCCTGCCTGCGCCCTGGGTAGTTGGGTTCGCCCCGACTGAGAAAGGGGCGGAGAGGGATGGAGAGAAGGAGGAAGAGAGAGAGAGAGAGAGAGAGAGAGAGAGAGAGAGAGAGAGAGAGAGAGAGAGAGAGAGAGAGAGAGAGAATGTCGCATCGGGCGGGGGCACGGAGGCAGAGTACAAAACGGCAGGAGTCGTATAACTCAAAAGTCGAACGTAATTTTATCCTCCCGACGGTTGCTGAAAGTCGCATCAAGTGACGGAAATAAAGTTTTGTTTTTGCGCCTTTCTTTAAATATCCTAGTTTTTTTCTTGTTTTTTTTTCGTAGATGTTTTGAATTGAGGCCATAACTCTTCCCTAGACATCTCTTTTGTCATTGTTTCAATCTGTTGGCGCGATTTGTTCGCACGCTGCCCTAGACAGACACCGAAGCAAGTAAATGTCGTGCACTTGTTTGGAGTGGTTACGTTACTCGTTTCTATACGTGTCACGTGTCTCGTCACGTGTCTCGTCACGTGTCACGCCATGTGTCTCGTCACATGTATGTCTATCGCCACGTGTGTCTCGTCACTTACCTCGTTACTTGTTTCGTCACCCGCCACGTCACTTGCCACGTCACGCTTACGCCCCTGGACCCCCTTATAGAAATAATCCATACCGAAAAGAGCCCGAGAATCGGACTGTCCGGTAAGATGTCCACGGGCAGCCCGAAATGTATTCCTGGACTGTTCCGAAATATTGCTGAAAATGTACCAAATCAGAAAGTTTTCGGGCTGTCCGAAGAGGCGCGATCGGACGTAAGTCGGACTGTTCTTCTGGTGTCCGAAAAAAATGCACGACAGCATCGAGATTCGTTCCTTTGCTTTCGGTTCTTCTGCCCCCTTGTCCGACCCTCTTTCCAACTGAGCCACACTGACAACTGAGAGACTGTGCCTCAGGAAGGCCTCTTCATCAACGCGCAACGCCTTGCCAAACAAAGCGCTGTACACGATGAACAAATCATCGCATCAAGATGCGGTTTTCGACAAATACATTAACATGCCCAGGCGCATTGCATCGTCTGAAATAGTTTTCAATTGCCAAGTTCGACTTTGCAATTAGCGCCCTGTTGAATAAATTCATAAAACCCCTGCACGCTTTTTCATGACTACATCATGGGGTGTTTTTTTTTGGTGTTACTTTGCTATGCAACACAATATACGTAACAAAACCAAATTACCCCCCAAAGAAACAAAAAAAAATAAATCCAAAGTTGCTTTTAGTAGATTCCAAACTTCCATAGATGTTTGCGTCATGTGGGGGTCGAACAGTTCATGTACAGCACCGGACTTTCTTCGCGCTGCCCTTGTGTTGCCGGGCTACTTTGGAACTGTCCTTTGCTTTCGGACCAATATCGGGTTGCTCCGGCTCGGACATTCTCCGGGCGGGCGCTACGCCCATCGCCGGGGAGGAGGTGGAGGTGGTGCCGGGGGCGGACCTGGCGCCCAGCCCGTTGCCTATTGTACTTCCCAGCTCTATCGATCCCGATCATAAAAATATCGAAAAAGTTAAAATTTTGCTGAGTGGTAAGGCAAGTCGTCAACATAATATACCCTAATATGCAATTGTATTAAAATTCGGACAGTCCGTAAAGCACCCGGTCCCGTCATCTTTCGGACTGTCTGCGGGCTGCCCGGGAGGTACCGGACTTCAGAGGAACTGTCCGGGTACCACGGGCTTAAATCGGGCAAGTCCGACTCGGACTCGGACTCAAGACGGACTGTCCTGGAACAGAGTCGGGTCTGTCCGAGGCAAAACGGACGACTTTGGAACCGTCCAGGACAAGTTTCGGTACTTTTCCTTTCTATACGGGCCACCCCCTACGCGGGAACAGGCCCGAGAATGCCCGGCCGAACCTTGTTGAGACCTCACACCTCATTCACGCTCCACACCTAACTACAGTGCTCAAGCGGAGGCGGGGTCAGAGGGGCTATGGCGTCACCTTGCCCCGCCTCCCAGCGCCGCACCGCCCCTGGCGGCCCCTGGTCAACATGAATCAGAAAATGAACCGCCATTCATCGGTAAACTATGCCTTCTCACACATATAACATATTGAAAGAAAAAGCAAATAAATTTGCAAATTACATGCCAAAGAAAACTGCAGAACCCGCGGCAAAATTCTCAGAATGCCGTTTGTGTGTGCGCGCGCGCGTGAAGTCGTTTCGTATTCTCGCCCCCTGCTCACTGGTGAGCTAAACGCGTGAGCGGGGCCAGGGCCGGATGATGCAAAACATTTTCAGTGCTTGACAGTGTCCGAAAATTAACAAATTAAAACCGATACCATAATTCAATTGTTATGTTTTTGTCATGTCTATTTTTTCTTTCTTTTTTGTACTCTGCAAATCTAAGTGTGTAGTAGTTTGCCACTTTAAACTGCAAAACTAAAGTTCTGCAGTTATAAGTGCAGAAATTTTTGCTCTGCCGTTATAAGTGCAGAACTCTTTATTTCTGCACTTGCAAGTGTAGAACTCTCTAGTTCTGCACTAAAAACTGGATAGAGAGTTCTACAGTTGCAAGTGCAGAACTAAAGAGTTCTGCAGTTACAAGTGCAGAACTTAATAGTTCTGCACTTATAACTGTAGAACAAAAAAGTTCCTATAATTGCAGAACTTTAGTTTTGCAGTTTAAAGTGGCAAACTACTACACACTTAGATTTGCAGAGTAAGTATTGACTGCATTGTGTTCCTCTATTTATATTCTTTTTTTTTTCCTTGCAGGCTTTGCAGCGAAAGGGCACATTCCTCTCTCCTTCGCGAGGGGCCACCTCGAGTGCCTGTTGTGTGCTGCTGGAGCTGGAGGGAGGTACGTACAGCAAGTGCTCCGGGGGAGGGGGTGGAGGAGAAGGGGACTGGGGACTGCGAACCCCTCTGACGTTCGCCGCCTCGATCTGTCGCGTCGTAGGCCTTGAAGGGTCAGTGGAAGGCGTCGCGGGGGCTGAGGGGGGAGGGGTGGGGGAAGGAGCGTCAAGAGGTATTCCCGCCCAGCTTCGGATGTGCCGTCAGGACACTCTATTATTGCCTGAATTTCTCTCCGGCACGATCGTCGGCCTCGCGTGGCGCGGAGCGGCGTGACAGCTTCCGATATGACGGCGGTGCTGCCTCGTCTTGCCACCCCCAGCTGTCTCTGTCCCTCTCCCTCTCTCTCTCTCTCTCTCTCTCTCTCTCTCTCTCTCTCTCTCTCTCTCTCTCTCTCTCCCACTCTCTCTCTCTCCCTCTCCCTGCCGCGTCAAGCATCTTGCGCGCTCGCGAAGAAATGTTTCCCATTGTGATGACGTCTGCTTCAAAGCGCGCGGACGGCCCTCCTCAGCCCTCAGGCAGGGCCCCATCACACTTTCCAGAAGCAACAGCGTAATCTCTCGAAAAACTAATTTCTCTCCCTTGCAACCGGGATACAAGGCAAACGGAAACGGAACTGAGGCTAGTTTTTTTTTTTTTTTTAAATATTTACACACTTGATTAATTCTTAAAACAATTAAAAAAATAAAAGAAGCACGGCTCTTTATGTCAGGCGCGGTTTTAAGTCGAGCTGACGGGAGGGGCGGATCGGCTGACCCGGGGAGGGGGGGAGGTGTTGTCTATACAGGGGTTTTGTACCTCAAAGTGCCTTCTTACAGGCGGATTTTTAGGCTGACCGGCGATCGCCCCTTCGATCACCAATGAAACCGCGCGTGCTTGATGGCAGCAAACACCTTTCAAGAGCACACTATCTGAGGTTCAGTACGTACAAATTTTTCAACATATCTTCCGTTTTTGTTTCTCCCACTGTTTTACTTATAAGTAGCCCATATACTCGTTAACGTAGTATGGGGCGAGTAGCTACCTTTTGGTCCGTCGTGGTCGGCAGTCGCCTCATGTGTGTGTGTGGGGGGGGGGGGGGCATGCACGCGCGGGTACCATCCGTCACCACCAATCAGGCCGCCTCATCTGTCAGGGTCTAGTACCGGCGGAGTACGCTGCCTACAGCCACTGCCCGGCCCCAGCCGGACTTGAGCCCAGATGAAATGGTGATTGTTGATGTAAAAGGCGGCCACCTCGACGCGACACACCAGGAATGCACCCTCCACCGTGCTTTAACACGATCGTCATCTATTTCCTTACACTGACACTCGACATTTCTTTTCCTGACCTAACCTCCCAGGCCGAAACGTCGATCGTTGAACCGAAGCAGTCAATTTATTCTTTAATTTTTACTCTGAAATTTTCAAATCGCCACGTATAATATTCATGAAAAAAAGTACATTCCATGTTCATCACAACCATTTCAACAAGTTGTTTGCATACAGTGGTTTTCAAAATTCCGCTTGTTGTGGCCCAGCGGAAAATCACTCCGAAAAACATTGTAACAGCCCCCATCCATAATACCATTTGGAAAACAAAATATAGAAGAAAGTTGCAGAAAAATTCGATAAAGGGAGAAAAAATAAACAAAATACTATCGACAAAAAATAAAAAGCAGGGGAAGAACTAGGGGGCAAAGATCGAGATCTATTAGAAAGTGATAAAAACTTTCCCACACAAAAAATAGACGTATCTATTAAACATATAATAGACGTCTTTTAATAGACGTGGGAGAGTCAATTAGACATCTTTTGTAGTCTATCGGTAGACCATCTATGACCCGTATAATGGCTTAATTTGCGACGTATATTAGACGTCTTTTTATAAACCTCTACTAGCTGTATGTGTATAGATCTAAATATAGACCAAAAAAATATGAATTTTTGGGAGTCGAACCCAGTACCTTATGGTTTTGCGTCTGTCTCGTTATCCACTACGTTAAGCGCTCAACTGGAAAATAAGAGGCCTGCTAGAATAGTATATCTATCACGGTGACTGTGTTGAGGGTCTATCTTTTATCTACATTAGGTCTACTGTCTACAGAGATCGATCACTACATCTGTTCATAGACTAGACATATTATACAGTCTGTATACGTCTAATATATAGCTACTAATAGACGTAGACAAGGTAGACATTTATTAGACAATCTATTGAGGTCTACCATTCATCAGTAAGGAGAGGTCTCCTTATAGACCAACGTTTGACCATCTATCGATATCTAAGTAAAGTCTATTTGTAGAAGTAGATTATCTAGACAAAAAAATAGACCATCCATAGCCAGCTATAGACATATTTCGACATTGCTAGACCATCCATAGACCGTCTACCTCCATCTATAGACGTCTATTTCTTGTGTGGGTTCCTTGACAAATGAAAAGTATATATATATTTTTTTAAAGTTCACATTTTATGAGCGATTGCGGCTTTTAGACCTGCGAGCGAGATGCTTGTTTATCGCTCCCCGCCGCGGCCCTGGCGCGCTGTACAAGCGCGTATCTCCTCTCCTGATCGATAATCACGCTGGTCCGGCCCGGCGCGCCGCGGTGCAGCAGCCGACTCATTCCGGAAAGTGCTCACCTCGCTCCGTCTCTCTCTCTCGCACCTATACGGCGGGCCCCGCATGAGTGCAAGAGAGACAGGGCGAGGGAAGCAGGGAAGCGCTCTTCGGATTAGGTCGGCTGCATGCACCTCAGGCGCCACGCTGCCGCGGGGGCTCTAAGCGAGGCTCCAGCGAGGCTCCAGCGAGGCTCCAGCGAGGCTCCAGCGAGGCTCCAGCGAGGCTCCAGCGAGGCTCCAGCGAGGCTCCAGCGAGGCTCCAGCGAGGCTCCAGCGAGGCTCCAGCGAGGCTCCAGCGAGGCTCCAGCGAGGCTCCAGCGAGGCTCCAGCGAGGCTCCAGCGAGGCTCCAGCGAGGCTCAAGCGAGGCTCCAGCGAGGCTCCAGCGAGGCTCCAGCGAGGCTCCAGCGAGGCTCAAGCGAGGCTCCAGCGAGGCTCCAGCGAGGCTCCAGCGAGGCTCCAGCGAGGCTCCAGCGAGGCTCCAGCGAGGCTCCAGCGAGGCTCCAGCGAGGCTCCAGCGAGGCTCCAGCGAGGCTCCAGCGAGGCTCCAGCGAGGCTCCGGGCCCCGGCTCCGGCGCTTGCAGGCCCCGCGGCTGGGCCGGCCGAGCACCTTGCAGCACCAGCGCCTGGAGGCGCGCCCGGAGCCGCCCGGAGCCGCCCGTAGCCTGGCGTGCCAGCCGAGGTGTGCGGCGGGGTGCCTGATTGAGTAATAACTAAAGCCTGATCGGCCTGCGCTGCTACGCCCCGCCCCGCCCCGCCCCGCCCCGCCCCGCCACGCCCTCCTCGCCTCCAGGGGAGCCTCAGGTCAAAGGAAGGCGCGGCTGCGGCGGCGGCTTAGCTGCTACCGAATGGACCGGCCTCGGATGCTCGGACCGCCCCGCCACGCCACGCCACGCCTCCGCCCCTTTGATGACCAGGTCGGGCACACTCCGCCCCTCCGCACCGGCATCAGAACGGGGCTGTGATCTCCGGGGGAGGAGGATGATCACTTCCGGGTCACAGGCGGCGAGGTGGGGTGGAGGCGGGGCTGGACGGGGTGGGGGTGGGGAAGCCCCCCTGCGGATCCGACTGCTGATCTGCTTGTCCTTGTACTCTTTGACGGCCTCGTTATAAGGCAGGAGGAGTGTGAGATCGAGACGCCCCACAGGAGTGAGTGAGTGGGTGAGTGAGTGAGTGAGTGAGTGAGGGAGTGAGTGAGTGAGTGAGTGAGTGAGTGAGTGAGTGAGTGAGTGAGTGAGTGAGTGAGTGAGTTGGAGGAAGATGAAGAAAAAGGCAGAGAAGGTGGAAAATCAGATCCTTCAAACAGATTAACTTCGCAGACATTATTTATTACTTAGGCAACGGAGTTGCCTTCTAAAATCGCTGGAAAACGTGCGTGTTTTGTTTCATATGGCCCCTTACGACAGAAAAAAATCTGCTGAAGGGAATTCGATGATATTAAGCATACATTTAGAATGTAATCTAGTACATTCGATTCTGAAGTCTAGTTGAAATCTGTATTGCAGAAATTTTGTAAATTTGAATTGAAATTCGAGTTTCTATGGTAATGCTCGACTCGTCAGGCAAAATGAACAGGGGAAGGGGATATTTTTTCGTGGAGGGGGTAGGCCGAGACGAGCCAACACGGAGCGAAAGAGAAACTTCTAAAGTCTGCGTTCAAACAAAGCCAGCCTTTAGTTTCGAGCGCAAGAATGAGATAACACCACTGAAATTCGCACGTGACCACCGTACTGCCTTCTTTAAAACTACTTCAGTTTTACTGAAACTTGCCCCGGCTCTGCCAACTAAATGTGTGCCTCAAAGAATGAGTTCCAATCGTAACGTTATGAGAGCAGTGATTTTTTTCATTTTATTTGGTTGGCATGTTGTGTCAACAACGCGAAAGCAGGCCAAGCATGTCCGCCATTGCCGGTGGCTGATGTGCCCACCTCGCGACTTTAAATCATTTTTTAAAGTTATCCAAACGTTGACAAGGCGAACTGAATGCGTAAATAGTAGTTTTATACCTGCGGAAAACGGTTTGGTAAGTTTGACTTCGATCTGGTGAGCAGAATTCTTGAAATGATGTACATTTACGTGTACCATTTTGTGTAAACAACGCCTTAACTCCGCGTTTTCCCAATAGATAGCCCACCCCCGTCGCGGCCGCGGCGCGCTTGCCCGCTGGTCCTTCGCGTACCAGCGGTATTAGGTAGGGCCCCGGTTCGCCCCTACTGAGCGCCCGGTGGAGGGGGAGTTATTGTTGACGTTCCCGTTCCCCTTCGGCCGTGACCTCGCCGCTCAATTTTTGCCGTCAGGAGGAGAGCTTTCTATTCTCCTGCTCCTGTCGATTAAATGTCGGCCGAACTGTCGGAGACTATTCATTACTTGAAACCCGCCTTATCAAGTCAAACTTAGAATTATTTAGCCACTATCTTGACTATCGTAAACTAAACAAAACCAGTCGGTCTTCTTCCAGTCTTATTCAACACTCACAATATTTTATTTTAGTTATAGAAACTCCGTTGTCTACCAGGATTTCGTGAAATCGTATTTTTTTTTTTGGTACTGCCCCTGTTTCACACATTTTTTTTCCGCCGTATGTTCTCCCTCGCGTTCTCCCTGTTGTATTTACGCGCTGGTCTCCGGTCTCTTAAACCCGAGAGCGCACTGTAAAATACTTACAATGCTTCGTAACGCTTGCTCCTTCGTAACACCTCGTAATACGAAGGATTTTCTTCGCAAGCCCTGCCTTGCGAATAAATTTGTTTGTATTACTATGAACGCTACGCAACTTACGAACTCTTACGAACAATTTTCTTTGCAAGGTTTTAACAGAACAGTGCGGGTAACGGCCCGTCGCTACGTGTGGCTATAGTGGCAAAACCCCCGCTGGTGGTGTCGTCACTTATTTTCAGCCCCGCGGCAGGCACGCAGACAATCAATGTCTCGCGCGATGCGGCGCTGCGGTGAGGTCGGGACGGTGCTAGCGGAGCCGCGCGGAGGCGATACTATCTCTCCTCGCTCATCTCTCTCTCTCTCTCTCTCTCTCTCTCTCTCTCTCTCTCTCTCTCTCTCTCTCTCTCTCTCTCTCTCTCTCCACCTCTCTCTTCCTCACCCGATGAGCCATCACAGTCCATGGCGCATTCCTGCGCCGCCACCAAGCCGCGGGCCATGCTGAGCAGAAACGCGCCTCCTGCAGACTTTTTTCCCGATTTTGTTTTTCTTTTTCGAAATTTATAATATACTATATTGTATCTTTCTCCACAAGTTTTGTCACCGGCATTAGTCGAATGTGTGCAAGCTTGCCGCTTACTCCCAGGGACGCGCGGTGGCTCTGAGTTAAGCCGGCGGGGTAAACCCCTTCGGACACGGTGGATCTCGCCATGCAGGCAGCGGTGTTGGGCTCGCGCGGCTATGGGGCTGGGGGTGTCACGGCGGCAATCTCGTTTTAACCCTTTACCGGTGCGACCCGGGCCGGGCGGGGCACCGGAGCCATACCTCTCCTAATTTGAGGAAACCTCCCCCTGCTAAGCTGGCTAGCGGCGCGCGGCGGCGGCGTTGTGAAGCTCAGCTCTCACACTTCCGGCGGCGGAGGGCAAGCGGAGGGCGTGGTAGGGCGGGGCGGGGCGGGGCGGGGCGGGGCGGGGCGGTGCGGGGAGTGCTGGGCGCGGTGCGGGGCTTCACTTGTCTCGGGCTGCGCGTACCGGGCGGGGCAGGGCAGGGCAGGGCAGGGCAGGGCAGGGCAGGGCAGGGCAGGGCAGGGCAGGGCCCCCGAGGCGGCTTGGCTTGGATTTCATGCGTCGTTACCTCCACTCAGCGCTAAGGGACGGCAGAGAACGCCGCGCGCCTTCCTGCCCCCTGCCCCCCCCCCCCTCCCCCTTACCCCCGACCTCCTCCCTACGTGGTGTGAGACGCGGTGGCCCCCGACTGCAACCAAAGTATCCCCCCGTATACCCCCTTCTCTCTCTCTCTCTCTCTCTCTCTCTCTCTCTCTCGCTTCCCCCAATTAAACGCCTCAGCACCGAGAGAGCCACCCCAAATAACCCCCCGTGTAGAACAACCCTCCCACATGCCTTGCGTATCTCTTCTCCCTGCAAAATAACCGCCGTAATAAAATTACCTCATGAGGCCTCCTATCTAATATATGGAGCGCATATGGAGAAACGTTGTATCATGCTCCTTTCAGGTTGTGCATGATGAAAATGCTGGTTGAGAGAAGAAGGGAAAAAATAAGCTGATTTTTTTTTTTTATTTTAGCAATGTTTGATGGGCCCGACTACGCCTATCGTTTTAGCTTCACCAAACTTCCATTCCCCTTTTATTCTAAAAATTGGTATTAATATACTTTTTTTTTAAATTCTTGCACTCTTTCTATGTGGTGTGCGCGGAGAAGGGCAACCGTGAGGTTTTTGTGGTTTTTAGCCGCACCGCCTCCCTCCCTCCACTGCGAGCGCGATGGCAGTCACTCCTCACTGTGCCCCCCCCCCCCTTTTTCTCTATCCCTCTCTCACTCACACACTACTAGTGTATTCAAAAGCTAAAAACTCTCTCTACTGCACGCGTTTATCGAGCTTTTCTTTTGGGGTTCCTGCCAATGACGTCACGCCACGACTGAGTACGGAGGGGAGGCCACCCCGCCCTGCCCCGCCCCCCGCCTCGCTCCATACTCCGCCCCCGCCCAGGGCTGCGGGGAAACCTGTGACTCACAATGCATGAGGCGGCAGCCCGTAGCCTATAATTCTACAACTTTTTGTGATATTTTTGTTTTTGTTTTCGATTGATTTAACTTTTTCTTCGGGGCTCGTTCTACCATCCCTCATGGGTGAGGTTCGACTCGAGGACTCATCCGATCTGGAGAGCTTCGGCCGCCAAATTTTTAGCAGATTATACCTCGATGGCCCCGTTGTCTTTGTCAAATAATAATAATTAATTAATCGAAATATTTGTTTATAGTATTGTATGAATCAGAATAAATTGTAAAGTGAGAATTTCTTTTAATGTCTACACAATGGCTGTTTGCGTATTGCTTAAACTTAAATCATTATTTCCCATTCCGATCTGGACTGAGATTTTTTTTTTTATGAAGATGACGTTTGTCAATGCCTTTTGGAACTTATACTTTTACCACCGCTCGTGCATTTTGCAAACAAGAAAAAAATCCTATGCATTGTGGAGCTGCTCGTTTTAGCTTTACGACGAGGTGAGCCTTATTGTGTGTGTTCTCAAAACAACCGCGGGGTTTGACCTCTTTAGCACCCCCGTATCATCTCCGCACCCCAGCGCGCATGCGCGCGCACGTGCTCTCTCCTCGCCCCATCATCATCCCCTATACTTGTGCATGCGGCGTTTGCTAAATCTACGACACACCGGAAACTCGATCTCTCTCGCTCTTTTGTTTTTGTCTTCTTTAGAAATTTTGAGACGCAGAAGCGATGCACGGTACATGTCGCACGCGAGGTCGCACCCCGCGGTTTTTTGAAAATGCTAATCCACGTCTGCTGTTGTTTCCAATTTTTTTCATTTTGATTTATTTTTCCCCTAACAAAATCCGCTGCTGGCACCGCCGATCACTGCACCGCAGCCCCGCCAGCCCTGCCAGCCCCGCCATGCCACGCCCCACCCCGCCTGCGTGCCGCGGAGCGTAACAAGTCACTTTAGTGTACCGATGATATTAAATCATAAATATTCCTCAGCGCGACCGGCGCCCCGGATAATCGACGGAGCATTAGCTTTGCTTGCGGCTGTTTGTTCTCATATTGGCGACAGCAGGGACTCCCGCGGCTGCCTCCACCCTCTTTCTCTCTTTCTCTATCTCTCTCTTCCTCCTTCTCCCCCCCTCTCTCACCACTACCACCCCCTACCCTCGCCCCGCACCCAACCCCTTTTGCTGTACGGTCGCTGCACCGGAGAGTAAAGTCTGGGAATCAGTTTGCATCGGTGCTCTCCGCAACGCTGAGTCGACGCGGCATGCAATAACTAGGAACAGTATTTTTTTACTCGTTCTTTACCACCACCTCTCTCCTGAGTGGTGAAAAGAACGAGTATTGTTCTCAGTCGAGTGTAACCCTTAACTGTCCACACTTTCATCTCAGATCTCACAATACCTACAGGCATAATAGTTATACCATTCGAAACTGGAAATGCTGGTCTTTATTCCAACAATGAACTATTTTTCAAGTTTAATAGTATTATTTTGAGAACACTTAACAAATTCTGGATGTTTTCATTCTAAGTCCATAACCCAACTTATAAGTGGAGTTTTCAATCTCAGCAAGTACAATACCCACAGACATGAAACTTGCGCTGATCTCAGCTAGAAGCCTTCCTCTGCATTGCAGCAATGAACCTTTTTTAACGTTTAATAGTATTATTTTGAGAACTCTTAACAAATTTTGTGCGAGTTTTCATTCTAAGTCCCCGAGTCTAGTCGTAGACTGGTAGACCGAGTCGGCTCGCGCCAGCTCGCGCTCCTTTATGCGCCCCAACAATCGGACCCGAGCGGGAGGGCCGAAGAAGGTCCGAGCACCCGAGACGAGCAAGGGCGAGTGTCCCAGGAAAAACTTCCCCTGCACACACGAACGGTGATGAAATCTGAGATGAAAATGTCTTCAATCGACTCACATAACGTTTTACACTCCTACCTCTGTAGCACATAATTATGTAAAGAACGAGTTCCATACTTATCACAAAATTCATTTTGTGTTCTATTTGGCCCTTGTTCTTGTCCTATAGTGACTTTCAAGTGCGCAACATTCATACACTTTCGGGCTGTTTTTTTTTATTTTTTTTATTTTTTTTTTTTTTATTTTAGGTACCTCCCCTCATTTTCCTGTTGTAGCTCGGGCCGTTGCTTCTTCTTCCCCGACTCCTCTTCATTCCCTGCGGCCGACGCGAAGTTTGCCCAGTACTTTGGTATTGTCCGGCCGCGCGATGAGTTGGTTGTTTTGCGGAGCTCCGCTAGCGCCGTCACGTTATCTGTCCTAATTACCTCCCCGGAGGAAGATGCGAGCGAGACGACATTTGTTGGGGAGGCGAAGCGGTAGCGAGGAGGAACCTCACCCGCTCAAGAAAGGAGGGGGGGGGGGGGGTGAGACCTGAGTCTTATTCAGTTTTAAATGCACTGGAAATCCTGCGATGCACAGTGAAACACGTTCTCGTGAATTTGGAACAATGTCCGAAGCTAATTGAGATCTGCAACGTGATGTTATAAATTTTCGATTGCTTTTCGTCAATTGACGCAAGACAAATAGAGTTCGTTTAAGAATCACGAGTCGGTAGCGAGTGTCATTACGATTTTCTGATTTTGTAATTTGATATTATTTCTTTACATTTTCAATGGACAGCTTTTATTTCGTTACCTCCACTGGTGAAACTAAGGCGTAGCCTTATACCCCGTTTTCAAGCGTACTGAGTTTACGCTTGAAATCAAGCGTAACGGGTCTATCCGCTCCTTTTCATCCTATCTAAATGTATGGGAGACTTTATTTCGTACGCTTCATTTCAAGCGTAACGTCTTCAAGCGTAACTGTATGCTTCATTCAAGCGTACAGTTACGCCTTAGTTTTACCAGTGTCTATACAAATATGTGTGTAGGGACTTTTTTGTGCAGAGGAAGTGGCAGATGAATGAAGATGGTTGCAGCAATAAACTATTCCAAATAAACTAATTTTAACGTAGTAAAATTCGGCGGGAAATAAGATGGAGTTTTGAAGGGCGGGGAAGGGAGGGAGCAAAGACGATGATGGAGGAGGCCGAAGAGAGAGGGCGGCATGTGACGACTGTCGCCAGGGATGGGCACGGCAATTAATCCCCTTCCCTCCCTCTCCCCCCCCCCCCCCCCCCCCCCCTCTTCTCCCTCTCTCTCTCCCTCCCTCTCTCCCTCGGAGGGGCGTGTACTGTGGCGCGCATTCATCATTCATATAGAGGAGAGGAATTTCACGGTGCCGCTCCTGCCTCCCCCCTCTTCCCTTTCTCCCTCCCAGCTGGGCTGCCCTTTCAGTGTCTTAACCGCGGGAGAGGGAGGGACGCCGCCGCCGTCCGCGGAGATTTCCTCGTCGTGGGCTTGAAGGCGGGGCGGGGGTGGCTCTCGGAGAATTCCAGCCCGCGGTGGCAAGAAAGGCCTCTGCGTCCTGTAAAGAAGTCAATCCGAGTGTTAATCCACAGCCTCCGCGACCTGCCTGCAGGGCCTTGGGCCAGCTGCTCCCCCGCCCGTCTGCTGCCGTGAACGATGGAGTTTTCACCCAATTTAAATTTGTTGCAGTTCGATTTATTCATCTGAATGACAAAACCTCGATTGTTTTCTTCTTTCTTTCTTTCTTTCTTTCTTTCTTTCTTTCTTTCTTTCTTTCTTTCTTTCTTTCTTTCTTTCTTTCTTTTTTTCTTATTTAAATTTATTTTCTTCACATTCTTAAATCTTTGCAAAGAAAATTCTTGTATTACAAAGAATTCCGAGCAACAGTAATCCAAAGGCAAATTTTCTTTGTAATACAAGGAAGAATTTGTGTAATACAAGTAAATTTTATGTATTTTTAAGGTTGCACAGAGTTCTTTGTATTATACGCGAACAAATTCGATGTAGAAGATCTAGACTGCATTTTCCGTAAAATATTGGCGTCAGAAAACGTTTAAATAACGGCTCGCCTCGCCAGCTGAAGGGGTAGTGGATACATTCGAAGAGGCAGAGGCAGGGGGCAGGGGAGATTATGCCATTCGGATTCGTTAAATTATCATATCGCGAAAGCGTATTTGGAGGTCGGTAATAATTAACCCCCTCACCGCCCCTCCCCTCCCCAATCCAATCTGCGTGCGCGGTACGTGGTGGCGGTGGAGGGGTGGTGGTAGTACAGTCGGAGCGACAGGTGACACCTGGTGAGCCGGACGGGTAGCATGGCGAGCGCGAGCTAGTGCCATGCTGGGCCCGCGTGTGTTTGTGTATTTATGTCTGCCTGTGTGCGAGAGCGCAGTTAGTTGATAGTTGTTTAGGGAGGTGGAGGAAGGGAGATTTGCAGGTTTTCAGACTGACGGTAGCGGCGGCACTGCGCGGAGTAAGGTGTGGCGGGGCGGGGCGGGGCGGGGCGGGGCGGGGCGGGGCGGGGCGGGGCGGGGGCGGGGTGCGGTGGTGTGCGGTGGGGCGGGGCGGGGCGGGGCGGGGCGGGGCGGGGCGGGGCGGGGCGGGGAAGGCTGCAGAGTAGCGACATGAAGAAGGGCGGGGGAGCAAGTGCTCGCGCGCGGGGCAGAGAGTGGCGCTCACATCCAGGGTGTATTTGCATATGCAACCGCGAGAACTGCGCGCGGGAGAAACCAGGGAGGGAGAGAGAGAGAGAGAGAGAGAGAGAGAGAGAGAGAGAGAGAGAGAGAGAGAGAGACAGAGAGCGATAGAGAGAATGCGCAATACGCAGTACGCAATACTCCCCTGCTGGCTGAGACGAAACGCGTGATGTGCGGCGCGCGTATTTACATTTTTGTTATTAGCATCCTTGAGAAGGGGAGGATGGCGCCTCCCTTTCCCCCTCCCCCTCTCCCCCCCCCCCCCTCTCTCTCTCTCGCTCTCTCGCTCTCTCTCTCTCTCGCTCTCTCGCTCTCTCTCTCTCTCGCTCTCTCTCTCTCTCGCTCTCTCGCTCTCTCTCTCTCGCTCTCTCGCTCTCTCGCTCTCTCTCTCTCTCGCTCTCTCTCTCTCTCGCTCTCTCGCTCTGACGAGCCCCCGTCGCTCCAGATTACCTGGGGCCGCTCTAGCTCTTGTAATAATGTCGATTATGAGACGATTTTTTTGTTTTTAATACTCAGATCGCGCGATGGCTCGCAGCGCCGCTCCTCTCGCTCGACTCGCGCGATATATCGATCCCATCGCCTGGCCCGCGCAGTACGCGCTCTCGCTCCTCTCGTCGTAAAATGATTATTTGAGCGGCGCTCTCTCTCTCTCTCTCTCTCTCTCTCTCTCTCTCTCTCCACTCTTAGGATGCACTTTATTGATCGCTGGGGGGCTGGGGCCCGGCTGGGGCTCAAGTGGGTCCTGGAGAGCGCGCGCTGCGCCCAGCGCACGTAAAAGTGGCGCAACTTTGCACTTTCCACATAAAAAGCAATGTGAGCGGGCCGCGGCGTGAGCGGGCGTGAGCGGCAGCCAGTGCCGGCCGACCCGGCCGAATTTTCATCTCCGTCATAAATTATCGTACGCGCGCTAAAAGTAATCCTGCCTTAATGGCCTATTCTACATTTTTGCTTCTTCGGCCACTTCCTCCTCATGACTGCGTAAGCGCGAGTGAGGACAGCCGTGGGACGCGGGGAGGTTGAGCACCCCCTGCGTGCGCCGTGCCGAGTTTGGAACGAGAGGGAAATGAAATTTAACCTCCATCCCCCTCACTCTCCCAACCAACCCCCTCCCCATCGCTGTCATTCAAAGTAACACCTCATCACTTTCAATGTAGGATTTTTCTCATCAAAATGCAAATCATTTGTCAAGTGAATGGAGTGGCCCCCGGCGCGCGCGGCGGACCAGCAGCGTGGCGCTTGTAGCTGCAGGGGGGCGGGGCGGGGCGGGGCGGGGCGGGGCGTTGGTCGGTGTCACTTCTTATCGCCTTACAAAAAAAGGTGTGATCTTAATTTAAAAGCTGTACTAAATTTTTTGAGAAAATCTTCTTGTTTGAAGTATCAGGTCGGATTTAAGGTAAGAATGTCAGAACGTGTCCTTTAAAAATTAGGTAAAGCGCTTTATTGAAGTAAGAACACACTGTTTTCTTGGGTGCATTTATCCCACCTTCGGCCCGAGAAGTGTTTTGCTTCTAAAATAGTAGGAGAGACAAGTAAATCCTAGCTCTCTTCCACATCCAACTTTCAACACATCACGGGCACTCGCAGAAGGGAGAGAATTCGACCGATAATCGTTCATTGCCACCCGCAATTGTTTTTTCCTTATTTTTTAATGCTCTCTTGCGAGTAATACTGTATTTGCGGTTTTTCGCTGGCGTCAGGTTAGGCGAGGTGCGGCAGGGACAGTTTTACACCTTCCTGCCGGCGACGGGGTCGGGTCGGGTGGGGTGAGTTATGGGGCACATTGAACACCGGCCGGGGTGGAATTAAATGCAGGGCCGACAGCGCGCCTCGCGCACCCGGGTGACACGCGGGGCGACACGACTGTCGCGGCTTTATTAGGTCGGCCCTACCTGCAGCAGCACTCCTATACACCGTGTTCAGCACGTGAACGGGCTCTGGAAACCCATGTGAGAATGTCACACCGAAGGACGGACAACTCGTGTATCTCTGAGTGCTCTTTGTATTTCTTGGATTTCTCGGGTGTTTTTTTGTTATTTTTCTTCTTTTTGATAAGTATTTTGAAGAATTATTTAATGCGTATTTTGATATATTTCCTTGTATTTTCCGCGTATTTCTTGGATTTTTTTTAATATGCACGTATATAACTGTGCAGACACGATTTTTTTCGAGTTGGCAGCTCCTTGTGTCACATGCCTGTCACATTCGTCACACTCAAAAAGAGTAGACCATCACTTCCGCCACGTTCAAGCTGATCTGTTTTTCTTTTGAAGTGAAAGAACTAATGGTCTCACCTTTTTAAAAGTGATGTCTTTGCATCCGCAGCTGCAGGAGGCTCCGCCTCGCCCTCCCCCTACTCCCTCTGCAGATGCGTTGCCAGAGAATCCTGTCTCACGTCCTCCTGCTAGGCAAACTGTCCACTCGTAAGACCCTCTTTTAACTGAGAGACTAACTTCTAAATCGATTGAGCTAAAAAGCTAAAATTTGGCATGTGACCCGCTGAACTAGTGACCCTGAGATAAAACAAGTTCAATATTATGACCCATTAGGCTACAATTTTTCAAGTAAATTTCTACATAAACCACCAACTACCGAAGTATTGAGTGAAACAAAAACATGAACGAACTTCGTGCCTACCGGGATTTTTGTTTTCATCGTAGGCAAACGTAGATACCCGCCTGGCTCACCCAGGTGTATTTGTGATATCACACTGCTCTGCAGATGGCTGCTGCCGCACTGCGCTGCACCGGCTGCGTGTGAAGCTGAGCTGAGATAGGCTGCACCCTCGTTATGGCTCTCGGGGTGGAGGATGCGACGCGGGACGAAATCTGTCCTAATTACTTTTCCGAATATAAATTATTCCCGTTGTTCGCCTCCTGCGCGCGCGACAAGTCCCTCTCTCCTTGCCTCCCTCCTCTCTCGCTCGCACTCGCCTGCTTCCTCTCTTTCTCTCTCCCTCACCACCCACCTCAACCCCATAGAATGGAGCGCCACAACCCCCTCGGGGCCTGGCCGAATGTCTCTCCAGAGAGTGCAGTACCCGGGGCCCGTTTATGAATCACGTGACATTTGTCCCCCTCACAACCTCCAGGGTATCCATGCCCGCCCGCGCGTCAGACGAAAGACTCGCGCGTAATTTGTAGATGTTCCCTTGCTCCTTGTCTTGGCCGCTGAGGTGAGGTTCTTCTCGGTCTCCCAGTTGATGACCGCGCGACGAGGGGGGACAACTCTGAATTTTGGTGATTTTTAATTAAGTTTTGTAACCTTTTAAAATGTATGTGAACTTTTACTGGAATTTTCTTTAAGTTTTTGTGAATTTTTTTAAATTTGCCTAAATTTACCAAAATCTTTGTTAATTTTTCTATTTTTTCTGAATTATTCTGAATTACGAGGTGTACAACCATTTCAGAGTTGTTTCCCCCTCGCCGCACAAGGGGTACCAGGACGATTACTTTACCCCTCGCGAACACGGCCATTCTCTCCGGAGAGGAACCAGTCACCCTGACGGCTAGCCTCGGCCGACCTTAAAAAAAAAACAACTTAATTTGGCATTTTATTGAGGGGAAACAGTCGCGCAGATTGTTGAGCGCAGCGCGAAACCCCCGTTGTGGCTGTGTGCGGAACGCGATAAAATTGGGTTGGAGACCACCACCCTGCTTGCCTCCAGCAGCAGCCCACCTCACCCGAACCCACCTCTCTCCAGCCATTGGTTATTTATCTGCACACGCCGAGCCGAGGGAGGCCGGGGGCAGCCGGGGGCCGGGGCCCCTCCCCCTGCACCACCGCGCTCTGGGTGGACATGAGCGCGCGCGGCCACCTGCTGCTGCTGCTGCCCGGAGCAGCGAAGGTGAGTATAAAACATGAAAATGAAAAATAAAAATGAAATCGTTTGTAATTCATCGGTAATCACACCATACTTGCGCCGCCGCGTGTGCGCCCGCGCGCCCCGCAGCAGCGCCCAGTAGCGGCTTATTTTTCCCCGCATTTCTGGCCGAGCGTTATTGCGGCCTCGTGATTATGAATTTGAAAGGAGCGAGTAATAATAAAAGCGGCTGCTGGGCAGGAGGGAAAAAAATGAATGAGGAATAAAACAAAAACAAGTGCAACAAAAGAGGCGGGCATCCGGAGGGGCGCAGAGGCATCTCTCGTTTGCCTCCTACATGGTCTACAAGGGGGAGGCGGGCGCGTGGTGCGCCAGCTGGCTGCTGCAGCAGAATGAAAATGTCCTCCCCGCGCCTTTCTCCTCCTCCTCCTCCTCCTTTGCCGTCTGCCTGTGGCTTCTGCACAGTGGTGGCGGGACACCGACTGTCAAACGGGGGCTGGTTTGGGATTGCGAATAATCTCAGCAATAACGAATGTTACTTTCTTTCTTTTTAGGGGTTTCGTGCTAATCCATAGGAAAACAATAGTAGAAATGCGGTTTACGCTGGTCGTACCCGTTCAAGATGTGGTACGCTGTGCAAACTGGCATTAAAGTACTTTTGGAACTTCTCTGGAAAACGTTTGCTGTTAATGATAGAAATTGCGGCTGAGCCAAGGCTTACATACGTTTCCTCGCACGGACCTGGTTCAATTTGAATTCTGGATCGGTAAGAACTTTACCCGTCCCTCCCTCCCTCTCTCGCTTATCGCTACCAACAGTTATAACTAATATAACTGTTGGTAGCGATAAAATTATGTTTGCAGGTATCTACAGGCCACCAAAGGTAGGTCATCTAGACCTTTTTCTTGAAGATATGTACAAAAATATGGTTAACTACAAATATGTATTTGTTGCTGGGGACTTAAATGCCAGATTTGGAAGTGGTGCGGATGAAACAGCTATAATCACAAACATGCTAAAGCTATGTAATCTAACTTGCGTGCCTTTTGAATACACATTTCACACGGAAACCTGTGATTCTAATATTGATGTAATTGCTAGTAGCTGTCACGACAGACTTATTTCATTTGGACAAAGAACGGCTGCTGGGTTCTCTGCTCATGATTTAATTTTCTCTGTGTTTAACTTGAATGTGGCATCATTTAAAAAGCATACAATTACTTACAGAAACTTTGACAAGATTGATCAGGGGAGACTGCTCATTGATGTAGAGAATATGTAGTGGCTAGATTTTTTTAACGAAAATGATATAGACCAGAAGCTAATTCTGTTTAACTCAAATGTTATTGAATTAATGAATAGACATGCCCCCCTTATAACTAAAAATGTTGAGAATTTCAATGCCCCTTGGATGACAGCTGAAATACGATCACTTCGCTCAGAAAGAAACAAGTTGCGGGACAGATCTAAGCGCACAAAAATACCTTTCGACCTTGAGAATTTTCGTAAAGCCAGAAATAAAGTCAAGCAAGTTATTAGAAATTCCAAGATTTAATACTACTATGATACCTTCGCGAGATGCAACGACTCGAAAACTATGTGGTCAACAATCAAATCACTTCGTATAGGCAAACCTCCAACCCAGAAAATTGACCCTGTAATGCCTGTTAACGATCTAAACTCCCACTATGCGTCTGTCTCAAGTGTGAGAAATTCGGAACTTATTGACAGTGCTACAAGTCAGTACTCTAATTTGCCACGAAAGTTCTCTGACATAAATGAGCAGTTCTTTTTTTGGGTACGCTATGCCTCTTGATATTTATAAAGCCATACGGAGTGTCAAATCAAAGGCAACAGATGTAGATAACTTGTCAATATCCTTTCTTAAATTGTGTTTGCCGGTCTTAATGCCTATTATGGAACATTTATTTAATTTCTGCCTCCAGAATAGTGTCTTTCCATCCATGTGGAAAATGGCAAATATCTTGCCTATTCCAAAAAATAAAAGCCCGAGAGAATGTAAAGATTATAGACCTGTCAGCATATTGTGTGTTCTCGGTAAGGCCCTGGAGAAAATAGTCCACGCGCAGGTCAGTGAATTTCTATCAGAACGTAACCTTTTTGCCGAGTTTCAGTCTGGCTTTAGGAAGGGCCACAGCACAGTCACTGCTCTTGTTAAAGTAGCAGATGACATACGAAAGTCTATTTATAAACGCCTTATGTCGATGCTGGTTCTTCTTGACCTCAGCGAAGCCTTTGACTGTGTCCATCACGAGTTGTTACTTGCGAAACTTAAATACCTGGGCTTTTCCAGGTTTGCTGTGGCCTGGTTTCAGTCATACTTAGTTGACAGATGTCGTAGGGTTTTTGTTTCGGACACACTGTTCTCTGACTGGACTACAGTTAAGACAGGGGTACCTCAAGGCAGTGTCCTAGGACCCTTGCTGTTTCTTATATACCTTTTTGATCTACCCTCAGTAATTAGCTCTTGCTCTTACCATATGTATGCTGATGACATCCAGCTGTATACCCACTTCACCCTGTCAGACCACGAAGCTGCTCTTGGCCGTATTACTAGTGATATACTACAAGTTATTGA
Source organism: Frankliniella fusca (assembly GCA_029379305.1). Lineage (NCBI taxonomy): Eukaryota > Metazoa > Arthropoda > Insecta > Thysanoptera > Thripidae > Frankliniella > Frankliniella fusca. Next base: position 2,030,233 of record JAHWGI010000014.1, read on the forward strand.
ATATTGTGAAAAACATAATCTGGTATTGAATGTCGGCAAAACACATGCAATAATATTTGGTACGCAGAAATATTTGACGCTGCTGAATAAGAACCCAGTTGCCCATTTGGTTTTAAATGGTTGCACAGTGCCGTACGCCAAATCGGTGAATAATTTGGGTGTACTCTTCGACCCCGCACTTAACTGGACAGAACACTGTATATCTGTCGTCGAAAAGGTATTTGGCTTTCTAGCACAATTACGGCGTAATTTCTCCTTTATACCACGCAATGTGAGAAAAACTCTGATCTCATCTTTAGCAATGCCTCACTTTGATTACGCATCGGTCCTGTTTACGGATATGCCAGCTTACAACAATCTCCGACTTCAAAGAGCACAAAAAGCGTGTGTCAGATTTATAACGGCAGCTTTACGATACGAGCATATTACACCATACTACAGAGCATTAGATTTTAAGAAAATCGTGGAAAGGAGAGAGATCGATACAGCTGTCCTTGTGAGTAAAATTATTAAGTCCAATAAGTCTCCCAGCTATTTAAGAAATTCATACCAGTTTGCTTGTCTAAATAAATCATCAGGGACTAGGTCTAACAAGTCGCGTTTACAAATACCAACTCATAGAACTCAAAAATATCATTTGTCGTTTCTTGTCCGGTCATCTCAACTGTGGAATGAATTAGAATTATATCATCATTTGCACCTGTCACCGCAGACCATCAGGAGAAAGCTACTGAATGCATAAAATCGTCATGTTGTTTGTATCCTGCACTTAATCTTTAGTTGTTACATTAGTTTTAAGTATTGTTAGTCATTAAGTATTTCTAAACATCCTGCTAGAGAGCGGGTTCTCATGTAGTGGGGCTTCATAGCCCTTTTTGAGGATCCTCAATAAATTCAATTTCAATTTCAATTTCTCTCTCTCTCCCTCTCTCTCCCTCCCTCCCTCCCTCTCTCTCCCTCCCTCCCTCTCTCTCTCTCTCTCTCTCTCTCTCTCTCTCTCTCTCTCTCTCTCTCTTTCAGCAGCTGGTAGGGCGAGAGGCAGAGCGCCGGCCAAGTAGGCGACGTCACAGAGGCGCAACTTGCTTACGACTGTCAGTTCGTCACGTCGCCGACCCGGGCCGCGGAACGCGATAACTCAGTTTTTGCCACTTTGCCTGTCGACAGATGTCTCCCCTCTATGTCGCCCGGCTTTCTGTCTTCGCGCTCTCACCCCACCCCCCCCCCCCTCCCCGCGCGCCCTCTACCGGTCCGACCTCGCACTAGATTGAACTATTGGATTGTAATGGTCCCACCACGTTGTCAGGAGAACGTAAACAACAGCTCACCTGGCTTTCTTATTGTTTTGGTATTTACGAAAGGTATCTAGAAACTCCATCAGTAATCTTGCTGCGACTTTATCGAAACTTACCGGGTGTTTCTCTGAATGCGTAACAGTGTTGCGGGATTGCACATTCGCCAGCGCCTCAGAGGTGGGCCATGGCTCCTTACGGCGCGCCAGTTGGGGAGGCAAACCCGCAACACTATGTTACGCATTCATAGCAACACCCGGTAGGCTACTTGCATACTTGATGAGGAAAATCAGTTCAGGTCTGCGAGAGTTGAGCATGTGGCTCAATAAACTTTATCAATGTCTCCCCTTTTCGGCGCTGTACATTTGGCCGCTCGCGTAGATCAGCTGAGTGGGGTGCCCGTGTTTGTTTGTTTGTTTGTTTGTTTGTCCGCCTGTGCGTGTGTTTGTTCGTCTGCTGGAGCGTTTGCTGTTTATTCGCGCTGCCGCCCTGCCGCGGTGGCGCGGCCGGCATTATGACGCGGAGGGACGTAAAAAGCGTCGGCCGGAGCAGCGCCAGGCAGCGCCCTCTGTGCGACCGCTTCTTTTATTATTTTGCGCGCGGCTTCTCCCGCGCAACACATCTTGCAGGGAAAGAGAGGCTGAGGCGGAGATAAGCAGGAGAGATGGCTGGCTGTGTTGTTAAAATACCTCTCTCGCCCCCCCCCCCCCTCTCTCTCTCTCTGCCTATCTCTCGCCTCTCTCTCTCTCTCTCTCTGTCTATCTCTCGCCTCTCTCCCTCTCGCTCTCGTATGGGCGCTGTGGAATGTGTATTTTGCTATAATTTGCTCTTCCTGGGCTGGTTGGTTTGCGCCCCTCGGTGTTGACAAAAGCGCCCGCCAGTCTATTGAAGGCGGTGGAGGCATTTCCTTGGCGCGGGTGGAGCGCCGCGGGGATTTCCACCCGGCGGGGTGGGGCGGGGCGGGGCGGGGCGGGGCGGGGTGGGGCGGGGCGGGGCGGGGCGGGGCGGGGCGGGGCGGGGCGGGGCGGGGCAGGGCGGGGCAGGGCGAGGCGAGGCGTGTGGGTGGTGCCAGTCCAGGGCGTCACTTATTAGCGCTTTGCTGCTGAGTCCCTCAGGAGCTTAGTGACATTATCTCTTCCCTCCCTCTCTCTCTCTCTCTCTCTCTCTCTCTCTCTCCCTCCCTCCCTCCCTCCCTCCCTCTCCCTCCTTTGTCTCTGTCATGTAATTATTCGCCGCCTTCTGTGTCGCCGCGCGGTGAGGTGAAGTTCCGGTCGCATGTCTTCGGTACTCACACCCCTCTCTCTCTCCATCTCCATCCATCTCTCTCGCTCCCATTGATTGCCTCCTCGTGTCAGCGCTGGCCGGCCTCCGGCCTGAGAGGCCGGGGCCGCACATGACGAATGGGCCTCGAGATGGTCTCTGCTCTTCCCGTGTGGATTGACTGGGGCGGTGTGATTGGGGGGTCAGGAGGGAGGGGGTCATTGCTTGGGAGTGCTGGGAGCACTGTAGGTCGACCGCGCGGGCTGCAACTATACTAACCAACCCCATCACCGATAGACGTCCCCATATGATGAGAACACAACCACTCATGGGGGAAACAACCATGGCAATGTTAGCGAGGGGGGATGCACATTGGAAAAACTTGTATAGTCTACTCGGTATTTACGCTGTATTACAGCTGTATTACGCACAATATTTGATCAATGAAGGGCATCTTTTTGTGTTTTTCGGTATTACATTACAGGTATTACCACTTAATACATAGATCAGGTGTGCAGAGTATTACGGAAGTGAATACCCCCTCGAATGTTAGTGCACCTTCGTTACCCAAGGGAAAAAATCAGATAAGTTAAAAAATGAAAAAAAACAAAAATCAAATATTTGATAAAATGTCTAATGTACAAAAGTTCAAAAAAATTCTTCAGAATTATAGGTTTAAGCGAGGAGATTCAATAAAATTTCAGGAAGTTCACATGTAATCATGGCATATGCTCTCCGAAATTCGAAGCTCTTTCCTGGCAGAAGACTCATTCAAAACAGAACTATGCAATATATTGATCATAATTAAACCAGCTGGTACGAATCTATAAATGAGAAACATGCGCTTCCATCGGTCTTAGAGACGTAATGTCAAAAGCATCAATCTATTTTAGTGATGACTGCGGTTAACCTTGCCCATTTTGAGTGAGCATGCATATCCTCAAGCTCACTTAATTTGAGTGATATTTTAGATTCTTTTTCATTTTGAGCGAGCAGGTTCCTAAACTACTACCAAAAGAGCCTGTTCTTGGCACAAAAAATGTTCTTGCAGCGTGCAGGAACATTTACTTAGCACGTGAAAATTTTGCTTGATCCAAAGGTGAATATGGGATTGAGCTATAAGCTCACGTTCTTGTTCTAAGAACGGGCTTTTTTGGGTGTATTAAGTACTTGTTTGGAGTAAGATGAAAAACTATGGCTCTTTTTCGATGAGCCATCTGACTTTAGCATTTGCAGTGACACTGATCGTAAGGGTGCCAGCTGGCCTCGCTGCCCGCTCTCATCCAGTACGTCGCATGCCTGCTCTCCATAAAGTCCTACAGTCAATTGCGCCCGTCGAATGACGCTATAAATTTTTTTGCAGTGTCGTCTGCCGGGCTGAGGCCCTCCGCGCCACCGCCGAGCCAGGTACGGCATACGTGTACGCCCCAACGCGGCCGCCGTCGGCAGGTGCCCATCAAAACACAACAGGGCAATTTTCATTCTTTATGAGGCAGCCGGTTTTGTTCGGCGGGGCGGCCTGGGCTGGGCTGGGCGCGCGAGCGAGCGAGCAGGGCGGCGGGGCGATAGGCGGCCCCGACCACTTTGTGACCTCTCCAATCAGACACTCGCGCTGTAAACATTAGGCAATATTGGCACAAGTCGGGGCGTCGCTTTTCGCCGTAAATTCCAGTAAAAGCGGTCGCAGCTCGCAACGGTCAGAGAAATACCATGCACCTATGAGGGGGCAACTACTGTGTACAAGCCGAAATCTCGATGAAATTTTCGGGAATCTCGTTGAAATAATCGAAAATTTAAAGAAGAAATCTCACGAAATCTAAAAAAAAATCATCAGAGAAATCTTGTGAAATCTCATGAAACTTTACGGACTCCCCTGAAACCATGTAAATCTTTTAGAATTTTTTATAACGTCGTATAAGTTTGTGAAATCTTTTCGGACGAAATCATTACAAAATCGGACTAAATCTTAAGCAATCAACAGATATCTTATTTCAGTATAAATTCTGTGTACACTAGGAAAGATAGTGGTTTCCCCCTCGATCACTTCCCACCTCACATATCGCTGAGCTCTGACACTGAAAATTTAAGTGCATAAATGTCGCTCAGGTGAGTGATTTTTTATTAATCCACACTCTTGTGGGTGTGCGAATGCTAGTTCTGAGATGTAGAGATGACTCCGGCTCGGATGCGTTAATGAAGTGCGAGAAAAATTTCACACCCCTCTGCAGCCGGAGCGATATATCCATGCGACTTGGGTTTCCAGGAGCAGTGTCATGTTTGATCGAGACTCACTTATTTCTCCTTTCTCTCTGTTTTATTTGCAATATCGGTCGATGCTCTCCGGCTCCCCCGCGGGGGGTTTTGTTTTTCAGGGAAACGCAAACGCGCGCGCACATGGCCGGCTTGTCCGCTTTGACGCTATGTACTTCCCAAAGTGCCTGACTGCCCTGCCCTGCCCTTCCCTCCTCGATATACCCCTCGATGAAAGGTCCGCCCTGCCCAGCTTCAGGGGCCAGAGATGACGCGCGGGCGGGGCGGGGCGGGGCGGGGCGGGGCGGGGCGGGGAGCGTCCCTCCGTCCACGTATGGCCTGTTTGCACAGGGCATCCATCCCGACCCCCTCCAAGTTGAAGTACAAAATGCAATTTCGCTCGAGCGAAAGGGGCGAAGCTGTCCGGTGGTGGACACGCAGTGGCAGGGCGCGCCTGCTCAAGGGAGTAAACACAGCAAGACCAAAACTTTTGCCCTGTTTTTCTCTTTTATACGTATTGTTTTTATTCATCTTATTTTTGGCATGTTAAAAAAATCACACAAAAAACGGCGGAGAGGAGAGGAAAGCAGAAGTATGAAAGAATGAGTTGTTGCGCCCTTCGGTATAGCGGTTGCAAGCCAGTCTCTAGCGCGCGTTTCACCCCTCCCTCCCCCCCCCCCCAAAAAAAAATATAATTCGCATCTGAGCAAAATAATTAGCAGAGGCGTACTTTTTTTTTTTTGCGGGATGGACCCAATTATTTTCTAGCAACCCGCGCTATTTACTTTTCCGCCGTTTTAAGTTTTCAGCCGTAGCGCTAGTTTTCCACTTCCACGTCTTTTTTCAGCAAACGATTTTTTCCTGTTGTCTGTGAGTGAATGTATGAGTAGGTGTGTGTGTGAGTAAATGGGTGAGTGAGTGAGTGAGTGAGTGAGTGAGTGAGTGAGTGAGTGAGTGAGTGAGTGAGTGAGTGAGTGGTTGTGTGGTAAAGAGAATGTATTAGGGCGGGTGCGCGCCAGCGCGTTGGTCGCCCCGTGTATCGAGTAGAAAGCATGTGAGGCAAACCCTTTTCGCCCGCTTTTGTTCTGTCATTACATCATAAATATGAAGGAGAAATTACACGCGAGGACCGGACCGGGGCTGAGTGGTCGTCAGTTTTGGGGCTGGTCGCGGTACTATCGAGGGAATTTCCTGCAAGTTACGTCAGCGTTTGTCTGGTTGCGGGAGATGCAAATCTCTTTGATCGTTCCTCCGGCCGCCTCTGGCATGAGGGCGGAACGGGCGCGCCGTGCGAGCGGGCGACTTACGCACGCAACCAACCCTGAAGCGAAACACTTCTTATTTTAGATCGTGCCATTATAGAATCCCTTAGATATCCGCCCGGCGTGCGTTGCTCCGCGCGGGCTCAGGGGGGTTGGGTTGCCGCCCCTGCTCCGCTGCTCTGCGACGCGAGCCACTGTGAAAAATATTTCCGTAGATGTACAATATATTTTGTAATTCACTATGTACAACATATCTCGTACATGTACGACTTTACACGTTACGACTTTGTTGGCTCACCAATCGATTCTGAGTTGATACGCATAGTTATAAAAAGTTTACAATATGAATCGTAATTGTACAAGAACTCTCATGGAAAATTTTCCCGTACCGGTACAAGGATTTCTCACAGTGGCCCCTCTTCTCTCTCCCCTCCCCCCCCCTCCCCCTCCGGGCCCCGGATACCCTCCCCATCGCCGCCGTTTCCACGGCGCCCTCTACAAACTTTCTTGGAAAACATGACGTTCAACTGTAGCGTTTCGTGTTCCACCAGCAAGGAATATAAAAGGACTCGGTAATAATGCGTGCGTTTACTCTCGTCTGGCCGCTCCTGCACCCCCTGGAGAGAGAGAGAGAGAGAGAGAGAGAGAGAGAGAGAGAGAGAGAGAGAGAGAGAGAGAGAGAGAGAGAGAGAGAGAGAAAGGGAGGGAGAGAGAGGGGATGGGGGGTAGAAGGGAGAAGGGGTGCAGGGTTGGGCGGTCTAGAATGTGTCCGTGCCGGAGTCGCATAGGACGTGAAGCACGCAGTAAAAAGCCCCCGGCGCGCCCTCCCCCGCCCTATACACTGCCTGCCTGCCACGCCACCCCTTGCCCGTCTGCCCCATGAACGTCTCCGGCGCATACATCCTCACCCTCTCCTCTACCCCCAACCCTTACGCACCTGCCTACCTCGGCGTGCCAGCTTCTAAACGGGCCCTTTTTTCTGCTTTTTTCCCAGAGGATGATATCACATTTACATCACATCTTCAACCATACTAAACCAATAACATCAAAATAGTCATGTGGTGTCAGCTTTCTTACTCTCTCTTTTTTTCTAAAAAATAAAAAATTAAAGCTTAGGATGTGTTTAATTGACATATACACAAATCGTTTAAGCTGAATGGTGGATAGGACGTTATGAATGAAAGGAGACGAAGTCATACTTTTTTAGCTAATTGACGACATACATATTAATAAAAATGGAAGTTGTATGTTGTGAAAATACAAATAGCTCTTCAAACGGTGTTGGTCGGAGACGTATGTAAAGTAAAATGGCGACTTACTATTTTTTTGTTATTCGTGGTGAATACTGTCCTAATCTGTAAATGTTTATTAAAAGCCATATACCATTTTGGGTTGGTAAATGCAGCATTAATAGGTCATGCAGATTTTTCATAAAACCTTTTTTTTTTTGGCTTTGCACCCGAAAGATGGGATAGCGTTCTTGGACTTGGACTGCAGCCTGTGGAGCGCAGTGTGTACAAGGAAGAATGCTCGTGTGGCCGAAAATACCCTCGGTGTATGACATCTCCGGGGAGGAGATTGCAATCGCTCTGCTGCGCCGCGCCGGCTGCCCGTCCGGTCGCCCTGCCCTGCTCCATTGACAGGGCCGCCTGGTCTCATTCCTTTGTGGCGCTCAGGGGGTCACCGGGTCCTTCCTGATGAGCTCCTGAGATTTCGCCAGCCTTGGCCAGCAGCGTCCTCCTTCCGGCCCGGCACGGTCCAAGATAGCCGCAGAGTCTATTTATGTCCATTTTGTCCCGACCCGCACCTCCTCAAGCCTCAAGCTCCATCAGCAGCGCCCTCTGGGGGGAAAGGAAGTTTAGGTGAAGACTCATTTTAGGGATGTCGAAATAACGACGACATCGCAAGCGAGCGCCCATAAGGCCCTGGGAATCGCACTGAAAAGGCAAAGGAACGATAAAGAACCCTTTTAGGCCTTTACATAGTCCTTGTACAAATCGTGTCTCCCTAAGGATACGAATGTGTTCAAATGATGCTAAATTTGAGTGAATTTCGACACAATCATCGCAATCTCCGAAAGGCACCTAAATTTGGCACATTTGAGAGTAAGAATTTTTAAAACTTTGGTTTTTCAATGCAAGTGAAGGCAAACATTCTCGTACGCCTGTAGGTGCTTGGACTCACACAGGTCTGTTTAGTGTCTGTTGCCCTCCGCAGGACGAAAATGTTCTCGGATTCAGTGCAAAATGGACTGAGATTGAGATAGCGAGTGCCCTGGAGACGACGTAAGTCAAATGATACTTGGTTTAAGTATATTAAACTGAAAACAGCCACTATCTTTTCCAGGGGTGCGTTCCCAGGAAAGGGGGAAAATTTTCCTCTTCGCATGCAACGTCTCCATTCTTTCCGTATTTTTGAAGGCAAGAACGGCGCCATACTTCGTCCCCCTCAGCCGCCTCCACCGTTTCGTAATTCGGCCTCCTGCCCCAACCCCCCGCTCCCCGCACTCCTTTGGGGAATATGAGGCAGACGTGTAGGTGACCGTCCTGTTTGCTCGGGCATCATTAATGTGTGCTTACTTAGCGCTAGCGGCTAAACTCTCAGCCATCCCAGAGTTTGCTCCCGGGACCCTCCGGGCCGCCGTGGGCGGCGGGGCTGCTGGGTAGGGCGGGGCGGGGCGGGGCGGGGCGGGGCGGGGCGGGGCGGGGCGGGGCGGGGGCCCTAGTCGGTGGGGGCCGCGGGGGCCCCTCGCAGGGCGCGGCGGGCGCTTGTCTCCAACCTCCTCCCTCGCCTCCTTCCCACAGGAGTAAGCCGGAAACACTTCCCACAGTCGGTCAGCGCATTCCTCTCTCTCTCTCTCTCTCTCTCTCTCTCTCTCTCTCTCTCTCTCTCTCTCTCCCTCTCCCTCCCTCCCTCCCTCCCTCCCTCTCTTCTCTAGCTTGGCGGAGTCATCGCCCATTCATCGGACCGTACGTCTGTATTTAAGCCCCTGGTAAGGATTTTACCTTGAAGTGGATTACAATTACAAATTAATGACGACTGTGGTGGCGAGCCTTTCGATCCCGTGAGGAATGAGAATGACGCGTCAGGAACAAGCCGCGGCCTGTACGACCACTGGAAAAAAGTTCTCTTTGAGTATCATCAGCATTCGTCCTTTATTCGTTATTTTTAACTAAAGTAGTAAATTTAAAAAGACCGACATGGCGATATTTAGTCGTTTTGCTTTTAAATCTCCTTTTTATTATTTTTTTTTTTAGTTTGTTAAAGCATACAGCAGGTAACGCAATAACTGAATGTACAGGGTACGCTCTGTTTGCAAACCCGCCGGTCAATATCGCGTGATTTGGAGAAAGAAGGAGAGAAGAGAGCAAAAAAAGGCCCAACGGCTACAAAAAGCAATATGGATAACGCTATTTGGAGCGCTGCGCCCGCAGTCGGTCGCGGTTCCGTGCGTCCTATCGGTTTTATCATTGCCAGTGATAGATTTTCCTCTCCATGTGCCCGGGCGAGACATGTCACATTTCGGAGGACGAGGCGAGCAGGGGGAAAAACGGAGTGGGGCTGCAAAAAAAGAGAAAATACGGGGTGGGTGGGGGGTAATTTGCCTTGCAGTCCGTCCTCGTCAACCCAGCGTCCTGATTGCTTATCGCTTTAATTCTGCATGCTCAAACTGCTGCTGTACTGTACTCTGTCCCACTTCCTCCTCAGCCGCCCCCATGTCTCTCTCCCTCTTAATCTCTAATGACATAAATTAGGTAATCGCGCAAGAATCGCGAAATAATTTAAAACAGTGAGAGAATAAGGAAAGCCGAGTGCCTCTCTGTCAGCCTCGTGTCTGTGGCCCTGCCGCCACCCGCCGCCGACGCCCCAGACGCACACACAGTGGTCAACTTTTATTAGGCGCTGCGCTTTACGGCCGCGTCCCGCCGCGCGCACTCAGACCCGCCCGCGGCCCGGACCGGCCCGGGCAGCCATGGAGGCGGATGTGACGCCGAGGGGGTTGCGTCCCGCGCGCCGCTTTCTCACACCTGTCATGCGGTAGAGCCGGGGAGGATCACTCATGCAAAATGTGTTTACTAAATCTTTTGACTTGAATTTTTAGCAGATGATACGAAGGTATCAGCCTGCTTGTACTGTCATACAGCGAGCAGTATGCAGAGAGCAGCGCAGCCAGCAGAGAGCAACCGGCAGAGCGAGCAGCCAGTGTGGCATAATATTATACAGGGGGGAAAATGTCGCGCGGCGGCGGCTCCGCGCGCGCCCCGACGACGCGACTACTCCACGCCACCTCTCAGGCCGCCGGGCCGGGCGGCCGGGCCGCTGCCCCCTCCCGCCCCGCGCCCACCCCCTCCTAGCCCAGCGCGACAGCGCTCCGCTTCCCTGCGGCCTGCAACGCGTACGAACATCTACCATACGTATCATCTGCTTTCAAGTTCCGGCCGTCCGGAACTTTTTGGTCACGGTCGCGTGGTCTGTTTTTTTTTCAAAGTTTTTTCCTTTTTGTAATTTTTTTTTTTCAAGGAAAATGTCCCTTTTTTATAAATTTTGATCTTTTATCCCCATGTTTAGCTTTTAGTATTTTTTATTTTTTTTCAGACTTTTCGTCATTTGTTCTTGATTTTTCGTATGGATGCGTACGGAATTTAAAGATTTTTTACAAATTTATAAAATTTGTAAATTGTTTTCTTTTACCCCTCTAGTCATCTCGCACCTCCAGTTGTGCCAGACCTCTTTCGGACACACCTGTTATCTGCACTCTAGACATTTCGTTTTTCTTTCCTTCCCTTGTATACCTGAACCACTGTGAGAAAAAACTACAGTTTAAGTACAATTTTTTACCGTTCGAAGTACAATAAAATATTGTACTAAAATTGTACCCGGTATAAGGTAAATTAGTGATGTACCTACGGCATTAACGAAAACCGTAAACCGTTAACTCAAAACCGTTTTTTAGTTGTATGAGTTACGGTTTTTCTCACAGTGACGTTGCGCGTGTCGGGACGGGCCCGGCGGAGGCGCAACTTGATTACAATATAGGCTAGCCGTCGTAGCTCTGCATGGAAATAGGAGAAGAACACGCCTTTTTTCTCTTTACATGCCGTGGCAAAGATGAACAGGGAGAGCGGAGGAGAGAACGTCCAAGTTAGTCCAGGTTCAACAACAGGCCGCCCAGCCTTTCTCTTGGCTCGGCAAGCAACTTTTGCCATCCTTTACTCGGTCCGGCCGCTGCCTTTGTTTCTAATAACGTTCAATAGTATGGGGCGGGGGCGTCAGGGTATCCATTTCTCCTTACCACCCCTCTCTCTCTCTCTCTCTCTCTCTCTCTCTCTCTCTCTCTCTCTCTCTCTCTCTCTCTCTCTCTCTCTCTCTCTCTCTCTCTCTCTCTGAACGCGGCCGCGGGCCACCACCGGTCGCACTCCTCTCCTCCCGACGGAAAGATAGGAAAGGAACTCCCCATAGTAATATGAGTTTCAGTGGCGCGCGCCGTGCTCGGCCCTTAAATTATGGGCCAATATCCAGTAGGCAAGGGTGCTGCCTGCCTGCGAGTCCAGGGCAGGGGCAGGGCTGGCGCTGGCGCTCCCCGCGTGCAGCGGCCCCGCCACGCTCCGCCACGCCCCGCCACGCCCCGCCACCCCGCGGCGACAGGTTGCAGATGCCGGAACTGCCCTCTGAGGGACCCTAAAGGACCCCGCAGGGACGCGGCCCTCCACGGCCGCCCGCTTCATACTGTCCCGTGGCGCGCAGCTCCATTCTGCTGTATATACAATATAATATTGTGTATGTGTGCGTGTGGAGTATAGTAACACATTTCTTCTCCCTGCTTACACACACACACACACGCACACACACACCCACACACACACACACACTACAGCTCGGTGTTTCGAGAACTTTTAAATACTCGTGTTTATTACAACGATCACTGAATAGTCAAGACGAGTCAATAATTCTCGCTCCTATACACACTAAATGCAAAGGGACAATTTTGTCCCAAAAAATGTTGCGTTTTTGTGCACACCAATCTCCTTTGACAAATTTGTGTAATAATTTGGGACGATTTGTAATATTTCGGATGCAAATTGACTCAATTTAGTGGGACAGTTTGTCCCAAAGGAAACAATGTGTACAAAAACGCAACATTTTTTGGGACAAAATTGTCCTTTTTCATTTAGAGTGTACGGGCGAGAATTTTAGAGCAATCGTATAACTCTCTGGAGACAGAGAGTTTTTTTTTTTTTTTTTTTTTTTTTTTTTTTCAGATGATACCTTACCACCTTTGCTTTAAAACATACACGAAAGTACAAGACAAAGTAAGGTGTCAGCTAGCTATTACTCTCGAGTCCAGGAACCAAGCGCGTACCCCGGGTATAAAGTGCCCGTGAGTGAGTGAGTGAGTGGGTGAAGCGCAGTCCGCGCGAAACAGAGCCGCCTACTGAATATATCTACTGAATAGAATAAGGACAAAAATTCTTACTCCAACTAAGCATGGAAAAGTATGTCCTGGATTCGAGGGTTAGCACGCAAACAAAAATAATGCGCGTCTAAGCTAAAAACAAATTAGCAGGTATACCAATTTTTTAGCTGTATAGGTGCCGCCAATTTTAAAGCTTTCGAGGTTCTAGCAATCCTGACACTTATTTTTCCTCTGTTTAAAGTTTTTGAGCCGTAGTGCTAATTTTTTCACATCTAATTTCAGTCGAGCGTGTTTTTTCTTTTCCCCGTGTGCACTTTTGTTATTCGCTTGTTAATCTTAAACGAACAGGAATTGGCTGTCGTAAATTTCTAAATCAGAGATTGCAACAAATAGTGAAAATTTACAAAGACTATATTTACAGAGTGCTTTTGTCAACATGTGGCAGGCAGAAATTAGACCGTGTGAAAGTTGAACAAGAAGTGCAGCAGTGCCACTTGTGATGCTGATTTTGCTTCTGCTTCTACACACCTGTCCGCCGCATCCCTCCTCCTCCTCCTCCTCCTCCTCCTCCTCCTCCTCCTCCTCCTCCTCTCTCTCTCTCTCTCTCTCTCTCTCTCTCTCTCTCTCTCTCTCTCTCTCTCTCTGTATCTGTCTCTCTCCGGCAGTTCCCGCACCCCTTGTCTCCTCGACACTTACGCTCTCTGCACCTCCACGTGCAGGAAGGGTAGGAGAAGGAGAGGGAAGGCTTAGGGGAAGACTCTCTGCCTGCCCGCTTAGTTGCTTAGCGATGCACTTTACGTAAACTCCTTCGCCGCCGGTAGGGGCTGACTGTCTTTTCTGTCTCCTGCTCAGCTATCCCTCTCTGTCTCGCTCTCTTTCTCTCCCTCACTCCACGTCGTCGTTTCCACCTCTTTTCCGTCTGAGCAGGCCTCGTTTTTCTTCAAACAAGAATGTAGTCCGATTGGATGGCGCTGCGTACGCGAAAAGATTCGCGGAGTCGTCTCCAACCCAGCTCGCGATGTCACACTTACTGAACTTGTATCTTTTAGAGCCTTTTTTTCCGCGCAAATATGTGCAAATGATTTGCATAAAGTTCTGAGTACGCAAAGGTTTTTTTGCACAAACAACTTTGTACAAATCATTCGTACAAAAAAAAGGAGATATAAATCCAATTAGTGCGTGTGAGAGGTTTGGTTTTAGTGGTGCTGCTGCCTGGACTGCATTGGACTGCACTACAAACCTTGTGGATGTGAAAATATTGATTCGTACACTTGGACGGATGAAGGTGTGGTGAATTCCTGTGGTTTGCATTCCTATTTGCGATTTCCTGAATACTTCGAAGTATGCTGATTGACAAACACCTGTACACACTTGGTTTTCCTGAGATTTCCCATAGAAACTCAGACGTTAGTGTGGCCAAGGAATGAAAGCTTACTGAGCTACAAGTGTACGAGATTCACACTCTTGGGTTGCCAGTGTGCCTAGGGCCGGGGGCCGGCCTTTCTGGCCCTGGAAGCGGGGCGGTGACCTATCAGGGAGGGGTTGGGGGTGAGAAGGGGGCGCGGGCGGGGTGGGCTGCTCATGGCCTATCTCTCTTCCTTTATTACTAACGTTTTCGATGGAACAAACCAATAAAGAGGCAGTGCGTCTTCCAATGCGAATGGGACATGGTACACTGTGAAAAAATAAAGAAAAAAACTGTAGGGAGTTACGGTTTGCGGGGTTTGCCTCTGTTCTATACCGTACTTTTCATGTACGATGAGACGCCCAAAGAGAAATTTTGGTGGACGTAACGTTGATTCAACGTTGAACTGTCACGTGGAATCCACGTGGATGATCCACGTGGAAGCGACGTTAATTTGACACTTCGTTCCACCACTTTTCAACGTTGATGTAACGTGGAATCAACGTGTTTGCCTATTCTCAAATTTCACTTTCTTTTGGGTATTGTTGTCAGAAATCATAAAAATATTCCTTGACTGATATTACTTTCCCTTGTGTGACAAGGTTTTTCTTACTTACAATCTTACTCATTTATTTTCTGTACCTTACTTGGAGTTGAACCCGGGATCTTTAGAGCTGGAAGTCTAGTACCATACCCGTTAGCCTACGGCGCCACTGATGAGGAAGGAGCGTCAGCAACCGATCCCACTGTAAGGGTCAACCCACACAGCTCCTTCGCTTGACCTTAGCGATTTGGGCGTTAAGTACGTCGAAATTCGATTCCTTTTGTTTGCGACAAATTGTAAATAATATTTTATAAGGACAAGACAGTTTTCAGGCATCTATAAAAAATAAAGATGTGACTAAATTTTGAATGTTGAACTATGAACTTTGTACCGTGGATTCCACGTGGATTTCACGTGGATTCTACGTTATTTCCACAAAGTCCCATTCAACATGGAAAAAATTCATAAATCGCCCTTCTTTCCATGAATCAGGAACAGGAAAGTCTCTAACACAGAAACAACGAGGGGATTAGTAAGTAGTTGAAATATGGTGGATCTATCCACGGTGGAGGAAAACACGTTGATTCCACGTTATTTCAACGTATTCTCATGAACTTGATAAAGAAATCATATAGCGTCTTTTATCTCATGAATCATGGAAACGTATGGAGAACAGTCGACAACACAGGAAAACCAGATGAAATAGTTGAAATATGGTGGATCAGTCCACGGTGGACAAAATAACGTCCATTCCACGTTTTTTCAACGGGATGTCGCAAGTTCAGCTGCCAAGCAGTTTTTTCACTACTTACAATGCTTAAGCACCCCAGTTTCTTGCAAACATAGATTTATGATGATATTTTGTAAAAGGGAAAGTAGTTGAATTTTGGTGGATTCATCCACGTCCACGATAGATCAACGCATCCACGTGGAATCCACGTTGAATCCACGTCACGCTTCTCTTTGGGACGTGAACGTTGTATATGGCTTGTACTTTTCTTGTTCGATAAGTTCGTATCGGTTGTAAACGCACTTTCTTGTGTAGATTTTTTCCTGAGACCCCAGCATGCGCACTGTTTAAACCTTGCGAACAATCGTTGCAAAGAAATTGTATGCTTCGCATTGCGAAGAAAATGTTCGTATTACAAACAAAATAGTTCGCAACGCTTCGCAAGCTTACAAACTTTTTACGCCTTACAAACTAAATAGTTTGTAAGTTGCGAAGAAATTCTTCGCAATTGCGAAGCAGCCAAATACTTCGCAGCTTACAAACTATTTTGTTTGTAATACGAACTTTTTCTTCGTAAGGTTTTAACTGTGCGTGTAAAATGAGGGTAAGTGTTCCCTAATGTACACAACGTAAGCAAAACATTACGGTGTGGACGAGGCGACGAACTTACTTAGCGGGCCGTGTAGGAGCTGACCGACGTGGGCTATTCTAACAGAGTAGGGGCAAGGGCCTCCCGTAGGAACTATGGGTCCGTCCTCCGGGCGTTTGCGCGGGGCCCGCTAGTATATCTTTTGGTATACTATATGAATGACATCGCAGGATGAAAAATTGATACGCTCCAAAGTTTGCGCCAAATCATTGAGATCGCCGACCCCTCTGCCCTCACCGTAATGCCTGTACATCGATTAGGAAGCTTCAGAGGACGAAAGGGTTAACGGCCGGCTGGAGGTCTCACGCGCGCGACGCCCGCCGGGGTTGTGGCGAGCGGGAATGGGGTTGACGTGGGGGGGGGGGGGTCGGTCCGACACCTTTCAAGTCTGTGCAGCGTGCGCGTCGCTTGCACTATTAACGCTGTCAACGGTACCACTGCACCGTTGATGGCTCTAACGGGACACAGCGAGTGACGCATAGTACTTTCACACTGAGTTGATTTGTATTTTTAGGCAACGGAGTTGCCTTCTAAAATCGCTTTGAAACGTCTGTCAATTGTTTTATATGGCCCCTTACGGGAGGAAAAAATCCGCTCCAACGATTTTTATAATATTACCTACAGTTATAGTATGTAAACTTGTATACTCACTCTGAAAGTTTAATAGAAATTTAAACTACAGATTTTCTGTAAATTTGAATTGAAATTTCAGTTGCTATGGTAATGCTCGACTTGTCAGCTGAAATCACCAGGAGAAGGGGATAGTTTTTCGTGGTGGGGCTAGGCGGAGTCGAGCCAACACGGAGCGAAAGAGAAACCTCTAAAGTCTGCGTTCAAACAAAGCTCTGCTTCAGTGAAACGCTCAAGAAAGAGATGACACCACTGAAATTCGCACGTGACCACCATACCGCCCTTTCGAAACCTACTTCATTTTTACCGAACGAACAGTCGACTGCGGCGCACTTCTGCCAACCTAAGATAATAATTTCAAATCGTAACGTAGGGGGATTAGTGATCCTTTTCATGTTTTCTAGGTTGGCACGTTGTGTAAACAAGGTTTGTTTGAGGTGGACGCGCGTGCGCTGTGTCGCCGGCTGTCTTTTAACCATGGCCGCCTCGGCCGGGAGCTGAGGCTCCCACCTCGCGACTTTAAATCATCGTATAAAGTTATCGAAACGTTGACAAGGCGAATTGAATGCGTAAATAGTACTTTTTTACCTGCAGAAAACGGTTTGGTAAGTTTGACTTCAATCTGGTGAGCAGAATTCTTGAAATGGTGTACATTTACGTGTATCATTTTCGTATATCACTTGTGTTCCTACGTTTTGAACCTCCATGAAACTTTGCAAAACGATTTCCGCAGGCCTGGAACTGCTATTTTCACATTAATTTCGGCTGCCTAACATTTCGTTCATCTAAAATAAATAGTTAAAGTCGCTAGGTTTAGGGCCCCGGTTCGCCCCTTCGGTGCGCTCGGTGGAGGGGACGGTATTGTTGACGTTCCGCTCCGGCCGTGACCTCGCCGCCCATTTTTTGCTGTCAGAAGGAGAGCTTCTTTTCTCTCTTTTTCCTGGCGTTTAGATGACGGCCTAACAGTCGGAGAGTATTCATTGCTTGAAACCCGCCTTATCAAATCGAATTTATAATCATTTAGTCACTATCTTGACTATCGTAAACTAAACAAAACTACTGCGTTTTCTTACAGTCTTATGATACACTCACAATAATTTTACCATAGTTATAGAAACTCCGTTGTCGTGAAATCGTATTTTTTTATTTGTACAAAGCTGAACAGCCAAATCTTTTGCACATATTTGTGCGTGCACTTGTACACTTTAGTGCATAATTTGTAGAAAATAATTCAATTTTGGAGACAAATTTGTGCAAAACGAAACGCATGTTTAAGTCGAGTCTCTCGCTACTCATTTAGCGGTGTATTTTGAGAGTGTGGCACTTTTTAAATTGATAAATAGATTCAAGATGATGCGCTGTGAAAGTCTATAATATTTGTTTTGTTTTTAAATTTTAGAAAAAAAAATTCGGCCTTTTTGCACACACTCGATTTCCACTCCCTCACTGCTCTGTTGGTTGGCGTAGAAAAACGCCAAATTTCTGGCGTACCCATGAAGAACGTCAAATATAATATTAAGCGTATTTCGGCTCAAAACGCCAAAATTTTCCGTCGATTGACTCTTTAGTATTGGGATTTTTTCACGAATCTTTCAACGCCAAACAGTTTACAGTGTGCTAGTCTTTTCAAGTGTCTGATATTCCTTGGTGGATTTTTTTTTTTTTTTAAGCGGATGAATGGAATTTTAGATATGTCAACGACATTTTCATACTCGGTATTCCAGGCTCCTTGGCTCGCACCCACACCTTCAGCCGGAGGGGGTGGGGCCGTGGTGCGCGCCGCGTCGTGTGGCATGTAGATAAAGTTTATCCAGAGCGAGCGGAGCGGTTAACGGTTAATGCCGCAGTTTATGCCTTCTGTCGTAAATATTTGACTTGTGCGACTCGCGCACCGCAGTCCCAGTGCTGCCCCCGCTCGGGTCGGGCCGGGCCGCCCCCAAGGACTCCGCGCCGCTATATGGATTTACGGACGGCCAACTTGTGTTTAGTGCCCTAATGACCTTGCGCGACATGGGGTCGCCAAGGCGAAGGGCTCGGGGCGCAGCGGCGAAGCAGGTCGCGCTATACTCCCTCACGCTCTGGAAAACAGTGTCATCCGGGGTCTGCGCCTGCCTACTGTGTCAGGAGATTGCATAAACGTAACGCGATCAAGTAGAGCGGGTGACACTGCACTCTGGAAATCCATGTGTACGAAGGTACACAAGCGTTTCAACAATATGTGGGCCCTCGCGTGACCTTCCTGGTCCTTGTTTCGAAGCTCGAGGGGCCCCGAGGAGGTATCACTCACAGAAAATGTTTACAATAAGTTTTTGACTCCTGATTTTTTAAAGATTTCTTGTTTTGATCTTTATAATTTTTTTCAATTGATTTTTCAAGTAAAATTTCTGCAACGTTTTTAGAAATTTTAATCTCTTTCCCTTGTGCATCTTTTTCATTTCTATATTTCGATCGTTTGTTCATTTCTCGATTTTCCTGATCTTTCTGTATCTTCCGTCGTTATTTTATTTTTATTTATCTTTTTATTATTTTGGGGACCGTACAATGATTTTTCAAAGTGACTCACCCCTCGAGAGGCCCTCTGCTGCAACACGCAATTGTGCGCGCACCGTTCCAGCTTGTTCGCAGCTTGCTCGTCGTGATCGCGGTTCGCGCTGGCGCCGCCCTGCAGTTGGAAGGAAACTTTAGCGGGGGTCGGATTCCGCGCGCCGCGTGCGGCTCAGTTAGTTATAGAGCTCGCGCCGCCCGACTAAAGACCCCGCAGTGCAGTGGCCTAATCTGTTTAGAGGGCCCCGGGCCCGAGCCTCGCCCGCTGCGCCCGCACTACCCTTTGCTGTCCTGTGTGCAGCGTGCGCAGCCCCCCCCCCTCCCCTCACCTCCCCGCCCGCCGCACGCATGGATTGAAAATAGTGCCATAATCGACTGCATGGGTGTGGAGTTGGCTCTCCATCAACAACACACCTCTAGATGTGCGTCGTACATTTTTCATTCACTCTTCCGTGTGCGACAAATTTTCAGACTGCCGTGGTGCCCAGCCTGCATATAGTTATTGTGCTTTGTCTATAATAACTACACATGTACGAATAGGCATGCAGTCACTTAAAAGTTTGTGACGAATATGGCGCAAACTTGTTCCTCCTGGGGCAAGAGGCGCTTTCACCTGCAGGGGAGCGAGATTCGCACCCTTGCATTTCCAGAGTGGCGCGGTGCTGGAGAGGCGTGGGTTCTAGCGGGAGCGTGTGGTATTTTAAGCCCGCGTCACTTGGCATGCTGCGCTGTGGGCGGCGCGGCGCCCCCGACAAGTACCGCCTCGCTGCCTGTTTGCGTGGCGGGTGTGCCTGCGAATAACTGGCGTCTGTCTTTTTTAACCTCCCAGCGCGTGGGTATGCAGAACCGAGGGGATATAGGGGGATGCTGAACACGCCCGGCTAGAGACTGTCAACTGTCTGCTCCGCTCCAGATTTCCAGCGTTTCAGGCAGTGGCGTGCACGCTGCTTCATTTCGGCTCGGGTTGAAAGCTATGGTGTCCAACAATTCTAAGATCAAATTAATGCAATAGATCAAAGGGTTAAAGTTATATCCAAGCAATAATTATTCAAAATCAATTTCATACAGTTACAACCTAACCAGAACTAAATAAGACCAAACCAATTGTCCAATATTATTGTTTTTTTTCTGTTTTTTGTTTTTCCCCAGTTGTTTGACTCCTTCAATTGCTATTATGGCCTGTCTAAAAATTTCGAAAGGACGAGGGCTCTCTCAGGCTGGACGAGTGTAGAGTGAAATTCTGCTTTGGCAGTAAAAGATTTTTTCTTTAATAATTTTTGTCTTGGGAAATACCAGTCCCAACTTTTCCGTATGCAGTGCTTTTGTTACTCATTGCTCTGCGATGGATACCACCTCCCCCTCCCCTCCCTTGCCCTGGCCTCTCCTAGAAGGAAGAAGAGGGTTGGAGACTCAGCAGGGCGGCGCCTAATTAACGCATTCAAGATGCGGAACACACAGAGTTAAGATTAGAACCGGTGTCTCGCTTGTTGCTGAGGGGAAGAGAAAGATGCGGAAGGAGCCAAGAGGGCGGGAAGGGTGGCTGCAGGCTCTTGCTCTGTGCGATTGTTATACCGCGCACCGCCGCGTCGTTTCCGATTAGATGAACCCTCCCGACACCTCGGCGTAGCGCGCGCCCCGGAAATGTGGCAAAAAGGTAACCCCGTCCGTTGGGGCGACACGCAGCAGTCTCCGTGCGAAGCATCCGATTCCCTCGTTCAACGCGAATCTCCTTTAGTAGAGCGGAGGTGTGTGTATTTGTGTGTGCCTTTCCCCATTTTTTTTTTTTCCTGAAGAAGAGGGTGAGCCGATGAAGTGAGCTGTTCGGTGTTAGTTTGCTTTGTTCTTTCGGGCATGAACCGAATAACGAGGAGCTCGTGGTGAGTCACGTGGAGCTGGCGGGAGGGCCTGCTCAGTGGCTGGTCGTGAGGTGGGGTGCCCTCCAGGGCACCCCTCCTGGCCGGCCATGGGCCTGCCCTGCCCGCCCCGGCCTGTCCATTCGCATCCGGTAACATACGACTGCCATTTGCAGCGCTCTACGTCTTCGTTCTAGGGAGAGGATAGCGCTCTAACGCACTAAGTGCCACGGAGTCCGTCTCTTTCCGGCGGCTCCTCAGCCCCAAAGACAGACAGTCTCACAGGCCCCGTCTGTCAGACCACAGACACTCTCAGTGATTAGAGTTCTGAAAAATGTGCACGCCGCTAACCGAACCTTGCTGCTACAGGCATTACAATTCGAAGTACATGGTCGACATTCTGAATGACGTTCTGCTGCAAAGAGAGCGGTGAATGCCCTTCTGGTCCCCCTCTTTTTGCGAATCGAGATTGCCACAACGACTATTTGCACGGTAAACACAAACAACCTCTAAATTGGCGACGCTTGGCTGTTTAATGCGGAGAAAAAAAACGCGGGGGCTGAGGGGGGGGGGTCCAATCGAGCCAATACTAGCAGTGCTTTAGTTAGCGGGCGCTGCGTGGTGCTGCATTGCTCGTTTATTAAGCGGCGTGGTCCATACAGATATAAATGTAGCTGCTCTCCCGTTACTTTTTTGAATATTCTCCGTAATAACCATATCAAATACTCGATATTAAAAATAAAATAAAAAAAACTTGTTGTTCTTGTAAAGTAGCTTGTATGCAATGGGTTAGTGGGCTTCATGTAATGTTTACTTATTTAAAACGATCAAAGTGCGTAAATGATAGTAGTTTTATTTATACATCATGTCGACATCTGTGACTTAAAGTGCCAGAGTGATCTGACGCCCGTCGACCTCCACCTGCTGGCTAGCCTTGCTCAAGTACTGGATAGCACCGGGCTGGGTGCTGATGTACTGGACATTGGCGGCAGGCTCTGGAGCAACCACTCTGACGACCTGAGGGGCGGACTCCACAATCTTGACAGTCTGGGGAGCAGGCGCGGCGTTGACGTACTTGATCTGCTGAGCGGCGGAAAGCGCTGGAGCCGGTGCTACATACTGCACTTGTTGAGGAGCAGCAACGTACTGGACGTTTTGAGGGGCAGTAACATACTGGACGGTTTGAGGCGCAGCTACGTACTGGACTTGTTGGGGAGCGGGAACATATTGAACTTGTGGAGTTGGGAGGTACTGTACCTGTTGTGGTGCTGGCAGGTACTGAATCTGGGGCGAGGGTATGTACTGCACCTGGGGTGGAGCTTGCACCTGTTGCACAATGGGCAAAATGATGGGGGGAAGAACAATGGGCTGCTTCCACCATGGCACGTTGATAGATACATCTGGTTTGGGCTCTGGCTTGGTCACCTCCACGGTGACGTCAGGCTTAGGCTTCTCCGGTGCAGGGATTTCGATCTCGATTGTAGGCTTCTCCTCCTCCTTATCGGGAGTCTCAACTACAACCTTAACGTCTGGCTTTTCTTCATCGTCCACCTCGTCTTCATCTTCACCAGGCTTTTCATCGTGCGTGTCTAAGTCATCTTCATCAGGAATCACAATGACAGTTGCGTCCTCATCTTCATCAGGATTCACAATGATAGCTACGTCTGGAGTTTCTTCCTTCTGCAGAATAAAGACAAACAAAGAAACAGTTATATATCTACCACTTTGTGTCACACTTTCATCTGTATAACGTTTCGAGCGCACCTTGGGTTCAGGAAGGGTGACCTTGACTGTCACTCCCTCAGGTTCGGGCTTAGGTGTTGTGGGAACTTCTACCTCAAGCGTAATAGTTGGACCAGCATCGTCAGCTTCCTCGTCGTCCTCGTCAGCGGGGTTCTCAACGACGATGGCCACGTCCGCAGTGTCTTCCCCCTAGAACGAGTCGACAGAAGTCCACAACATTTATATACGCAGTTCTTGAAGTGCAGTAATGTTATTACTAATGTAACTAATATAACTAATGTAACAACAACGCACCTCTTTTTCGGGGACGATGACTTCCACCGTTGAGCCTGATTCGGGTTCATCCTCGTCTTCCTCGTCAGCGGGGGTCTCGACGACTAGGGTCACATCCGCAGGGTCTTCCTTCTGTAACGAGTCAGTAGAAGCCAACAACATTAATGTCCGCTTTAAATATCAGAGCAAAGATTCGAGCCTAAAGGAGAGCAGAATTTTTTTCTCTTTCTCCTAGAGTGAGATTTGATTTCCTCGTTCGATCATAGAAAACCAAGTTTCTGAAATCTAACTCTGGCTCAGTGCTGATTCGAGAAGCGCTCCTTTCTTGAGTGAGGATTCATATCGCAAATCTCACTTTATTTTCGTGACATTTCAGATTCCTTCTCAATAAGAGCGAGGTTTCTAAACAATTACTGGAATGGGGCAAGAGAAAAATCTCGCTCATTTAAGATGTGTTACTATTGAATTTATAATAATGTTATTATTCTCATTCTACTCAATAACGGTAAAAGCGCACCTTGGGTTCAGGAAGGGTGACCTTGATTGTCACTCCCTCAGGTTCGGGCTTAGGTGTTGTGGGAACGTCAACCTTAATCGTAATACTGGCATCAGCGTCGTCAGCTGCGTCGTCAGCTGCGTCGTCAGCTGCGTCGTCAGCTGCGTCGTCAGCTGCCTCCTCAGCGGGGGTCTCAACGGCGACGGCCACTGTGTCTTCCTCCTGTAACGAGTCAGCAGAAGTCCACAACATTTATATGCGCAGTTCTTTATGGAAAAGTATTTTGTATTGTTATTACTAATGTCGACGCAACAACAACGCACCTCTTTTTCGGCGACGATGACTTCCACTGTTGCGCCCGTTTCGGGTTCTTTTTCGGGGACGATGACTTCCACTGTTGCGCCCGTTTCGGGTTCATCCACGATTAGGGTCACATCCGCAGGGTCTTCCTCCTGTAACGAGTTAGTAGAAGTAAACAACATCAATGTCCGCGTTTCGTGAAGCGCGACAACGTTATTATTCGCATTTCAACATGATAACAACGCACCTGTTTTTCGGAGACGATGACTTCCACTGTCGCTCCCGTTTTAGGTGCAGCTGTTGTCGTTGTAGGCACGTCGATGGTTATGATTTTATCCGCGTCTTTGTCAGCGGGGTTCTCAACGACGACTGTTATTCCAGTATCTGGGGCAGCGGTAGTTGTGGTCTCCCCCTGGACTTCAACAGTGACTTCAACTTTACCCGGAGCATCATCGTTTTGCTTAGTGTTTATAACAATGACATGCTCCTCGGGCGTCGTGTCGACGTCGGTCTCGTCGCCATTGACGATAATGTTGATAACTTGGTCAGCATCTGAGTCCGTGGCATCTGTCAGGTCTTCACTGGTCACTGTGGTTGTTGCGTTGTCGTCGCCTAAAACAATACCAACAATTCCAAGACGACTGGCCAGCTGGCCAAGTGTACCGCTCAGGCCTCCGACGTTGGACAGGGCGGAGTTGTCACCTTGTTTGTAGACGACAACTTCACCCTCCGCTGGCGCCGGTGCGGCCTGTAAATGAAGAAAACAGTGTTGAGGCAAAAAATAATCAAAACTATAATTCGCTGAACAGTAACAGGAATAGCTTTCAAAGTTGCGATTTTTCATCCATAAATAATAATTGTTGGACTATTTTCGCATGTTTCTTTTCTTGTTTTCGTTGGGAATACGTATCCTGCCGCTTGTGAGGTATACTTACCAAGGCCACTCCGATGACAAAGAGAACACCGATCACCTGGGTCCAACTGATCATTCTACCACGGCTTACTCTTGTAGCAGTGTGACGGAGGCACTCCGACAGTCTTATATACCTTACGTGTGCCCCGTGTTTCCTTGGTTGACACAGGTGTGGATGTTTGTGTCTGAGCTGCAGATCCACCACGCAGTAACGTTATCATTGTAGCAAGGGTGACCGTTTGTAACTTTGCATGAATGTCGTACAACTTTCGGAGAAAAAAAATGTTTTTCAGATCATCCCTTTATTTTATTCTTTCAAAACTTTAATTACCGTCTAGCACATTTATTCTTTCTTAATTTTGCCCTGGCCTGTTTTAAGTCAGTGGCAATGCCTTTCGTTTTATCAGGTGGACGAGTCCACTGAAAACGCACCTCTGTAGAAATCGCCAAGCTGCAGATTTCGATTAAACCCTGTAAATAAGTGTCTTCGGTGGTTCTCTTTGAACATTGTTAACGAAAACTTACCAAAAAATCATAATTAGTGATTTACAAAAATAATTCATAAAAATTTTAGAGAGCGAGTTTGTGTACGTATACGTAAGACATTGCATTCTGTCGTTGCAATTGTATGATTTTGTAATTAAGTATTGTAATTTTACATTAGTCGTGGCAATTTTTCCGTGCAAATTTCTGACGCTAATGCATTGCAGTGAAATCGCTCAGGTGCGGTTTTCTTTTTAGCACTCTGTGGTGGGAATATGACGAAAGATTGCTCGAAAGATTACTCGTCCTATAAGAGGGACGAGTGAGGTGGGTCGAAAGGTGCATCGCTTTTTATGGCTAGATTCTGCCATATTCCTTTGCAATGCATATGTGTTGTGTGCATCATTTGTAGCACTATTGTGCCTGCTTCGAAAATAAATTCTACTAAAAGGAATTGATTAAATCTTTTCGTGCAAATTTGATCGCTATATTTTACTCAATTTCGAGTCCGAGTCGTTTTTTCCTGGTAATAATTACAGGAAAAAGAAGAAAATAACAGCTTCTTGTCATAAAAATATATGATATGACTGAGGTGGGCGGATTGGGGAGGAGGGGAGGGGGACGCTTCAATTGATACGAATCGCGACCGTACCCCGAGGTCCCTTGGAGCAGTGCGGACATCACAGGTGGGGGGTGTTGAAGGGTGGCGGCATTGGGTTATTAAAGGCCAGGCCGCCGCGTGACTCGGCGCACGGACAGAGTGCGCGCGCGACTTTTCCTTCATTTTTTCCTCTTCCACAATAGTGCGCGGCAATTATACGCCCTTGACCTGACCTTCAGTTGGATTCTCCATTGGTAGAGATCCTTTTAAAGTGCCGACAGTAGTCGCTGCCTTTCTTCTTTCTGCGTTTTTTTTTCTATCGCTTAGCTTGCTAGATTTCCTCCTTGATTATATATGGGATGAATACTAGAACCCTGCTGTGAAGAAATCGCAAAAAATAAATAAAATAGTTAATAAAAAACAAGTTTATTTAAAGTAAAATTACACTTCTTAATTTTTGTGAAACAGTCCTCTCTGTTTTAGAGTATTATGTAGAATGTACTCTGCAAGAAAACTAGTGATTTGGTAGAACTGCTGGTTTGTTTTGTGAAGCAAGTCTGTTCACCTTCCAGAATGGCAAGATCTTTCAGGCGCTTTTCTATTCACATTTCGTCGCATCCTTTTAATTAACTTTCAGTACTAGAGACAGTTGGCCCAGTACAGCCCACTCAAAGAGTAAAGCTTTAAGTAATTCTTAATTTTACATTTGAACTGTTAGGGGGCAGCAGGTCTGCGGGAGACCGGCGATAAAAACGGACGAATCGGTTTCATGATTATTTTGTGAAGCACGCTACAAGTCTGCATGCGGGCCATCGGTCCACTTATCGTTCCGTGCGCGCGCCAGAGGGGCGCAACGTATCACGATGCTTTACCAGTCTTAAAATATCGAGTTTGATGTTTATTGCTGCCCCGGAGGGCATTCCTCCCTCCCTGCTGGACCAACGTCCTTTCACGCAGAACGATCGGCGGTCCCCAAAGCTGCCCGGAACACTTTCCAGTACGAGAGGAAAGAAAGCGCGGGGAAAAAACGTTCTCTCTCCATGGCGTGTGTCCGCGAGATCAAACCATCGCGGGCGCGATACAGGGCGGCGGACAGCGTTATGAAGAGGCGCGGCCCGGCCGGGCCCGGCCCGTCGTGGGCTCCACCGTGCCGGCCGGCAGGCGGGCAATAAACACCGAGCCCTACTCAGCGCGGCGAGGAGCCTCACGAATGAAGACATTAAAATTAACGTCCCCACTACGCCTCGCCTCACCTCGACCCACCTCACCTTCGCCCCCTCTCCGCCTCCAGCCAGGCCGCGCCACGCCGCGCCACGCTCCTCTGCTCCCCTGCTTTCGTTTCGCGTTGAAAATCAGATATCCGGACTGATTGACGGGTCCCGTGTGTGGATCAGATCGGATAGCTCTCGGTAAATCGACTGGTTTTCCTGTTGCTTTCTTTTTTTTTAACTTTTATTTTTATTTTAATTGTCAAGTAGCAGTTGAAGGTAGGAAAGGAGGGGGAGGGGGGTACTGGTGGAAAAAATTGTAGGCGTGCACGATATGCTCTCGTGCTGCCCCCTCTGTTCCAGTAATTCATTTATCGCGCACTCATCTCTCGGAGCGGGTGGAGCAACCAACCGTGCCCAGTTTCATCACCCCCTCTCTGTTCCCGCTCTCCCTTTTCCCTTCAAAATAAAAAAAAAATTACGAGGACACATAAAAAAGGCTCATCTCAGGCCGTGTCCTAGTTACTTTTAATGCACGCTAGCCCGTATTTACTTAACTGGCTCCGGGGGGACGGACGGCTAGGCCCGCCCGTGTTTGACGAGTATAGTGCAGCAGCCTACAGGCAACGTTCACGTTATTTATTTCCTCTCATTGAGAGTTTTTGGATCCCTGGACCAGCATTTTTCTTTCTGTACGGTAGAGTGGTGGAACTAGTTCAGGGTGATTCGTCCCTTGTGCATAATTTGCGAGTGGGAAACAACTCTGAATTTTGGTGTAAACATTTTGTGAATTTTTGATAATTTTCGAGAATTTTTGTGAATTTTGAGTCTTATTTTGCCTAAATTTTTGGGATAGTTTCAATTTTTTGCCTAATTTTTCTGAATTTTCCTGAATTACGAGGTGTAGAAAAATTTCAGAGCATTGTGTGTCCCTCGCTCGTTTGAGTTTGTTGAGAAAGATTTCGCCTCTGGGGGCCTTATTGTTGTGTTTGGTGAATAGTCTTCAGTCTCAGTTAACGCACTAGCGGCTCACAATGGTTTTGCAAATTCCTCAGGGGCAGTTACTTGTTCAATTGTGTGAATGAGATTTCACTCGCGTATTCACACACTTGGGTCCCCAGTACAATCGTGGAAAAGCGGACCGCACTGGTTAATGCGTCCTTTTCCCCAGCGTTTGGCATGCACCTGCCGGCCGGGCGAAGGGCGAGAGTGTGCATGTATGTGTGTGGTGATTTCATGCGTCACCACCGTCGCCTACGTCCACGATACCAAAAGTCGCATGATACGACGAAATGCGCCATGACGCCGGCGGCCTGTGACGTCGCCTCGCCGCGCAGCTGTTGGAAAGGTAAAGCGCGACGTCTTGTGTTCCCCCCTTCTCCTCATCTCGGCTCACGTGTTGCAGCCGGGGAGGGGGCCGGGCCGGGCCGGGCGGGGCGGGGCGCTAAACATGCACGGCATGAATCTCATTTGAACCCTAACTGGCTCAACAGAACCGCAATATTCATCCCCCGGCCGCCGCTGCCGCCGCTGCTCGGCACAGCAGCAGAGCGCCGCGAGAGGCACGGCGGCTCGTCGCCTGCAGGTTGTTTTACCCGAGACTGCAGCACGTTCGTCCTCGGAGGGCTGGGTACGTTTGCACTCCACACGGTAAAAATATACTTTCTTGTATTTCAACCCACTGAAAACGAGTCCTGGGATTCCCAGGAGAGTTGGAATCCCAGTAAATGTCCTGGAAAAAAAGCAGATTTTCCCAGGAGTTTTTCCTGGAAAATAACCCAGGACATCCCCTGGGAAAGATGATACCTCCTGGGAATGTGCAAATTCCCCTGGAAAACCCAGGACTAGTTTTTGCCGTGAAGATCTTTCTCGGATCTTATGGAGAATACCAATGGGCATCCAAGACAGATCTTGAAAGACAAGAAACTATTTTTACCGTGCAGTCCTCCTGTGTGCTAACTTTGAGTGCCTTTGGAAAAGCACGATTGCGTCGAAAGGCACAGGAATTTAGCACCTCTCGGGCTCGTTAGTGCTTGTATAGGGCTGCTGTGTGCTCTTGTGAAGGCAGTGATACCAGCAGCACTCCTAAAAGGATGCCATGTCCCACCTTTGCTTATTCAGTGTACGGTCTGCTCGTGCTCCTGCTCCTGCTCGGACATTTTTCTGCCTGCTTTGCGAAAAGCTTTCACTGAAAACGCCGAGGAAGAGAGAGAGAGAGAGAGAGAGAGAGAGAGAGAGAGAGAGAGAGAGAGTATGAATTTAGCGCACGTGTTAATGTGGAAAGTCTTACACCTTCACTTGCAAATGTTCCTTCCTGGGCGCTTGAAGTGTGAACTTTCATTCGTGTCCTTAAAATGTGCGAAATTTTGATGTGCTACATCACACCTCCTTCATGTTCAATTGTGGGACCTTCGCATGTGCGCACGCTTGGCTTTCCGGTGTATTTGATTTCAGAACCTCAACTGTGTAACTGCAAGTGTCATGTCATATTTATGGCAGACATCAGACAGGTTGATTCGTATGGTGCGAGGTTGATGCCTGGTACTGCCCACCCCCCCTCCTTTTCCCCCACGCGACCTATCATTGCTCGCAGACAATGGGATACACGCCTTACCGATCCAGAGGTATTGGATTCATCATCTAATCTGCTCTCCGACGAGCTGGCATGGGGCGATGTGTACCTGTAGGGCCCCCCAGCCCAGCACCCCTCTCTATTCCGAGTTCTGCCTATATCGTGCCTCTCTCTGTCCAACGTCCCCTTACTGTCCCCCCCCCCTCTCTCCCTCTCTCTCTCTCTCTCTCTCTCTCTCTCTCTCTCTCTCTCTCTCTCTCTCTCTCTCTCTCTCTCTCTCTCTCTCTCTCTCTCTCTCTCTCTCTCTCTATCACTCCTACCCACACATACTACTTGTACTCCCAGGGCAGATGATGCTGCTGCACCTTCGGAATTGCAAAGGCTATTTATGTCCACTGCAAAGTCGAGAATCCCGTAACTACCGCCTCGCGCTTTGGCGAGGTTTCGCCACGATATGGTTTCGGATAATCGATTCCCTCCCGGCCCTGAACTCGATAGCAGTTTAATGTCTTGTGGTGTGCCGTGGCCCCCTGGTAGGAACGGGCCGTGCGAGCGGAGACGGTGTGCGTGCTTGAATTTGATACTTATACTCTTGCGTTTGCCTTTCTGCCATCTGCTCTCTCTCTCTCTCTCTCTCTCTCTCTCTCTCTCTCTCTCTCTCTCTCTCTCTCTCTCTCTCTCTCTCTCTCTCTCTCTCTCTCTCTCTCTGCGACATCCTTGTGTGCGAGTATCCAACACTCAAAAGTGTGTAAACTTCTATCATATACAGTGACGGTGTGCAAAGCGCACAAAAACCCGCACCGCCTTTACATTTACATTTTCAATGGTGCAAATTTTAATGGGAATTCGCGTACCTAGGAGTGCATGCGGGACTGGCTGCTGGCTTTTTCCCCGGCCGGGGGAGAAGAGTTTTGGGCCCTCGTGGGGCGGGCCGGCGTCGGCGTGTGCAGCCTGCTCAGCGATGCATCTCTAGCCGAGTGTTTGCACTCAGCATATACGAGCCCGGGCACAGCCGGGCTGGGGGCTGAGCCGGTGCTGAGCCCGTGCTGAGCCGCGGGGCTGAGCGCCCGCCCGGGGAGGGCGACGGTGACTGCTGTAGGATGATTCCGCAAGGCGGTTTCGTCTCTTGCTGTCCTTTTCGCACTAATTCGGCGAGGCCATAAGGAGCAAGAGAGAGAGAGAGGACATACTTCTAACCGCTTTGCCGAATCAGTCTGCAGGGGGAGCCAGCAGCGGCCGACCGCGGCAATGCGCCATCCCCGGGGCGACCCATAACGCCGCGGCTGTCCTTGCTGCAAAGCCACCTGATCGCAGTCGTGCCACCTGCAGATGGCGGTGCCGTTTAGCTTGCGCAGCTGCCTCAGCTGCAGCTGCTGCGGGGCCGGCTGGCCAGCGTCGAGGGCTGACCCGCCCCGACTCCAACAAAGAAAAAGGTTTTCTTGATAGGAGACATGAATTACTTTTACTCTGTTCGAAAGGCCCTTACTTTGATGTCAACTTTATTTCGTTTCAAGGTAGTAGACTGTCCAAACAAGGGTAAACAGCGAGGGGGAAACAATTCTGAAATCGTTGTACTTCTCATAATTCAGAAAAATTCAAAGAAATTATGAAAAATTTAGATAAATTCAGGAACATAAAAAAATCAAGAGAATTCTGGAAAATTCTGACAAATTCACAGCAGTTCTCAAAAAATATGCAAAATTTACACAGGACTTCACAAAAATCCAATAAAAATTCACGAAAATTTACAAGATTCGTACACCATAATTCAGAGTTGTTTCTCCCTCGGTAAGAAAACCTTGTCCTTCCATAAGGTAAATTTGACTTTGAATGTACGCCGATGACGTTTCTCTGGAGATGCACTTCGCACGCGTCGAGCAGCAGATGCAGTGCCACCTGCTTACTGCAGTTCCAGTCCGTTCCAAGTCCTTCCAATCTCGCTGCAGCTGCTGGAACCGAAACGGTGTGAAATATACGGTCCTGTTTAGTCGGGCCGCGGCGGTAAGGGCACATAATTCTTTCTTCCGACCGCGGAAGTCACTTCGTCACCACTTCCCTGGCACCTTGCCGCTTATTGTTGGACCTGAAAGGGCGTGACTGCGATGGTAGGGGCTGGAGAGAGGGGCACCAGAGAGATGAAGAGAGAGACAGAGTGAGAGGGGGTGAGAGAGAGAGAGCAAGAGAGAGGAAAAGGGGGAAGGGGCAGAGAGGTACAGTAGTTTGCCGCATCGGGGTCGAGCGCAGGGGCCGCTCGAACCATTGGACACCGTAAATATTCGCATTCGGGTACTTGAATGTGTGTGGGTATGTGCCCACACACCATGCTCCTTGAGCGAAGTATACTTGCGGTACCGCCACAGCTCCTACAGCGCTGCCGCTCTCTCTCTCTCTCTCTCTCTCTCTCTCTCTCTCTCTCTCTCTCTCTCTCTCTCTCTCTCTCTCTCTCTCTCTCTCTCATTCTCCCTCCGTCTTTCTCTCGCACACTCGCACACACACGGGTGTGGCGCACCGAACTGATCCTCCGCAACCCCCTGCTACCCAAACCCCCCGCTCCAGCTCCAGTGCGGACATCCGACGCATAAATCCAGAGGCGGAGCCTGGAGCCTCCAGCGCGCAGCGAAGGCACACGGGCCGCGGCGGAGCGGGGCGGGGCGGGGCGGGGCGGGGCGGTGGACCCGCGCGCATACAGCCTTGCGGTACAGTACAACTCACTCAGCCCCTTCGCCGCTGAGCCGTATTCCCTACCCCTTCCCCCCCCCCCATCCATCCCTGACTCCCCCCCTCCCCCCCAACCCCCTCGGCCCTGCGCCTGCTCCTGATCCCCAGCGAATCCCTGGAGGATCCTCGCGAAGGATCCCGCGGCGGCGGTCCTTGCGCACAGACCCCACTCCGGCAGCTTTGGCCTCTCGAGTGATGCCGATGCACTATACGTCTGCCCGTGCATTGGAAACCGAAGTGCATTACCTTGTCGCTCATTAGTGGCTTAGTGATTTCCGTCTCTCACTTTTAGCAGTAATACGAGCCACTACCGCACCTGTATGAGAGTGAGCAGTTCACACTCCTACAGATTTGCAGACCATCGCCATTTTCAGTGGCGTCGGAAGTCCTCCGCGGTGTGTGTGTGTGTCTGCGAAAACCACGAACCTCCTCCTCCCCACCCCCACCGCCCCCCGCGCACGCTTCGGTCACCTTCCACCACCCATTCCCGTTTCCCGTTTAATTTAAAACAAAAATAAGACGTGTAGTCAATACTTAGAAAAATCCTTTTTATTAATTATAATATGAATTGACCATTGAGCTAGGCTAGGGCTCGGGCTACAAGCTACACTGTTCAGCGTGGCCCAAACGTGGACCGCCTTTCAGGGGTTCTATTAACAAATTCTCTGATATGATAACTTCACTTAAATCTAACTGAAATGTTATATCCTTGTGGATAAACATACAAATAAATAACGTGAGGCAAAGCTCGGCCAGAGCAGGGTGAAAACTGCCACAGAAAACGGGGGGGGGGGGGGGCGAACCGCCTCCGCAAAACCCCACTTCCGACGCCACTGGCCATTTTCATGTTTGGGCACGGATTGAACCTATCACTTTTATTTTTTTTTTATTTTTTTTTTTTGTTAGAAAAGTTTTCGCCACCGAACACTCTCAGACTGCTATTGACTTTTTCAGTGTAAAATGCGGACTTGTATAAACTTCTTAACTTTAGACTATTTGTACACCCACAGACTAAGTTGTCTGTAAATTTACATAAATTGTAAGAATATGGCTTAACTGTAGACAAAACGTCTACAAATATGGTGGGAAACCGTTTTCTGTAGTTTAAAAAAAAATTATTTAAATCTGTCTTATAGCAAAACAGATTTTTATGGAGAAAAATGTCTATAACGTTCTGCGAGTGAAATAAAGATTGGACTCAGCTACCAGCAACAGTCGCACTCGTGGATTTCGGGGACGTCCACATGACGTACTGTTGTGAGGAGTTGGTGTGGTAAGCCCTGCTCTCATCGTCTGCTTGGTGTCTGGTCGTAGGCGACAACTTGATCACCAGCCACCTGGCGCCACCTGACGCCAACCCGAACCTACCTCGAACATAACGTATGACTACACCTCATTCTCACAGTCTTGTTAGTACCCTTCCTCATAGAGACTGCCACACGTGCCTCTCTTTTTTAATCGCGCTGCATACCTTGAAACACTGTGCGTCACTCCACCCACGGCCTTTGTCATATTTGGTTCGGTACTGCAAACTGCAGTCGTACAACGGTAAAGGGCGCTAGTCGCCCAGAAAAGTTTACTTCCCCCTCCCCCCTCTTTGTCTCCCTCTCCCTTCTCCCGTCACTGAACCCTTACCCGCCTCTCTCCTCTCGCATTCCTCATGACACCACATAAAATACCTCCGCTGAGGCCGCGCCAGTCCCATGCGTGTGTGTGTGTGTGTGTGTGTGTGTGTGTGTGTGTGTGTGTGTGTGTGTGTGTGTGGCGTCTCACACCACACTACCAAGTTCTTCTCGACGTCGTCGGCGGCCCGGGCCAGGTCATAAAAATGATGTGCTGCTGACGTTGTGGCCACCGGTGTAGCCGGCTTACTTACACTTTGTATTAATCCCGGGCAGATTACTCAGTGTGTGGATCGTGTGTGGATGGTTGTGTGTGTGTGCAAGAGAGAGAAAGGGAGAGGTTTTTGTTCTTTTCGAGGTGGGGTGTTGCATTAGGCAAAGCGGGATTTGAAGTCATCTTGTGAGGGAGGGTTTTTATTTCTCGCGTTCTCAGTTACTTGGCGAAATGGCTTATGTGAAGTGGAACGCACCCGCGCACCTAGTCGCGCCGTTTGGTGTTCGTGCGTGTACTTGTGTGTGTGTGTGTGTGACCGCTCGGCCTCACGTCCCACGGCCTGGCATGGCCTCCTTTAGTGTTAGCGGTGCGTATCACGGGCGGCTATCGCCTCATACAGCGGTCCCTCGATGGTCGCTCGAGTGACTCGAGGTGTTGCTGGCGTGTGGGGCCGCTCGCTGCCGACAGCTCTCCGCACTACTGTGTGTGCGCGTGTGTAATTTACTCAAACCACAGGTGAGTCAGGTGTGTGTTCGTGTGTGTGTGTGTGTGTGTGTGTCACACACACTTGTCGGTGTCTCCCTTAGCGAGAGGGGAACAACTCTGAATTTAGGTGGACAGATTTTGTGTATTTTTTAAAAAAAATGTCGGCAATTTTTGTGATTTTTGAGTTATTATTTTCGAATTTTTGCTGGAATTTTTCCTAAAATTTCTGTATTTTTTCTGAATTTTGCTGAGTTTTCCTTAAGTTTTCTAAATTTTCTTGAGATTTTCTGAATTTCTCTGAATTTTTCTGAATTACGAGCTGCACGAAAATATCATAATTGATTCCCCCTCGTTTCCTAGGAATTAAAGAGACTCGAAAGGAAATGCACTCACCTACAATACGTGTGCATCACTCACGCCTTGCATGTTGCTTCAACTTCAACTTCAGGAATTTGCAAAATACCACCCAACACGCGGGCGTGTCTTACGGGCCTGTCTGCCTCCACGGGACTAAAGCCATCAGGCGAGAATCCATAATGCTGCGGATGAAGCGGGAAAGAATGAGAGGAAAAGAGGCCTAAAATGATAAAAAAAAAAAGATTTATCAAAGAAAAAACTTTGCTCTGGTTTTTAAGGAACCAGAAAAAATAAATACATTGTGTCGTCTTTGTTTCTCCAAAAAAAAACCTTTGAAACCTGGACGTAGTTTTCACCGTGATAGCTTTAAACCGAACCAATGCTAACCCAGCTCGCCTTATATTCTATTTGTGGGCAACTGTACCAAGGGTTTTTTTTGTTTTTTTTTTTGTTTTTTGGACAAAGTCACTACCGGTGACACATACCCCGCAAGATCTGATGGGTTCGAAGTCGGAAGCTCACGAAGAGGGTTATTTCGAAGATGGTTACACAGCTGAGAGCTGCGCGCCCCGCATGCAACTGTGAACACATTGGCGTTCACTTTGCCTTCGCACTCGCAGGCCTAGGGCGAGGTAGTCAGCTTTTTGCGACTGAATTTCAGGTCTTTATCCATCATCGTGATAATAATGTATATTGGCTGCCACTGTTTGGTTTGGGGATGGCTGCGGAGCCGCAGACGCCCTCGGAGGGATTAGGTTAATTGGTTCGGCTGCGTCCGGATGACAACCCTTCCACCAATCTGCGCGGCCGGGGCCGCATAGGCCCTCTCGGACGCAGCCCTCCTCCAGATCCTTCTTCCTTTTCGGCTCTGAAGTAAGCGGTCTGCCGAGGCATTTAAACTTTGTGCCGTCTGTCGTTGTCAATTAGTATTCCCTAGCGCGTCTCCGCCGCCCCGCCACGGTCCGCCCCGCCACGGTTCTGCGATTTTCATTTTAAACGCGCGGCGCGGACGGATTCACTGGCGGCCGGTCTTTTGAATCTAATTGTCTGCAGTGAATACGCCAGGATGAAAATTTCCCCTCCGCGGCTTTCACGATGGGTTCCGGCCGTCTGCTGCTGCTGTCATCGCCTCGAAAGAAACGAAGAACGTCTTTGATCTGAAATGGGTCCCACTGCAGAAGCTGCTTATTAGCGGATAGTTTTAAATCCGCGGGGATATCGGCACACACCCTAAATATCTATATGGACTTTTCTATAGACAAGTTTGAGCATGACCAGAGCTAGTAACAAATTTGCGTACATATGGGCAATTTGTCGACAGTAATATGGACAAATTTTGTGCACGATTAGAGATAATTTGAATTTCTCCATAGCTGGTAATGGTAAAAAATACATATGTAGACTGTCTGCAAAATTGCTGCCAAACAGTCCACAATTATCTCCATAAAGAAATTTTTTGACCAACCTCGAACAAATTTGTTCTTGGTCGTCGGACAAAATTGTTAGGTGCAACACTTTTAGTAACATTTGAACTGTCACTGAATCTGAGGACAAATTGTCCATACATTTCTGTTCGCAAATTTGTTACTAGCTCTGTGGTCACGCTCAAAAATTGTCCACAGAAAAGTCCAAAGACATTTAGTTTTTGCGGGGGATCGGGAGTGAGGCGCCATGCGACGGCGAGCAAACAGCATAGCGGGACGGCGCGGTTGGGTCCGCGTCTGTTTGGCCACGAAACCTTTTAATGACTGCGCGAGCAGCGAGCGGGCAGGCACCGCGCTCAGCGGACCTGTTTGCATTGGGACCCTCCGCACCCCGGGTGGGGCCCCGGGCCGCGGGCCCCCGCGGGTGGCGCCCAAAGTTTTATCTCCACCCGTGCGTAATCTACCTGGCTAGCGTGATCGGACGGCGTACCGTGCCTGACTGGCGCGCTCGATGTACTCGTGCGAGGAGAAGTGACCACTGCTCACTGCTCGCCTAACACCACACTGGCTGAAAACAGCGTGCTGCTCTCCTCGCTCGCGCGCTGGGCGACGCAAGGTGCTTTTCCGTAATGATTCCGTAGAATCTGCTTCAGAGAGAGAGAGAGAGAGAGAGAGAGAGAGAGAGAGAGAGAAGGGGGAGGGGAGAGGGGGGGCGGAGTACGTATGTTCAGGGGCGTATTAAGGTCCGACCGACCTGAGGCGGTACCCTTCAGGTTGCCTATACAGGGGTTTTGTGGCACAATTGGCCCATCTTTCAGGCGGGTGTCTAGAGGCCACAGGGGGGCGATCGCCCCCACCCCCACCCCCTTATTAATACGCGCCTGAGTATGTTACACTCTCAGACTTGAAATGGACTTTTTTCACAATAAAGTGGATTATCCATAAGTGTATCATGAAATTTGTCTTCAATAAAAGTAAATTCTGTTGTTGACAGAGCTCATTTTCTAGTGAGAAAAAAGTCGGAGTTGTATAGAAAAATGTCATCTAAATGGACAAAAATGTTTATTCTGTGGTGGTACAGTTTTCTTCATTTTAAAACAAGAAAACTGTACTACCTTAAAATAAACATTTAAGTCCATAGATTTCGTAATTTTTATTTCTAGATCTTGGCGTTTTTGTCTCTAGCTAAATATGTCTGTAAACAAATATCTATGACCTGTAGACAAATTTCACTGTCCTTGCAAATTACAGTGAAAAAAGTCAGCTAGAGATCTGAGCGTGTAGAGAAAACAACCAGAAAATCTCTTCTTCGAAACAAACGGATTCTGAGGAGCATTGCCTTCTAAAAGTCGCAAAGAAACTTTCTGTTTCAACACGCTAAATGTATTTGTATGTTTTTGTGCAAACGTTTGTACAAAGTTGTGCATACGTTTCGATTCGCACAAATTTGTGCGCAAAAATGAACGAATTTGTGAATATGTTTGTACAAAAACATGCACTCCTTCGCACAAATTTGTGCGAATCGAAACGCATGCACAACTTTGTACAAACGTTTGCACAAAAACATACCAATACATTTAGCGTGAAAAACACTCCTTTGTTCTCGTAAACTTTTGTTTTCGGCTAAAAAAAAAAAAATGATTTTTTTTGTAAACATGTTCCTTTTGCGTCTATTTTACAGAAACGAGCCTATGACTAATTATAAACTCACAGCATTGGGCACTTTGGAATGCACAGATGTTTAGTCTAAAATCCCTTGTGTACGTGGCACTGCGAACCTGATCTTCGCAAGCATTTTGCAGTGCAAGGAAACCCTTTTCTTTGGCCGCCCGGCCCCGCCCTGCCCCACCCCGCCCCACCGCCGTGCGCCGCCCCGCCTCGTTGCTCTACTTTGCCGCGCCATTCCTATCTCTGCTGGACGACAAATCACGAGCGGTTGCCGCGGGAATACATATCGGGACGCGTCTCCCCGCATTAAATCAGTGTGAGCCGCACGACCCTCGCGGGGCGGACGACACCCGACCCGGCCCGTGTGTTGAACCTGCTCCGCTACAATAACAGCACTCCGGGAGGAACTTGGACGGAACTTAACTTTGGACTCCCATATCCGCAAATTAATGCAGACAACTCAGCTGCTCGGATTCCAACAGAGTGGTGGGAGCGAGACCAGCGGCCGGCCCCGGCCCGCGTTACACCAGACGCACCTGTAGCTATCTGACCCCGCCAACGCAGAGAAAGGAGGTATTACGATAGGATTCAAATGTCATATTTGTGGACAAATTAGTTACTGATAATTGTGAAATAATTGGCCGTAGTAGACTGGTTGTTTTTTTCCAAGATTTTTTTTTTACTCTGCTAAACTTTGTAGCTGCGTTAATAATCCCCACACGCACACTTGAACACTTAGTTAAGTGTGTATTTTCCTACGAATTTCACAAACTTGCAGAGCTAACTGCAAAGTAGAAGTTGATCACACTGCTACAAGCATTCATTTTAAACTTTTGTGAAGAGTGCGCCTTTATTCAAGAACTTATTGTTTGTTATTTTTTTATTTTTTTAAGGCATTATTTGTCCACATTAGGTGAAAATTGTTGGAGAATTTTCTTCCTGAGACTTGAAGTACATGTAGAAATTAGGAACCCGATTTCCTGCGTGCAGGTTGTCTATATATTTGCAAGATCCACACCACGTGTCTCTATATCACTCCCTACACTGCACAGTGCACGTGTTTGGCGTCCACGTTTCACACTTGACTCCTCGCGCCCCGTTTGGAGGGGCCGGAGGGGCTTCACTGTTTGAGTTGATCCCGTTGAGCGCTGTGCGCAGGGCAGGGCACCTTTGATGCAGTTAGGAGTCGGGCCGCACGGAGCGGAGTGCAGCCGCTGCTTGAAGCGGTGCATTAATTCGCTCGCAGCTCGGCGGAGCGCGCGTGTCTAGCGAGGCGCGAAGTACCTTGCATCACCGAAAATCGACGAGTCGTAATTCTCACTCCTCCTTATGTGTGACAATTTTAGGGCAATTTTATTACTCTCTGCGGAGAGTGAGAATTTTTTCCTCGCTCTATTAGAGAAAGAATTTCGAAACCTCACCCGAACAAAGTTAGGATTCTTGCTCATCTCCAGAGAGCTAGCGCAGGCTAAAAAAATAAAAAATAATATATTTAAAAAAAAAAAAAACATTTCACGAATAGAGCGAGGCTAAAAAAATATCTTGCTAGATGAGAATGAGGTGAAAACTTCTCACTCCAACTAACCAAGCATGAAAAAGTATCCCCTCCCATTGTGGTTGAGTTATTGGATTCGCATTCGAGAGGGGGTGGAGTTCACACGAGTGGTTCGTTGTCTTCACTGGAGAAAGCATCGAACTGCACCATAACAAACCAAACTTGCATGCATGCCAACCTGGCCCGGGATGAAAAGTAGGGCCGGCGAGTATTTTACAATTGAACATATTTGTCCACTGTAAAATTTCTAGCGAAAGTTCAAAACAAGAAGTGTTCTACTGGAAATTCATAAACTTCTTCAAGTGTACGGCATTCGCACACTTGCATTTTACTAGTGTGTGGTAAGGTGTGTGGTCTCACAGGCAAACTGTGAATATTAAGATACAACACTGGGAAAACAAATGTATAATATGCACACTTCCATGTTCTATTTTTGATTTAGCTCATTACTTGGTGTCAAGTTTAGGAGACATAGCATATGTTTTGTTCATAGGCACTTGACAAATGTAGTATTTTTGCACTCATGGGCACAAACGCCAGTCCCAGTGGTGCCGGAAAAGGTAGGCAAAAATCCGTGCATTACACCTGTGCGTAACGGGACTGTATCTCCGCCTGCCTACCAGGCTACTCCCCTGCTCTCGTGCCCAAATGTTGCGTAGTAGGCAGGCGAAGATACAGTCCCGTTACGCACAGGTGTACTGCGCGGATTTTTGCCTAACTTTCTTGCAACATTGGCCAGTCCTATGGAATCAATGGAATAATTCGTCGAGTAAATACACACCAATTGCTATGTTCAGTTTACTAAACATTTGCGAAGTGTAGAAAAATACCACGCACCAAAGTGATGTTAAGTTCAGTTCGACACCATCACGATGTGTTTCATATTTGCACATTTGGAACTAGACACCACTTTGTGTAAAACGTTACATTTGTTTCACCAGTTCACGGTAAAAAGAGTTTCTTTGATCTCAAGACCCGGCGGTCTTGTATCTTATGGAGAACGTCATCACGGTAAAAACGATGTCTGGTTTTGTGAGGAAAAAGGGAAAATTTTGCGGGAGAAACTCCTCAGATTTTGAGGAAGTCCGCTCGAAAAATGAGGCAATTCGCCTTATATTTCGAGGAGACTTCCTCAAAATCTGAGGAGTTCTGAGGGACTTCATCTCTCTCTCTCTCTCTCTCTCTCTCTCTCTCTCTCTCTCTCTCTCTCTCTCTCTCTCTCTCTCTCTCTCTCTCTCTCTCTCTCTCTCCCCCCCTCTCCCCCTCTCTCCCTCTCTCCCGGCAGTCCGCTACAACATGTGTGGTGGCGGTCAGTTGTGATCGCGCGGCCGGCGGTGTGGCACGCATTGTGGCACTGTCGTATTGATGTGGTCGGTAAATCAGGCGCAGTGCGTCAATGGCTCCAGCTCTTGTAATTGTGATTTATGACGCCTGAAGCTGCGAGCGGCACGCCTCGCCCCGCCTCGCCCCGCCTCGCCCCGCCCCACCCCGCCCCGGCCGCGCAGCCAGCAGGGCGCAGAGAGCGCAGATAATGAACGCGAAAACACCACGTGAATTGAAATCGTACTTTGTCCGTTGTGCGCGCGCGGGCGTATACACATCACGTGACAGCGCACGTTTAGCAGGGCGGGGATGACCGATGTAGTTTTGTTATTGTGCAGACATGTTTAACCCGACACAGTAACCGAATTATAGGGATGATTCGTGGGATTTGGCGGCCACTGTATTTGCCCCAATTTCACAGAGTGTGTTGTTGTTGTTGTTGTTTTTGTTGAGTAATTATCTCAAAACTTGTTTCTCCAACGAACTCATTAGCACATCCACGTCAAGTGCAGTATACTTGTCGCCAGCTCAGGGGTTGGGGGTGCGGGAGAGCGATCGAGCGCGATGCGACTGTGTCATTCGTATCCCCGCGCCTGGCAAATAGACTAATGACGGGGTAATTGCTTCTTTCAGGAGCCGACGGTGGAAGTAATCCATCACTCATCCATCTTTTATACGCCCCGGGTCAGTGGACGGAGCGGGGAGACTAGGGAGCTTGTCTCTATAATTACTAATTGTAATCATAAGATCAATGGTGGTAAAAAAAGAAGAAGTAGCAGGCCAATCGAATCGTTGAGCTAACGCTCTCTTTTTGCACTTGTATGTTGAATCTTCATTCTGTGACGGCTGAAAAGGAATCCGTCGTGCGGAGATGTAAAGAGCTCTGAAATTTTTGTTCATATCCTAATTAAAAACCATCAGAAAACCTCATAGAGATTTCAAGCGAGTTTCTTTCTTGTCACCAAAAATGTCAAAAATATTAGGAAAAGCTCATTAAAATTCCGAAAATTTTGAAAAAATTCAGAAATGTTCTAGAGGTTTTAGACATTTTACCGATCAAATATAAGAAAATGTCATTTAAAAAAAATACGATTTGTACACCGAAATTCAGAGCAGTCTCCCCTCTTGCGTCGTGTATACCTTATTTATTCAGATTAATTAAAAAAAAAAACTACTCTTAAGTTGTCGAATCTTGTGTCTAATTCATCTGGGACACCGAGCAACCGTGTACAAGCTCTGCCGTATTATTCCTAGTCCCTCCATGACAAATGCATCACGGAGTGCAGGTGTAGAGCGGTATTGGGAAGGAGGCACAAAGCAGCTTTGGCTGCTCGTCTGTTAATTCGTATGTACATGATTTCCATAATCCCGCCCGCACAGCGCCAGCTCGCAGCAGCAGCGCCACCTGCTGAGTGCATAGCGCGTCGTCATCAACTCATTAACTCTGTCGTCCACAATGGCTGCCAGGGGATGCGGATGCACCGGGCTGCGCGCCCTGATTCGGCACTCATTCATTACCGTGATGATTAAATACGCGCGCCACTACGTACTGTTTGTTTTAGGGCAGGACTGCCAATAATGATAATAAAAACAATCATAATCACATGTCCGCACCGTGAATTCTGCTTCTTTCATTTTACAGGGCCGACGAACTATGCCGCATTTTCACCGGGGGAAAAATAGTCGTGAAATTTGGAGTACAAAATGTAAATACATTACACCATATATGGAAGGTAATATAGCTCACCAATTTAATTAAACAAATACACTTTTTTTATGAACTATAAATATTTCTTATAAAACAAAGGGGGGAGCTCTAGTACTTTCTGTCTCAATGTGTGACGTTCACTCACTATGAGGTTTCTCGTGAGGGGGCCGCCTCGGCTGGTGCGGCGGCCCACGGTTAGAGCCTTTCCATGTTTCGCCGGTCAGCAAGACGTCGCGACGCTGGAGTGGGCGTACGGCGTCCCCTTACTGAGCATACACTCAGATCGCCAATATTCCAGTCCACGGCGGGCAGGGCGGGCGGCTCCCTCTCGACCCATACCGCGAAGCCTCCCTCTCCACAAACACCATCCATCCAACCGGCCATACCTTCTCACAGAGACCCTTTTCGCACCAAACCGGGGGGGGGGAGGGGGAATCACTTAGGAATGTCATTGTCCCACGGCCGCAAACTAAAATTATTTAAAAAATAGAAAACAAAATCATAAAAGTCAAGAAGAAAAATACAGAAAAACCCCGAAAATCGAGAACAATTAAACAAAAACTAAAGAAAATTGACAAGAGTAGAAATAAGTGGGAAAAGACCAAAATTTATCCAAAAGTGACAGAAATTTTCCTCGAAAAATCAAAGGGAAATTCAACACAAAAAATCAAAACATTAAAAAAACCATTTTAAAAAGGCAAAAGATAAAATAGTCATTAAATATGTTTTGTGTGAATGATCTCCCCTTCGCACCAAACAGGCGCGGTTTAAGGTCCGACTGGAGGGGGGGGGCGGCGCTCCCCAGGTTGCCTGCATGCATACAGGGGTTTTGTCGCGCTATTTGCCTACTTTCCAGGCGGCTATCTAGTGCCCGAAGGGGGGGGGGCGATCGCCCCCCCCCCCCTTAAACCGCGCCTGGCACCAAACGGAGACGGTCCGGTCGCTGCTCCTAAGTGGAGGACGCCGTTTTAGAACGTCGCGTCGTAAGGAAGCAGCTCGCACTGCTACACGACGAGCAGTGAGATGAGAAGAGCCTTGTGTGTGAATGTCGCACACGTGCGAAACTAGAAAACTCAGGTTGAGAAAAAGACTTTATCAGACTTTGAGGACACTTTTAAAAAGTTTTCGTCATTTTACAACATATTTTGTGACAGTTAATTCATGTTTTGTTTATGACAAATGATCTGTTTATGTGACAACATTACTTGTTGCAAATGTTTTTGTCTTTACTGTATGACAAGGAAATTGTCTGCCTATGACAATTTTTTGTCTGATATATGACAAAACATCTATCTTTTGACAGAAAAATCATCAAAATCGATTGATTTTAGACGAATTTATTGTCATTGCCAAATAACAAATAATATTCAAGCTTATTATGACAAATTCATCATGTTCCATTTTTATCCGGACGATAATTGTCAAATGACAGTTAAAAATTTTACAGTGGAAGT
The DNA here is from genome assembly GCA_029379305.1 of Frankliniella fusca. Taxonomy (NCBI): domain Eukaryota; kingdom Metazoa; phylum Arthropoda; class Insecta; order Thysanoptera; family Thripidae; genus Frankliniella; species Frankliniella fusca. Next base: position 2,074,182 of record JAHWGI010000014.1, read on the forward strand.
CCCCTCACTAAATGACGGAAATTTCCACATTGTTTTTAGGAACTTCCCTAAAAATCTTAGGTGTTTTCCTCAAATCAAAAGTAGCCGTCTCTGCTCAAGAAAAATATTTTTTTTAAAAAAAAATATCGTTTTTGCCGTGCTCACATGTGCGAGTTTGTATGTTATTTTCCGAACAATTGCTCAATTAAACTTGTAAATAATGTTCATATGATAGTAAAATATGAATTTCATAAGCTTGCGGTGTAAGGCGAGTAGAAATCCACGCACTGACATGCGTGTGACATTTGCGCACCTGGCTTTCCAGCGTGCGTTACTGTATCTCGGTATTTGTGCCGCGTAGCCTGCGACAGCGGGAAGATGCCCATCTCTGATGGGTAGGCAAGCGCAAGCACACGGGTCAGCGGTATGTCGTTAGGAAGGACACATGTTCCAATCAAGTCTCGAGTTTTACTCACACACTCCCGCGCCAACTCACACACACACGCCTGCACTCACTCTCACACACTCCCGCGCGCGCACACACATCTCTTGACGAAGTTTTCTCCAACACTCCAGCAGCCCACATGTTGACACACTGGTCAGCGCCTCCTCTCTCTCTCTCTCTCCCTTTCTCTTTCTCTCTCTCGCTCGCTCTCTCTAGTACAGGCGGACCGTGGGACCCGGCTGGGACCGCCTCGCGATGAGCAGTTCAAACACACACATGTGTGCTCAGCCTCCTCTGCCCTCCACCCCCCACCCTCCCTCCCCCTCCCCTCTGACCCTCGCTGCTCCCATCCAAGAAAATGACGGGTCATAGGCTGACGTCATGGCTCAACCCTTTCGGTCTAACTACTCCTCAAACAAGACCCAGCTTTGGCGCTAACTTTTGCGTTCGGTCCAGCACAAAGGGGAGCACAATGACCTGCTGAGGGCGTCGAGACAGTCATGCTGCACGTGACAAATTAACGCCCCTTCCGCTTTTCGTGTGCAAGCGGGCAGCCTGTTACCCGTCCAGTTATCTAAATAAAAAAGAAGTCCGGTGCATCTCCCCCGGCACGGTAGTAGTCGGTGACACGACGCCTCCGCTCCGCACCTCAATCGTTTTTTCCAAGTGAACACCGCGAGTAAAACGGTGGCTCGAATTTGCGGCTGTCCGCTCCATCATCATGAAGGCGGCGGTGCCGAGCCGGACTGGCGCGTTATTTGAATGATGACGGCTGACGGCTGTGACGGATCACCAATTCACCATCTGCAGCTGGCAACGTCTTGCGCGAGCTCGCTCCCCACCCAGTGCACCGCACTTTGCGAAGGCTTCGTTTTGGACCTTGTTGGCTTTAGTGCTTTATTTTCACCGGGAATCCAAAGCGTTCAGAATGTTGCACCCTTTTCACTCTCATTTCCTCATGTGGACTCGCTCACGGAGAATTATGTGCAAGCGTAGTCTCCGTAATATGAATGAAATCGTTTTTGATATGCATTGGGTATGGCGGGGTATGGAGAGAAAAAAAATCATCAGCAACTTACAAATCTAGCAATGTTTCTAATTCGTACGAAATTCTCCAAATTACGGACGAGTTTGTACGTATTACTGATAATATTGGATCCATATTATGTGCTTACAAAAAATTCAATGCACAAACTTACGGATATTCGTAAATGAGAGTGTTAACGGTGTGTGAATTTCCAATCGTTTGTGATTCCTGTCTCTTCAAAAGCGTGAAATTTACAAGGATATTATTTCTTTGTTGAATTGAACACCGCAGGTGTTTCAGAGAAGAGGCAGGCGCAGGTTCGGATGTGTTTGCCTAACCGAGGGGCTATGGCGCCTAACAGGGAGAACGAGTAGGCAAACCCGCACGCACTTACGGCTTCTCTGAAACACTTGACTATCCTGAATGTGACGTCAAACCAAATGAACGTGACACGATTCACGACATTCTAAAGCAGGCGACGTCACGCCCACCAAATAACAGAGTATACTAATCACTATGAATTTTTTTTCCGTAAATTTGCGACTTTTTTGTAATTTGCGATGACGACAAGGAGTTGTAAACTCACGAGCGCATTCTTAAATTTATGACGACATCAAATTCTTCTTCAAAGAAAGTCGACTCATACTGTAAAAAAAGAATGATCGTAACAATATAACTGGGGAAGTTGTAACTTAACGACATTTATCATTGACAATTTCCGTAACCCTTAAGAATATTTTTCTCAGTAATGTGAAATTGTACATCTACAAGTGGATGACATAAACGCAGTTCGGTGGTCGGCGATTTTCAATAACGAACTGTTTATCGCGTTATCTATCGGCAGAGAGGACAATCTATTGCTGCTGGCCCCCGGACAGCCCAGGCTATCGGGCGCCTCTCTATTCTCTATTCCCCGAAAGCGCCATCGATGAGCTGAAGATGTGCTTATAGCGACTAGTGATTCATGCCCGCCGCCCAGCAGGATCTAAGTGTGTCTGCCTGCGTGTGTCCCGTGTGGTCGGTCAAGATTTATTCCCTCCCGGCCGGGCCTCTCAAAGGGGAAGTGAAATGGGAGAAGTTGGCCTGCTCCTCCGATTGGTCCAGCCTCGTGGGGGGCTTGCTGCTGCTGCAGGGTCAGCCGTCTGATTCCGAAAATCACTCTCGCACCTCTGTCCTTGTCACACTCATAAGGCTGCACTGTTAAAAATAGTTGTCAGTTGACGACACTGCCCGTGACGACTGTGTTGTTGGTTTACAACAGCATTTGTTGCATTGGTGTCACTGAGCAAAGACGCTCTAACGCTTCCTATTTCAATCGTAATGGCCAATTACGGAACAAGTACTTATCAACGTGTTGTAACGCTACAACAGATTCGTAGTTAAGTTTGTTAGCAACACATGTCGTTTCAATACAACAACATTGTTGGGTTGTTTGTGAACACACACTTTTTCCAAGTGCAAAATATGTTTCATGAAATTTTATGAACATTGTTAAATTACAACATGTTCGTAAAATTACGACATATGTCGCTAACAAACTTAACTACGAATATGTCGTAAATTTACGACATATTTTTTAACAGTGTGTGCCATCCCCTGCGTAGTGCACCGCCTTCAGTGCGACAAGGACGGAGGCACGAGAGCGATCGCAGCCTTCTGGCCGTGATCGCTAGCGCGGCCTGAGGAGCCCTGCGCCGCTGTGCTGCGTGAATTGGTGGGTAACGAGGCTACTTGAGCTTGTTGCATCTCTGCGAGACCCGCGGTCCCGGTCCGGCGCTGAGCGGCAGCCACCACCCGTGGAGGAAATCCATACGACCGGGAACGACAACAATCTCGTCTCCGCGTTTTCTGTCTTTAAAAAATAATTTAAAAAATAAACTTCTTGGATTATATCTTTAAATTATTACAAATTACACACAGTAACACAGTACACGGGAAAGCTAAGCATGTAAAGACCAAAGAAAATTGTTGAGCAGGGTAGAGAAAGATTTCCCATCGAAGATGTCGTTCAATTACTTTTCAAGATCGTAAAAAGACAAGCACTGCGCATCGACGTAGAATAGAATGATAAACAAGAGTGAGAGGTTGTACATGTACGACACATTCACTGGTAAAACAAATGTGCAGCTTTGAACACTTAAAGTGTGCTTTTTACAACTTTGCACATTACATGGTGTAGAGTTTTACTAGACATTACAATAACGTCTAAACCTTAAACATCTTTCAAGTGTCGAATGTTTGCACACTTGGTCACGTGCCCCAGCTATTGGGAAGCCATAACAGACGTCGGCACACTAAATGGTGTGCAGTTTATTAAATGTTTCGGAAGTGTCGAAACATTGCACACCAAATGCCGTTTAATTAAGCTCGACACCTTGAAGTGTGCAATCTTTGCACATTTGAAACTAAACACCATTGACGTATTAAAACTAAACATTTGTTTTACCAGTGTTTGTAAATGGCGAGGGGGTATTGCATCTGCATCTCTCTTCCATGCAAATTCTCGCCAGTGGTGCCAGAAAAGTTAGGCAAAAATCCGCGCAATACACCTGTGCGTAACGGGACTGTATCTCCGCCTGCCTACTAGGCAACTCCCCTGCACTCGTGCACAGATGTTGCCTAGCAGGCAGGCGGAGATACAGTCCCGTTACGCACAGGTGTACTGCGCGGATTTTTGCCTAACTTTCTGGCAACACTGATTCTCTCTTGAACTGAACACGCACATGTAGGGAGAGAACGGCAATGGGTAACATTCACTCTCTTGCTTCTGTTCGCACTGTAAACAAAAGAGAGAGAGAGAGAGAGAGAGAGAGAGAGAGAGAGAGAGAGAGAGAGAGAGAGTGCTATAGTACGGAACCGATGATGGAAACGTTCCGTGCCATGATAGGCACGGACAAGTCCTTCCAAGCCATGAGTTAGTTTTTCTCCCACAGTGCTGCAGAAACTACCATTGAATACGGAGTTCTGAACTTACGTTTCCGTTTTAATCAGGCACGAAAATCTGCGGGAGAAAACTAGCCGAAAGTTTCCGTGCATACTTTTCACAGTGCAACCAGTGTATTCAATCCCAATAATAAATATTTGGTTTTTCATAGCGCCGCGTTTATTGATGATTGCGCCAATGAACATAACGGTTCTATGAGTGAGTGCAATCGGAGCGTCCAGCGTCCGTCAGAGTTGCGCCCGCCTCTGACGCTGCGGGTCGGGTTGACTTTTTGACCAATTACGCCCCTGCACTGAGAAAAATAGTTGTAGACTTACGGAAATATTTTCCATGAAGTGAGGATGAAAAACTACAATAACAAATCGTCAAATTACATGTACGACGTATCGACTTGAATTTCAATGACGAGCAAGAAAGGGCTGTCGTAAATTTACAACCTATTTCGGAAATCGTATTTTACAAAATAAATCGTAAACCTACAACGATATTTTTCACAGGGTGGAGTGGAGGGGCCGCGCGGCGGCGACCAGGCCGACTCGGGTGTGGTCTGAATTAACACTGCCGTTCAAAGCCCCGCACGCAGCAGCAGCCGACGCGACGGGACCAATTTTATCGCGAGCGTAAATAAGGGATTCACGCTCGCACGCTCGGCGTTGGTGCGACCGCTCATAACTGTCATGACTGCCTGTTGAAATCGGACTCACCCGCCGCCGCCTCCGTCCCTGGAGCAGTGCTCAGCGGCGGCAGCGGCGGTGCAGCGCCACCATGGAGGAGGACAGAGTACTGGAGGGGCAACTGTCGGTGGCGCGACCCTCTATGAACTTGATGGCACAGAGCGCGTATCCTTTCACTTCGGAAGATAAAAAAACGAACCGAGTGCGGACGAAATTTAGTTCAAAATAATCAAAATGGTCCAAGAAGCTTGAAATAGGAAAAAAAGTGATGTACACCTTAGCTACAGAGAGACAGTGTTTGAAACCAACTTGAGGGCATAGCTCGCAAGATAAGGCGATTTTTCGTTCCGAGTTGCAAGGATTGTGTTCTTCTAGAGCCCTCGACGTACGAGTCACAGTTTTCAAACTTGTAGATCAATCTGCATGCGTCATAAGCAATCGTGAAAGAATCTCTCTCTCTCTCTCTCTCTCTCTCTCTCTCTCTCTCTCTCTCTCTCTCTATCTCTCTCTCTCTCTCTCTCTCTCTCTCTCTCTCTCTCTCTCTCTCCCCCTCTCTCCCTCCCTCTTCGGTTACCGAGAGCGCCCACAGTAAATACGAGAGCGAGGATTCTCGCCCTCAGGAGAGCGAGAAATTTTCTCTCACTCTATAAGAGCAAGGTTTGGTTTTCTCGCGCAATTAGAGCAATAATCTGTAAAATCTCGGCCTATTTGAGCGAGGATTGGGAAACCTCGCTCTTTCTCTCACTTAATTTGAGTGATGTTGTAAATTCTTTCTCAATAAGAGCGAGGTTCCTAAACTCTCACCCAAATGGGGCAAGAGAAAAAAATCTCGCTCCCTTTTGATGAGATATCTCACTCTTGCATTTGCAGTGCCTGGATCGCTGGAGCGCGTGATGCCTCTCCACCGGCAGCATTCTCCATGCAGCGCTGCCGCTGCTGTCGTTCTTGTGGATGTACTTGTCTGCCGGGTTTACGACGAGTCGCCGTGTCCTCCCGGCGCGCGCGGGGAGAGGTAGACCCTGGCGCGTGTGTGCGGCCTCCGGGCCCCCGGCCGGTGAGCGTCATCGTGTTCATTTTATTCCGAAATGGCTGTGTTCTCACCAGAGGCCCTCATGTCGGGCTGCCGTGTGCACGATAGCCACAGGCCTGCTGTCCTGCTGATGCTGCTGCTGCTGCTAGGTGCTGCCATACCCCGCCCCGCCCCGTCCCGCCCCGCCCCGCCCCGCCCCGGACCCACAGGTTATGTCCTAGCAGCCCGGGCCTCTACTCCGGTAGATCGGTATCGCCTCCTCCGGGCCTCCGAGCCTCCGGGCCTCCTGGCTCCTCCAGCCGGCCGCCGAGCCGTAAGTTACGTGGTGTCGTCGACACCACCGTCCACCGGCCGGGGCAGGGCCGGGGCAGGGTCGGGGCAGAGCCGCATCAGGCGCGGCCATCGCCTCGTCAACACACCACTACGAGAATTCGGACCGCGCGGGGCGGGGCGGGGCGGGGCGGGGCGGGGCTGGGCCCGGCTGCCTGCTGCCCGCGCCAATCGCCAGCCGCGTCCTAAAACTGGTATTAGGATTGGGAAGAAAGTGCAAAGTCAAACCGACACTGAAAGCCCAAAAGTGTGGGTACGTAAAAAAAATTAAATAATAATGGGGCTGGCGCTTGGTCAAGCTAAGCGCAGAGTGCGCTAGTGAGCGAACAGATCAACTTCAGGCGGGCCGGTTCAAACTGCGTTTCGGGTGTGGGCGGTGGGCGAGCAGCATAGCAGCTACATCCGAATTACAAAGACTGCTTACAACCTGCAACACCAAAATAACTCGGATTTCATTGTAATTACCTGTGTCACACTGCTCAGAGACATAATCCGAGGGTAAGAAATGATCCTTGCAAACCAGGGAGAACGGGTAGGTTTGAAGAACTCTCTCTTAATGGCGATGATCCATTTCTTCCGCCTTTCTTCGTCTTTGGGAAACTTGTGTGCATGCGTCCTTTTCTTACACCCGAATGCAGCGCATTGACTGCTCATTTCCAAGTAATCGCCCGTTTTATATGCCGCTGTTTGACATCTGTCACTACGGGAAAACGCGGTCTCGACATTCAAATTAGTCTGCTGGCTCACTAGCGCTCCATGCGGCCGCAACTTGCAGGCGCCAGCCCCATACCCAGTAAGGAATTTTTAATTCTGAAAATGTCTTATAAACGTTTTGCATGAACTAATATTAGTCCTGAGAACGAACTACTAAAACGTATCAGATATGTCTTTTGAGTGCACATAGTTCGGTCTGAAAACGTTTCAAAAGATAGTCTTGAGAACGTATATGAGACAGTCTTGAAAACGTATCGTGGGATAGTCTTAGAAAAGTATTTAATATGTTCTCTCAAAAGCATTAAAATTTTATTTTGAACATCTGGTGAAGTTCACCTTGCGCTTTGGCTTTCCTCCAAAGTTCAAGGTGTTGAATTTAAAGTAGTTTCAATGTTCACAGAATTTTACACTCGCCAATGCCCGACTCCAGTCGGATTCGAACCCTTAGCCTTTGGGTTACAAGGCGGCTGCGCTACCAACTTACCCACGGAGGAGCTCTGGTAGAAGTCTGTCACGTTGCGTTCCCCATTCTTCAACCCTTGTGGCCGGAGCACTCCTCGTGATATGTTCCGGAAACGTTTTCTTAAGATTATACGAAGGATGTTCGGTTTTCGCTGGACCAACATGCTCAAGATAAAATAACGCCCACCCCTGGTTCCTTCCAATCACGGTGGAATCTCTCTCCACCGTGCTTCCAATTAAAATTGATTCACTAGTATAAATTTTTAATATGTTCTTGATGTGTTATGTTGTTTGAACACTTCCAAACGAAACATTTTCAAACTGGACTTAACAAATGTCCTGTTCATGTTAACTTCATTTATGTGTCAGAAGTACCTACGTAGATTCGGGAGAGCTCATAAAATGTTTCCCAAATTCCTTTCGGATATAGTTCAAAACGATTAAAACATTTTACGTCCTACTATGATTAATGAATGAAAAACATTTCGCAATCATTTCGAAATTGATCGCGGTAGAACGTTCCGCGGGCACCGACTAAAGAATAATTTGCGATCCGTCCGATCGAGATTAATTTCAGCGAGACGTTTAAGAAAGGTTTCTGGGATGAATAAACCAGATAGTCGAACTGAAACTTATCTTGAATTAATCCTGGTTACATCCGAAACGTTTCATTCCCCACTGGGTAATAATAATAATAATAATAATAATAATAATAATAATAATAATAATAATAATAATAATAATAATAAAAATAATAATAATTATAATAAAATTGTGCACTGTGCCCGCACCTCTTTGGGAAACCTGGAAAAGATAAATGCTGCTCCTCGAAACTTCAGGAGGAATGTGATTGCTCCCTGGGAAATTAAAAGGCGGCCACGGAGGCGCGTCAATTTCCATTTTCCATTCGTATACTTGAACAAGTAAAAGCGTGAATTTTAAATCAGAATTTTACATTAGTGGATGTGTTCGGCCTTCGAAGCCAAGGGTATCCCCAGAGCAGGGATGGTAGCTAATACACATGGAACAGCGTCATTGTGGAGTTGGAAGCCCGAGCCGCCCCGGCATCGGGCAAGCAGTTTGGGTGTCGGCACGAGCGTGAGCGTTGATGGGGGGTGGGGAGGGGGGTCGTACTGGTCGCTCTCTTACTCTACGTGCGTTTTTGACCACCGCACGGCGGCCGCCGCCCCCCCCCCCTCTCTCCCTCTCCCTCTCTCTCCCCATCCGTGCGGGCGGTGGGGGCCTCCTGAACCGAAACGGCCGAAAATTGGTGCAGGCGGCTGCGGGGTCGGCTGGTCTCGTTGATAAAGTCATTACCTGCAGGCAGGCGAGGCGAAGCTCCCGTCCAGCTGTCAGTCAGCCGGTGTGCCCAGCCGAGCCGAGCCGAGCCCAGCCGAGCCAAGGAGCAGCCTGATGGGGTTACGTTTTCTCGGTTTCCGCACCTTTTTTTTCCTCCTCCTCCTCCTCCTCCTCCTCCTCCTCCTCCTCCTCCTCCTCCTCCTCCTCCTCCTCCTCCTTCTTCTCCGCGCCGAGCAGCCAAAGCCTCTGCCGCCGCCGTCGGGCCGGACACCGTTCCGCGCCCGCGCACTTGTACGCCCCGACCACCTTGGCCCCGACTCCCCATCAACAACTTCTCCGTCACTTTCTGTGACACGTGTGAGTGTGTTGCAGTTTTCCTGGTAAGAGAGAGAGAGAGGGGGGGGGGGGCATCTTTGTTGGGTGCAGTTATTGTATTTGAGTGTCATCGTTTGTGAAACCTGTGCTGGGGAAACATACCCCATTTACTGCTGCTATACAAAGTGTTCAGCTTACACACGATCGCAGATGGCGAACACTTATGATGGCTAAGTTGAAAGGCTAGATAATTTCAGACGTGACTGAAAAGTCTACTCTGCAAATCCTAGTGTGTAGTAGTTTGTCACTTTAAACTGCGAAACTAAAGTTCTGCAGTTATAACTGCAGAACTAAAGACTTCTGCACTGAAGTCTGGATAGAGAGTTCTGCAGTTGCAAGTGCAGAACTCAAGAGTTCTGCAGCTGCAGGTGCAGAACTCTTTAGTTCTACAGTTATAACTGCAGAAAAAAAGTGTGACAGTTATTACTGGAGAATTTTACCTTCCCAGTTTAAAGTGGCAAACTACCACACACTAAGATTTGCAGAGTACTTCAACTGAACGCAAGTAAATACTTATTAGTACGTGTGTCAGTGTCGGTCAGTGTAAGTGTGTATGAATAAGCGCGAAACCCACGCACAAGAGCGCGCGCGCTCAGATCTGTAACTGACTTTTTTCACTGTTATGCTTAAGGACAGTGAAATTTGTCTACAGATCATAGATTTTTGTTTGCAGACCTATTTAGCTCGGAACAATAAAAACGTCAAGATCTAGAAATTAAAGTGACGTGATGTTTGGACAGAAATGTATTTGTTTTAGGGTAGTACAGTTTTCTTGTTTAAAAATAAAGACAACTGTACAGCCACAGCAGAAACATTTTTGTTCACTCAAATAATATTTTTCTATGTAGCTCTGACTTTTTTCTCACTATAAGCAAATGAGCTCTGTCAACCAAAAAGTCAACTTTGCAGACATACATTTCATTGTAGACCTGTATGGGTATTCCACTTTATAGTGTAAATAGTCCATTTTAAGTATGAGAGTGCGACATTCACGCACTCACAGGTTTCCAGTGTCGAGGGCGGGTTGGGTTGGGGTGTACAGTTGACGGCGATGATGAGGTGGAGTGACTAGCTGCAGGTGATGTGCCGCTGAGGGGCTTATCTCCAGCTCATCAGGCACAGCCGCCATATTCCCAGACAGCGTTACGACCTGCTATTCGCAGCTATCGCTCTTTATACGAGAGGAGTCAATTAAACCCGCCGCGGAGGTCTGCTGCGTGGCGCTTTTAGCGGGACGGTGCCGGGCAGCGCCCCTTGCAAGGGGGCGGCCAGCCACACATAGAAACACACGTGTATCTCTAAGAAAATAAAAGAAATACACGAAATATATGTCAGAGGACAATAATTACCTTAACGGAATACCGTGTGCATGATTAGCTCACACGCAAACGGTATTCGTAACAACGCAATCTTGAAGTGACTATAGCACTGTGAAATTCATATTTGTCAATTTGCGCCTTTTTTTCGTAATGTGTGATTACGACACAGAGTTGTACGAGTGAAGTTGTAAATTTACGACAGCAATTTCCTACTCGTCGGAGGAAAGTACGTCAAAATATGGTGGAAAAAAAATTATCATAACAATACAATTGTAAGTTTAATTTTTACGACATTTATCATGGAAAATTTTCCCGTAAACTCCCATGTTCGACACTTCAATAATAATTTTAAACGCCGCTCACTCGCGGTCTCAAACACGATAAATGTATTTGTATATTTTTGTGCAAACGTTCGTGCAATGAAGTTAAACCTGCGCTTCGTTTTGCACTATTTGTCCACAAAATTGAATTATTTTATTCATAATTGTGCACTGAAACAGTGGCGCCGGAACTATGGTTCTACCGATGCAGCCGAATCGGTACAAATCTATAAAAGGTACAATAGAGGAAAGGGAGAGAAAGGAAAGGGAGAAAGGATAGAAAGGAGAAAAAAGAAAGGAAGAAAAGGGAAAGGAAAGAAAGGGAGAAAAGGAGAAGGAAAAGGAAGAGAGAAAAGAGGCATAAAACACTCATAAATAGGAGAGACTAGGGGGTGCCAGGGTGCCTGCCCTTGTCCGCGCGGTATAAAAAGGAAAAAGAAAAAGGTACAAAAGAGGTAGGAAGGGAAGAGAAAGAGAAGGGAGAAAGGAGAAAAAAGAAAGGAAGAAAGGGGAGAAGAAGGAAGAAAAGGAAGAGAGAAAAGAAACGTAAAATCAAAAATCGAACACTCATAAATATAGGAGAGGGAGAGACTATGGGGTACCATAGTGACTCGTGCCTGCCTTTGACCGCGCGGCACTCATGCGCTGCGCTGTAGAGCTGTGCTGCCGCTGCCGGCGCATGCGTGCTGAGCTGCTGAGCCCTGAGCCGCACAGTGTAACGAAATGGGCAAAAACGCGAAAAAAATATTTTATGATTGGAAATGGTAGATTTGGATGTTTGAAGATGTATCTTTTACGAAAAAAAATTTGCACGCATCATTGAAGGTCACTAAGGGCCAAAAACGTCAAAAAAGTGTCAAATTACACGTAAATGGCCCCATTTCACGGAAAATCCGAAGTTCCTTACCAGATAAAATTCTGGCGGCCTCATATTCGGATTCCTAGCAAAAAACTGCACCAGAACCATACCTGGGATTTTGCCCCTTTTGAGTTAAAGGGTGTGCTAAAAATTAAAATCCCCCAGAATAACCAAAAATGGCCCTATTTCGCTAAATATCTCAAGTTCCTCACCAGATAAAATTCTGGCCGTCTCATATTCGGATTCCTTGCAAAAAAAAAAACTGTGCCAGAAACAACACTGGGATTTTGCCCCTTTTGAGTTAAAGTGTGTGCTAAAAATTTTAATTCCCCTAAAATAACTGAAAATGGCACCATTTCGCTTAATATCTCAAGTTCCTCACCAGATAAAATTCTGGCCGTCTCATATTCGGATTCCTCGCAAAAAACTGTGCCAGAAACATCACTGGGATTTTGCCTCTTTTGAGTTTAAGGGTGTGCTAAAAATTAAAGTCCACCAAAATACCTAAAAATTGTCATATTTCGCTAAATATCTCAAGTTCCTCACCAGATAAAATTCTGGCCGTCTCAAATTCGGATTCCTTGCAAAAAACTGCACCAGAAACATCTTTGGGATTTTGCCCCTTTTGAGTTCAACTGTCTCCTAAAAATTTAAATCTATCAAAATAAATAAAAATGGCCATATTTCGCTAAATATCTCAAGTCTCACCAGATAAAATTCTGGCCGTCTCATATTCGGATTTCTCGCAAAAGACTGTGCCAGAAACATCAGTGGGATTTTGCCTTTCTTGTGTTTAAGTGTTTGCTAAAAATTTAAATCTCCCAAAATAACCAAAAATGGCCTGGTTAGGGACTTGAGATATTTAGCGAAATAGGGCCATTTCTAGTTATTTTGTATTTTTAGCACACTTAAACTCAAAAGGGGCAAAATCCTACTGATGTTTCTGGTGCAGTTTTTTGAGAGGAATCCGAATATGAGACGGCCAGAATTTTATCTGGTGAGGAACTTGAGATATTTAGCGAAGTAGGGCCATTTTTGGTTATTTTGGGGGATTTAAATTTAGTTAGTTGTGACATTTGTGATTGTGAATTGGAACCATACCCTGTACTGGACCTGGAGTGATAAATACATTTTAATTTTCAGACATTTGTAATTTGTACTTGTCTCTATATAAATTTTATTTTAATTCTGCTGTTTCTTGCCGTTTCCCTCTAAATCGATAAAAAGCATCGAACTTGTTACTGCCGCAGTTACTTCAGATTCAGATCCGAAAATACACGCTATTATAAAAATTATGGGTCACTAGGGTCAAAAGTGGAAAAAAAAAAATAGGGGGAAAAAGAGGCGGTTGCTGTAAAAAAGGTACATTTTGGCCCAAAAAGGTCGGTACAACGAGGGCTTTGCATCGGTACATGGAAAAATTGTGGGCGCCACTGCACTGAAACGTTCAAATACACGCACAAACATGTGCAAAAGATTTGATTGTTTAATTTTGTACAAATAAAAAATACAAATCAAGTCAGTGAGATTGATACCGCTGCCCCTGCCCCTGATGCACCGTTGCACGCGAGGTGTTAACAGGGTCTTGACCCAAATCCTGCCCCCCCCCCCCCTCCGCCCCCTGTCCAGCGCGCTACGGCCCCTCTGCTGTCTTCCCTTTTCATTTCTACCTCTTTGCCGCGCTGTCTGTATTTCTCCGCTGCGCTGCATCGCCTCAGCAGTGACGAGTTTTCTTTGTCGATTTGCCAAGCGCGACTGGTTCAGGACCGCAAACACCGGCAAAGTCACCAAGCCTCCTCTTCTGTTGTCCATTTACCGTCCTATTTTCTTTCGGGCAGAAGGAGAATTAGGGCTTATCAAGATCCCCTTGATGGTCGGCCGTCACTCCGTAAAAATCATAATTAAAAGACGTGAAATTGAAGGGGCGCGGCGCTGTGCGGCACCTTGAGGAGTTGCTTGCGGTCCCATCTTCTCTCTCTTTCTCCTTCATTCTTCTCCCTTCTCTCTCTCTCTCTCTCTCTCTCTCTCTCTCTCTCTCTCTCTCTCTCTCTCTCTCTCTCTCTCTCTCTCTCTCTCGCTTTTGCGAGATGCCTCGGAACTTTTCAAGACGGGGGAAACCGCGGACGCTGTGCCATTTTATGCACCCCTCTCAATTTCGGAAACGACCACTTCGCCCGCAAACCTCTAAATGATTACAAGAACGAAAAAAGGAAGAGGAAAGGAGAGTAAAAAACAAGAAAAGAAAACGTGACAGTTCGCAAATTATGATTTAGGAGACAACCCGAGGCCTTCATAAATGCTAATCTTGATAGGTTTTCGTGGCCATTTAGTGCGCGAGCCTTCCCTCTATACCGCGTGTAAACTGTCTTCTCCTTCGCGTTCCTAGCTGTTTACAGAATTTTATGCGATTTGCTAAAGATTACGAGGGCTTAAGAAAATGCCCATCCCGCCGCGCGCTACTCCATGTCTGTGGGCCTCTAGCATCTCGCCGCTCCCCGACACGCCCCGCCACGCCCCGCCACGCCCCCCTCACCTCACCGTCCCTCACTTCACTTCAGCCGATTGTTGATGAAGCCATTACCTGGGGCAGCACTGGCTCTCTGCAGGGCAGGGCCCCCGGCGCACCAACCAACCACAGCGAGACTGCGGGGAGGCCGCAGGCTGTCTGGCTAGGACGTTTTATTCAGCATTGCAAACCTGCACTATGGGAAAACAAAGTTGAGATGTCCGATGAAAATTTACAAGCATGCTCAACCCGTTTTCGGGGTGCTCAAGTGTAAATTTTTCTTACTTAATTTTTGCCGGTATTGAACAGAACCCTGTCACATGTAGGGTCGTTTAAAGCGGAAGTTTGCATAGATTTCAAAATAAGTCTTTAAATGCAAATAAGTCTTTAAATGCAAATTTATTCCATCGGCAGGCAATGTTTAGGAAAAAAAATGAACTAATGCTTTATTTGGTGCGCTGGTTCCTTTTAAAGGTTGGATATCCTTCCTGTGTTTTACCAGTGTGAACTAGCCGGTTTGATTTTCTCGTATAATCAAATAAGTGTTAAAAGAAGGAGTTCACACGGCAAAAGCAGCTCAGCAGCTGCTGTTAATAATGTTGAATAAGTGATCGTCGTTACCGTACCGTTGCCTAGCTGTATTGAAACGCGCTAAGAGCTCTGCCAAACTCTTTATTTCTTGTATTTTAATGCGCCCCTTAGGGTCACATTTTTTTTTCAAAAATTGAATCTACTTCTCCCGGGATTGACTGCGCGAGTTCGCAGCAGCAGTGGATAAGGTGCCGGCACTTTGTGGCTTTTACCGCTCGCGACACGTTAATTATTTCGCTTTTGCAACTCTACGTGGAGCATACACTTTCACCAGAGAGCTCGCAAAAGTGAAAGATGAAAAAAGAAAAATAATGCAAATGAGATGAAAACACTATTTTTTTTTTTTTTCACTCGGTCCTCGCAAATTAATGAGAGCGCGTCGCCTAGTTCTGCCGTAAGGGGGGATGGAGGAGGGGAACTACATTCCACCCCTCTCCGGGGTCAGTAGGGGCCGGACCAGGCCGCGGGCCGGGGCTCGCTACGGGTCCCGCGCGCAACGCCGTTACTGGTGTCATTCTGACTTTAATTATTCATTTATGTTATTCACCTGGAGGTGGCGGCAGCGTGAGGCAGTGACACCCGCATAGCGCTCATTTCCCACACGCATGTGTGGCACGGGAAAATGGGGTGGGGGGTCGTTGCTTCAAACGCGTCCTGGGACTGGAGGGTACAAGAGTGAATGAACCTGCTGGGATTTATAGTTTTCCTTCGAAATGCTCGCGCACACACTAAACCCTTATGCACTTTTTTGTGCATAAGCCTTGCAGGATTTTACACAACCATAGTTATGCACAATTTTTCCTGCATAACTATGCTTAACTTTGTTCCTTATGCACAAATTTGTGCAGAATTGTGCACAATGTGTAACATAGTTATGCATAAAATTTTGTGCATAACTATGGTTGTATAAAATTGTGCATAAGGGTTTAGTGTGCACGCAAACATTTGGTTCATAGAACAAAGGTTAAGCGTTCATAAAACCCACACAAGGTGGATAACGTCAACTATAGATCGTTTACTCGTGGTCACCCACGAGCCAATTTGGATGACGTTTTTTTTTGTTCAACAGATGATATCTAAGTTAAATGTCTTCATTACGCGCTTGGTTGGCTTTTGGAAGAAAATTTTATTCGAAACTGCGCCACACATCGTGCGTTTGCAGTGTCTGACGCTGGCTGGTGACTGGTGTGGCGGGTGAAGGGAGCCAACAACACAATAGTAAGCTACTTGGCGTGGGTGCAGAGAGCTAACAACACAATATAGTAAGCTACTCGGCTTGGGCGCAAGAGTTTATGGCGGCGATTTTAGAATGTGTTTAGTGTTGTCAGTGACCTCAAGGTATGCCTCCTGCGAAGGCTAGCGAGCGCGAGCGAGCGCGCGCCCACACACACACTCACACACACAAGCACTCATATATTTTAGTGATATTCATCCACGCCCCCTCTCTCTCTCTCTCTCTCTCTCTCTCTCTCTCTCTCTCTCTCTCTCTCTCTCTCTCTCTCTCTCTCTCTCCAGGTGTACAAGGCACCTGATTTGTCTCGCCCGCTGCTCTCGCCTAGTCTCAACCTGGACATCCTTCAGGTGTCTCCGATTTCACGGGCGACGCACGACGCACAAAGGACGGATGGTAGCTTCTCTCTCTTCCTCTCCCCCCCCCCCCTCTCTCTCTCTCTCTCTCTCTCTCTCTCTCTCTCTCTCTCTCTCTCTCTCTCTCTCTCTCTCAGTAATTGGCAGAAACGTGCCGAATAGTACAAATGTAATGTACTGATGGTACTCTCGTAGGACTCAATAGTTCTTTTGTACTCATTTAAATCAACACTGTAAAAAGCTTACGGTGAATTTCACCGTAAGTTACAGCGAATCCTGCAGCACTGCAGCTTACGGTGAATTTCACCGTAAGCTACGGTGAATGGCACCGTAACTCTACAAATCTAAGTGTGATACTACATGTCAGTTTAAACTGCGAAACTTTAGTTTCGCAGTTACAGCTGCAAAACTCCCGAGTTCGTCAGTTTAAACTGCTAAACTCCCGAGTTCGTCAGTTTAAACTGCAGAACTCCCGAGTTCGTAAGTTTAAACTGGAAAACAGTTCCACGGTTTAAACTGACGAACTCGGGAACTTTGCAGTTTAAACTGACGAACTCGGGAGTTCTGCAGTTTAAACTGACGAACTCGGGAATTTTGCAGTTGTAACTGCGAAACTAAAGTTTCGCAGTTTAAACTGACATATGTAGTATCACACTTAGATTTGCAGAGCAGCTGCGGTTATATAGCTGCAAGTTACAGTGACTTCCCTGATTCACCGTAGCTTACAGTGCCAGCCGCCGTAGCTTACGGCGAAATTCACCGTAGCTTACGGTGATATTCGCCGTAAGCTACAGTGGTGCACACGGAAAAACCGACGTCTTGGTTTCCAAGCAGTTTTGGAAAAACCAAGACGCTCTTATGGAGAAAATACACGGGATTTGTGAGGCACCTTGAAAACCAAGACGCCGGTTTCTCCGTGCAGGTTTCACTGTAACTTACGGTGAAATCTACCGTAAGCTTTTAACAGTGAAATAAATCAAATCTCTCTCTCTCTCTCTCTCTCTCTCTCTCTCTCTCTCTCTCTCTCTCTCTCTCTCTCTCTCTCTCTCTCTCTCTCTCTCTCTCTCTCTCTCTCTCTCTCTCCTCTTCTCCGCTGTACGTGTGTCAGGGTGCCTTTCGACCATCGCGTTCCAGGATTCCTCCTCTCGTTCAAATCCGTACACAACTGTAACTTCTACTCAAATCCATCTTTTTCTAGCCCGAAGTCAACGACTGGAGGTGATGTGTCTCGAATACACATGCGACCGAGATTGTTCATTCATTGGATCATCATATCAAATCTCCACGGGCATTCTTGGCTTCACATCGCTGACTGACCTGTCACGCCGAATTAGTGTCAATTGGATTCTCCTGAAATATGATCGACCTTTTCCTCACTTACTTTTCCCCTTACTTTAGCTGCTGGCAATATTTCTCATCACCCGAAAGGAAATTCCAGAAACTTAAACAAAAAGTACTACTTTCGGTAACGCTTTAGCGGAGCAAATGAGATATGTGAATGCACTCTCAGCCAGTTCCTGATTTTTCGGACCCCTTTGTCAGTATTAGTATTCCTCCTGTTCAAAAAGCTTAAGCTACTTACAACTTTTTAGTTTACGAACTATTTCCTTATGACGTTTCTGCGCAATAGTTACTTTATCAGTAAGCCACTTATGTGACTGCACAGACTTACTTACGAATTTGTCATTAATCGTACTGCGTCGAAACTAAGGTACCTATTCACTAAGGGTGAGCCTAGCGCCCGCAGCCGCAGGGAGTGAGCTTGAGCAGCCCCTCCCTCTTTCACCGATGATATATGAAGCGAAGCGCGACTGGCCTGCTGCCGCCGGCCGGACGTCGAGGGACCACTAAGGCTCAGGCGAACCATATAGCTTCCTTCTGCCTAGAAGGCTCCCTCCGCTCGCCCCCCCCCCTCCCCCGCCCTCTCCCGCTCGTGTTCTTCCCCTTCCTATACTACTCCTTGCTCTCCTCGAACCAACAAATTCCTCAGCAGCCTCGATTCATCCACACGCAAAAAAAAAAAAAAAAATATTCGCGTCTGAGGAAAAAAAGTAACAGGTGTACATTTTTTTTCTGAAAGCGTATAGCTAATTTTTAGGCTACAGTGCTTGTTTACTAGCTACCCAGCTATTAATTTGCACACTTTTTAAAGTTATTGTCCGTTATTCTATTTTTTCACATCAAATTTCAGCTAAACGTTAAAAAAAATCGCGCAACAGCCAGCAGAGGAGCTAAATACTATGAAATCGGAATAAGTTCGTAAGGGGAGAAATCCGGAGGGCTGTTTCCCACTGCGCATAGTTTTGACCTTAGTGCTCGGCTGCGTGCTCTGGAAATCCTCAAACTTTTTAATTTCTCGAACTTGTAGGTGAGGAAATTTGCTCTCTAGCAGAGCAAGTGAACCTGAAGAGAGGAGTGTTTTCTCCTTTTTCTTTTGGGAACTGGTGCATTGCGAAAATTTGCCGTACAGGGTACAGGATAATTTTCGATATGGAAGATGTCGTACAAAAGTACAATGCCAGATCGTCAATGTACACGCACTGTGACATAGAATCGAATGAAGAACAAGGGTCGGAGTTTGTACATATACAACTAACTGATATTTTTTAAAAAAGTTATTTACAAAATATGTCGTGCATCGTACATGTACGAACATATTTCATACAGTGTGCACGAATAGAAATGATCACATGTACTAATGTGTTACTGTCGTTGCTGTCGCTTACTTGGGGTTGCAAGTGCGTGAGAGGTTGTCGTGTGAGTGTGTGGGTCATGGACGACCCCTTCTCCCCACGGCAGCCCCCCCCCCTCCCCCTCCCTGCACACAGCCCGACTGCGCCGGAGGCCAGTGGGCCCAATATTAACCCAAGTTTATGGTCACCGGGAGCAGTATTATTGTACCTAACGCACTGCCACGACTACCGTTCCGCAGACTGACCCCGCCCCGCCCGGCCGCGCCCGCGTGCGCGGTGAGGGTCACTTACTTCCGGTCACTTCCGTTTACTTCCGGTCGTGCGGCCGCTCGCACCGCAAGGCTGACCCCCGCAGCCCTCGTGTTCCTGTTCCGATATTGTGCGGCCACGACCCGTTTGCGCCGAGCGGTGTCGGACTGGAGCGGAGCGCGCGTCAGTGAGACTTTTCGGTCTCCTGCACCCTTAATACATGACGTATGACCAGTATGTGGTCACGCTCGCGTGTTACATCACTGCGAATGAAAAACGCCACTCACTGAGAGTATCAGAAAAATGGTCTCCTACTGAAGTTGTTTCCGTTGGGTTAACACACTGACACTGTGAAAAATATTCGCATGTCTTACGGGAAAATTTTCAATTTTCTAAGTCGTAAATTTACAACCTCCTGTTGTGTTGTTAAGATAATTTTTTTTTACAAAATGTGTTGACTTAATTTTATTTAACGAGTAATACTTTGCAGTTTTCAATCTATGACTGCTTTAGTAAATTTACAACTCTATGTCATAATCACTAAATACGAAAAAACCCGTAAATTTAAGATTTTTTTCCCACAGTCGAATGTTCCTAATGCAACTTTTCTTTTCGTATTTTCACTCGCACATTTTCACCGTGCCGCCGAGATTTTTTGCTTCTACCCGCTTAACGTAAGCTGCGCACAGTGCGATTGCTCCGCGTCAGAGATGAGTGCGACTCCCCGCAGGACGAAAAAAAAAGAAGAAAAAGATCATATATATGGTCCGGCTATAGTAATCTTTATAAAAACACATTTACGGACATTGTATCGCTGTGGAGTGTCCGTCCGTCATATAAGGGGAGGGCTGGCGGCTCTGGTGTGGCGTCTGAGAAATAACAGGATACAGGAGAGGCTTTGGGGAGGGGGGGGGGTGAGGGTTTGCACCCCGAGACTGTCGGGGAGAGAGAGAGAGAGAGAGAGAGAGAGAGAGAGAGAGAGAGAGAGAGAGAGAGAGAGAGAGAGAGAGAGAGAGAGAGAGAGAGAGAGAGAGAACGAGTTGTGCCGTACCTGTAATGCACAGCACTCACCTTTATTGCGACACCTTCCACTCCCCGTCTCTCCTCTCTTTTCTTTTTCTCTTGTTTTATTTTGTTCTTGTGAGGCGCCGGGCGCCCCGGGCAGGCCCGCAGGCCCGCCGCCGCCGGCGCCCTGCTCTCGCTCTGGACCTGTCCCGCGGCGTCGGCTGAGCTGTCAAACAGTAACGATGGATTCAAAAATAAAAGTGGGAAAGCCGACGAGACGAGCGGGACGAAAGGCTTATAAGGCTGATGGGTGCGCTCGGACGTGAGAGCGACCACGCCACTGTCAAAAATAGTTGTATAGGCTTACGGGAAAAAATTTCCACAAAGCTGAGTGGGAAAATTACAATTACA